>JAJUPC010000376.1:0-361523 GCA_023614405.1 Avena insularis
GTGATAAGAATGAGAATAAGTTTTCATCACATTATAGCTTCCTTTGGTTTGAAACTAAGTTTTTGATTCAAGCGTCGACCTAACTAGGGTCTCTATAGTCGGGATGGCTCGATACCAACTTGTCGACACCCGGTTTTAATCCCGATTCTTGTTATACCATACATCGCAATCGAGGATTACCATTTTTTGAGACATAACGATTTAGATATCACGATACATCATCCATTATAAAACCATACATAAGGTCTTGCACAAATAAGTATCTCATGATCGGTTCTTAATTCAACTCAAGCTTGGCCGAATGAGTAATATACTTGATACCATAGAAGTGAAGCTCCATCTTGAGGTCCGCGAGGCAATGCTAGCGTTAAGAATGATCCTGAATTGCCGTAACCTTCCTGCGGTCCATCATCCACAGTACTCCTCTTCATAGTCTAGCCTTGAAGATAGCGAGACAAGCCGAGTACTCTTTAATTACTGCAAACTAATACTAACTTTCAAGTTGAGGGTTTATAGTAAGTCACTGGCTCTGCAGGGTTGTTTTGGAAAAAAGCCGTTCAATAAATGGTATTATGACGAGTCGCCATGAAGTCCTCATGGTCGTGTTTAGAGCGTGGGGTAGTGATGATTGACGAATTACGGTATACGGCTTGATTCGAGATCCACAATGGTGGTAGAATCTCTCACACTGTAAATCACTATAATGGCATCTTGATTCTGAAGATTGAGTTATTTGACGTAAAGTGTGTATGCTTGATGCTGCAAGTTGTGAATCGATGCCTAAAAGGAAGCTCCCATAGGCAGAAGCTTATATGATGCGTCGGTCCTAGGGTTATAAGGGAAAAAGTCTAGCCGGAAGGTTATAGGGATTCCCTGCAAGTATATTGCACAGTCTTATGTATCTTGCCTCCAAGGATCCGGGTGTGTGGCTCACAGCCTTTATCGGCAGGCACCCTCTGGATCCCCTACTTCCGGGCACTTGAGCCATGGAAGCCATCCCTTTCACAGAGCTATGGGCCACCAGGTTAGTGGGATAAGAGACATGCTATGAGATGCCCATAGCATATCTAGCAGTGGAGAACTCAAGAGATCTTGTGAGTCTTGCCTCGTGGAATGCTTTCAGTCTAGAATGGATGTCGGCAAATGATCAAGCAATATCTTGTAGTCACTCCAAGAACCGCAGGTTTTCAAAATCCTTCTCTGAGGTAAGTAGGAGATACTGAATCTTCACTGCGTCTCGTTCCGTTGTCGGATTAAGTAGTCCATGCGGGTCCGATGGAGACTGGCTCATCTACCATGTCGGTTATGGCGATGTGGGTTGTGGAGTCGTGACGCAAGTAACCACACATCAGAGAACATAATCATCCGCTTTCCGGCGGCGTCTGAGCAGATTAAGCGGTGATGGTTGAGCGGTAGCAAAATTACACATGCGTTCACGAACACGTCGTCTGTCGGCAACCGTTAGATTGACTGCCACGAATCTTGACACGGAGTAAGATAAATATGACCATGGGACACTTCCACTTTATCCTCATTCTCTCGCGTCATCGTCTTCTTCCTCCATACACTTTGCCCTCGAGCTCTCCACGAAAACCTAAGGAAAACCCTAGCCTCTTACCTGCACCGGTCGTGTCCTTTTCATCCCTCCATGTGGCGGCTCATCTCTCCCTCAATGGCGGCGTCGGCGAAACCCTTGACAAAGCCGGTGAGCTCCATTAATAGATGCCCAGAGATTTTGGTCATCCGCATCGGTGATAAAACCACCAAATGGCGACCATAACTGTGGCCTTCGACCCCTGGAAGAAGAACCTAATAACTTCATAAAAAACATTTGGCATCCTTCCCGGATATCCATAAACCTTCGCGACCTCAAGAGATGGTGGTGAGGGTTATCTCCACTACTGACGGAGGGAGGGCTTCCTTTGGCGGTAGTAAACGGCGAAGATGACCCACCTCTCCCAAGCCCAGGAGATAAGTATACCTCGAGTGCAGTAGTCTTGTGGCGTTTCTACGCCCATCTCCTTGCTTCTAATAAAATCTTGAATCACTTCAAGTCCACAACCTCTCCCCCAATAGTATCCTAGTGCTTAGAAACTTAGCGGCGCTACGAGGGTACCTAGGGATAGGCCTGAGTTGAATCTGTTGTCTTCTTCACCGGCATCAAGCGTGAAGGCGAACCGCGACAGGAGGAGAAGCTTAAAGCTGCGGCACTATAAACTGAATCGTGACTGGCTGGCGGTTCCCCGACATAGTCGACCACGAATCATGCAAGTGCTTGGCGGACGTACTTCTCATTGGTAATTCCTATTTGTCGGTAGAAAATCGCGTCACGGTTTTAATGGATCATTGCTTAGAGAATCCCCATGGCGATCCATGCCCCCTTCCCTCAGGCCCTCAGTACTTCTCGCTGACAAAGGTAGCGGATCAAATGGTTTTGCTTGAATCTGAATTAGAGCTTCCGTCTTGGACCTAGCCATGTGCTTTGGTTCATCAGTGGGATCTAACCTCTGCCTTGACACGTCACGAAGCTTATGCATGGAGTACACGGCTGAAGGGATACCCACTCCCGAGATCTCCGAGGATAACTTCTGTGGCCGACTCGAGTCAAAGTTCCGCCTCAAGGACATGCCGATCAGGAATTGAAGAGGACAAGAAAGTGGCTTCCACCCTCACCCTCGACATGTTGATAAGAGGAAAGTGCCCAAAAGGTAGGTGTTTATTTTCGGGTGTATGACATTGCTCAGTTTTTACATCTTTAACACCATCTTGTGTCTAACACGGTGATTTCTCATTTAACAACAGCGATCTAGAAGGAGGGCGGCTTTGGCTAGCCCAAATCTCCTACGATCCCAAGATGAAGAGAGTCACGATGGAAGATGTCAAGCGATAAGCGCTTGGTTGGCGATGAAAGCGAAAAGAGCTCCACCTACGACCTTGAAGCGTGAGGCAAAAGAAAAAAAAGAAGGCAGAGGGTGGAGCCTCCAAAAAATCTGCTTATAGCCCTGGAAGCGGAAAAGAAGAAAAGCCATAGGGATGTTGTGCCACCCCCCCTAGTGTAGCTTCTTATTCTCAAACATTGTCTTGTTTATTTTGTCTTATTCACATGCTTATGCATTTTGCATGTTTTGGAGAAGAAAGCCACAACCATGACCTCAAGAAGTCCTCAAGACTCTTGGGATCATCAATAGAAATATTAAGACTCTTGCATCGCGACTCTTTAGCCTCGCACCTACTTTACTCCTGTAAGAAATCGAAGCTCTCTCCGCTCCGGAGCAAGCTCCCAAGCTTGACCGGGAGGCACAGGCTACCATCATGAAGTGGATTCTGCAGAGCCTCTACCGAACTCTGCAGTTAATCGGTGGCTTGACTGACCTGGAGAAACCTTGCTCTTGAAATAATTTGGCTGAAGCTCCGGCTAAGGATGATGCCATCCCGGTGGCATGACAAAGGCGGTGGTGGTTCATGTTTTAGTACATGGCCTAGCCTTGGTATTTCTCGCTCCCCTAGAAACCACTAGAGCTGCCAAAGATCATCTTCTCGATGCTTAAGCACGTAGGAGGTAGCACAACTATGGTTCTGGAGAGTGCTGAGTCATCTCTCCCTCGTCGCGGTCTTGAGGCCTGCTACTCGATAATGGCGGACATCTTCTTGAGAAAACAATGTTTCTTTTGACAAAAATTCTTTGGCCGAGAATTCTCACGAACCTCAAGATCATCGCACTTGTAAGTTTTACTTTACCTTTTTGCATTTCATATGTGTATCCTTTGTACAGCCCAGGGATGAAAACCGGAAGAGACCATTGGTTTTTGAATCTATATGATCTAAGAATGACTAAGTTAGAAAAACTCTCACAGTAGCCCCAAGCATTTAGATGGAATGAATTATTCGACTAGATGCTTTAAAATGCTGTCTACAGTGTTCATAATTTTAAGTGTTGGCCCGCCCCCAAGTCTCTGGTTATGGCCGAATTGATTCCGGAGCTACATACTTAAAAGAAAAGCTAGGCATTTCACGAGTTAAAAACTTTATCACGTAGTCTAACAAGCCTCTAGATTGAGAACTGAATTAGCTCCGGCTAGATACTTAAAAAGAAAAGCTAAGCATGTTGCTAAGTTAAAACTCATTGTGTAGCCCCAAGCGCCCTAGATGGAAAATCTCCGTGGGGGCTCCAAGTAGAAGCTAAACAACGACTTGACTTTGTATTTGTTTCCACCCAGGCACGAGCAGAGAATGCTTTCGGAGGGCATAGCCAATGAAGTAAAGTACCCGGAGAAGATGCTGGCGGACCTTAGAAGATTAGAAAAGAGGGTGGTAGCAAGTCATCTTGAAGGAGCAGATCATCAAAAAAACAGAAATCACATTTTCTTTTTGCGCATTTCGTCTTGCTTTTATGCCTTCCTTCTTGAGTACTCACACGGTGTACTTTGTTTCTCCTGGAGCTTGCAGAGCATGTGGCATAGGAATAGGATATTGTCGGCAGTTCCTAAGCACATCCAGCATTTGAGGCTAGTGAGAACAAGATCCTTAAGAAGGAGAGGAACAAATCTTTGAAGATGCACACGAGATTCCATGAAAGCCACATATGACTTTTGCCTCCTTTAGAGATCAATCGCTTGAAGGGAGGGAGTTTGCGATCCTAAAGGATCAGAAGCTTAAGCTGCAGATGAGCAAAATAATACCGCCATAGCAAGGCATTTAAGCTCCTCAACAAGATAAAGAATCGCTTGGAGGATGTAATACGTCGGCAGACTCAAGGCCAACATCTTCGGTAAAGTATCCTCGCCTTGTGGCTACGTAGTCTGTGTACTTAGAATTTTTTGAACTCCGCAATCATTGTCGAGAATTTTCAAGCGCCCTTTGGGTTTAACCCGCTTGCGCCTCCTTGGACAAGGAATGCATGATTCTTCTTGCGGCTAACTTCATCAATACCGCCATCACGCCGGGCCAGGAGATCGCCACACCTGAGATTGATTTGTATCAAGGACTCGAGACTCCATGGTGAAGTACTTGGAGATTCTGCCGCAAAGGCCCCGGCGTGCCATGGCTAAGCTTCATGTACACGGGCTGGGCGCCAAGGATGGCGTTGTCCATGGTGAAGGCACACTATGAAGGTCTCAGAGCATAAATATGACCGGTAACATCTGGTATCCACAGAAGCCGTGGATGATAGCCCGGCAAGGAGATTGATCCGCGAAGCAATCTTGTCATCACTCGCCCGGTCTTTGACACCGAGGGTCACCGAGTTGGTGGATGTTAAGCGTCTTCGTGCCCGGGGAACTTTCTTGACAACACCGAGCTTTGAGATCCTCCAGGAGTCTCTCCTCATAGTACAACAGCGATCTTTGAGGGTGAATCTCATTTGTGGTACGTGATGATCTGGCCTCAAGTCCCTGCACCCAAGGAGTGAAAACACTTTGTAATTCTTGTTTCACCTTTGGAGTGTGCATTGAAAAACTTGGTGATGTAATCTTAAGGTGAAACAATGGTTGTGGTATCCACCTTGCTAGCAAATTAATGTCCAAATATGTATATATTTTTAAGCAAGTGCTTTGGCTTATCCATTACTCTAGTTTTTATGCTTGAATTTTAGGTGTAGTCGAGAAGACTGGTTGTAGCCGAACTCATGTGCTTAAGCGATGATACCCAATAGCACCGTCAATAACCTTAGCACAAAATGGCCGACAATAAGTGCGAAAGTCACTACTCCAGAATCCACATAAAAACAACAAAAGGGCGTGTAGACGGAAAACTTAGTAGCTTTAACGCCCGTAGGCGGAATTTTTCTAGAAGTCACGATACATAAAGCTTGTGCATAAGGTTTATATGATCCAAAATGAACGACACTAAAGGAGGTAAAAGACTAAACAATATGAGTGAAACGAAAGAGCTTTATTTCATTGATCATATATGGGTACACGATTAGATAAAAAATGCTAAAGTTTAGAAAGGGCCGTGGCACATGTGCTATGTTCCATGGCCGATCAAGCTCCGGGTAGTGTCATCATCAAAGGGTCCGTCGCTTAAACATGATCCTCGTTGGAATTCTATCCTTGAGTTCACGATTGTCAACAAGGTAGTAAAAGATTCCATTGACGGCCGCCTACTGCTTATGATAGAGCGGTCCTTCCATGCGGGGATAATTGTGTGACTTCTTCTTCTTAAGTCAGACACAAATCCCCTCTTTAAGCGGCGATGCGGACATGGCGACTATGGTAAGCTGTAGCCACCTGTGGTAGATGGCGGATCTTTGGCATGCCAAAAGCAGCGCTCCTCCTCGAAGGTCCACATCTAGGCGTCTGGATTCTTCAGCGTCATCTTAAATGCGTGTGGCGGCAACTCTTGGTGCATCGTGGAGGGCGTCGGAAGGTAGGATAACCACTCCATATACCATGAAATAAGGGGTGTAGCGGTGGATCATTGGTGTAGTTACGTAAACTCCATGACACAGGATGGCAATTCTTACACTTCTCGGCTGCTCTATGTAAGCGGTGCCTCGAGGCGTGGCTTGATTCCTGAGAATTAATCCATTGGCTCGCTCAAGCTTGACCATTGGATTGTGGGTGTGCCCACGGATGCAAGGTCCGTCGGATGCCTTGTCCCAGCAATAGGCCTCCACTTCTCTGAGTGACAAGTTGCTTCCATTGTCGGTGATGATGCTATGTGGAGACCAAATCTCACAGCAAATCCCGGACAAACACGAGGCGATTGCCCCATCAAGATTTCTAATGGGTTTAGCTTCTATCCATTTGGTGAATTTGTCCATTGCTACAAGCGGATCGTAAACCCACACTTTGCCGTTTGCAATGGCCCCACCATGTCTAGCCCCTGAGCAGCCAGGATTATTAGTATTATTATGCAATTCTTGATGGGAACATGTGGTTATCCGGGCATATCTGGCATCTGTGCATGTCTCAACCAGCTTATCGGCATCGCCTTCGCGGTCAAAATACGGTAGAATTCTTGGAAGGCTTTCGCAACGATCGAGGCGGCGTGATGCCCACAATCTCGAGATGGATCTCACGTAGGATTTCCATACCTTCTATTTGGGAAACACACTTTAGGTATACACAGTAGTGCTCCTTTTGTAGAGTTGCCCATTGATTATGGTATAACCCTTTGCTCGTCGTACTATTTGCTGTCTTTCAACCTTAAATGCGGGCAAAGTTCCGTTTGAGATATTCCACGAGCGGTTTTGTCCAAGCAGGAGGGATCTTTGTCACCATGTTAGACGAAAGAATCATTTCTATCCAGGGTTGTCGATGTCGGCGCCCTTCACGGATGGTGTCGCGTAGATGCTCTAGGAAAACTCTGGCGAATTTGCTTGCATACGATCCAAGTTTAGATAATAGATCGGCCGCCTCGTTTTGCTCCCTAGGTACATACTTGACTTGTGGAAGAAGATCTTGGCTATCTAATCCATACGTCTCGATATACACGCCATCATAGGGTTAGCGCATTCGGTGCCGACCCTGCTGGGCAATAAGTCGGAATCTCCACAGCAAACTATAAACTTGATGCCAATATCCTTGGCTACAGTCCGTGAATGAGTGCTTCATACTCCGCCATGTTGTTTGTAGCCTCGAAGTGGATCTGCGAGAACATAGTGTAACTTAGTAACCTTTTGGTACGGCAACAATATACCATCCCCGAGCCGTTGAGCAGCTTTGATGCATCAAAGTGCATCACCCGATACTCTGGTTCGGCAGCGGAGTGGCGTCCGGCATCTCCGTCCAATCTGCAATAAAATCCGCCAAGGCTTGTGACTTGATAAGCGTCACGTCTTTTATGAAAGTGATCTCGAGAAGGCGGCAAGTTCAATGCCCACTTGACCCTTCTGTAAGCGTCATTTGTTGTTGATAATGTCGAGACGGTGGAGTCTTGCTCACTCTTGTGATTGGGTGCTCTTGAAAGTAATTCCTCAACTTCATGAGCGGAATACTCCATAAGCTATCTTTTTGGTAGTCTTGCGGTAGCGCTGCTTGGACTCGTCAAGACCACGCTTACATAGTAAAGCCTGGTCATTGCACTCCGTGCTCATAGCACAGTTCCTTCGCTCTACCACGGCGGCGATCGCGTGCTTCGGTTGGTTGCGCCATGTAAATCAACGAGGGCTCACCGAGCTCGGTCTTTGCAAGGATGGTAACTGAGGAAAGAATCTCCTTGAGCTGCTTCAATCTTGCATCTGCCTCGTTAAATCCATATGAATTTGTCCGCCTTCTTGACAACTTGTCTGATGAGCCTTCTCTCCAAAGCAGGGTGATGAACCGGCTAAGCTTCTGCAACACAACATGTTGAGTCGTTGAATGTCCTTAGGCATGTCGGATGGTTTATGTTTAAGATGGCCTTGATTTTCTCGGGTTGACCTCGATTCCGCCTTTGAGAAGCGATGAAGCCCAACAATTTACCGGCTGGAACCCCGAAGGCAGCACTTCTTAGGGTTGAGCATCATGTTGTATTTCGAAGATTATCAAGGTTTCTTTTAAGTTGGAGATTAAGTCATTTGGCTTTTAGACATCACGCTATATCGTCCACATAGGCGTGAATGTTCGACTAATTTGGTTGTGAAGGCAGCGTTGCATTGTCCGGTAGGTAGCACCTGCGTTTTCAAAAGGGCATCGTGACATAACAAAGCGATGCGTAAGGGGTAATGACGAAGTGGCCAATTGGTCGACTTCCTCATCTTGATTTGGTGGTATCCTGGTATGCATCGAGAAAACACAAAAGTTCCGAGCCAGCCGTCGAGTCAATGACTTGGTCGATGCGAGGCAAAGCAAGCGGATCTTTGGGACATGCTTTGTTCAAGCGGTGTAATCAGCACATTCTTAATTCATTGGTTCCCTTTTGGGGACAAGTCAGGATTAGCCACCCATGGTGTGAAGGACTTCTCGGATAAACTCAGCCTTAAGTAACCCTAGCTATCTCTTTGCCAATGGCGTCTCTTCTCATCTCCGAGCGTCGTCGAGTTGTTTCACTGGTTTACATTTTGGATCTATGTTTAAGCTGTGCTCGGCAAGTTCCCTAGGTACACCTTTCATGTCGGCGGGTTGCGGGCAAGATGTCCCTATTCTCACGGAGGAACCCGGCAAGCGGCGCTTTCTATTTGGGATCGAGGTTCATCCCAATGGCGGTGACTTTGGAGGCATCGCCTACCACAAGTTCCGGCTTGGTCTCGATGGCGGCCTTGAGCAGGGAAGGTCGGAGATTTGCTTCTTCGGCGGCGGGCATCTCGAGTCATTGACCTTGCTCTGGATCTCCTTGAATTCTTATTTGTAGAGGACGACTTACGCAGCTGTACCTTCATTGATCTGCGATCCCTTGCCTTGGTAAAAGCTTCGGATCTGGTGATGACACCCATTCGGTCCGGGTATCTCGCGGATCCCTTGCCTTGTTGTAGACAAAGCATGTCTTGGCCATGAGCGTGTGGAATATGTGGTCGAATATGGCGTGGTACGCTCTTGAAAGGACCACCTCAAGGTCATGCGCTCTTGGCGGTAATTATTAACGTCGCAAAGGCTACCTGAAGTGTGATGCACCCAAGGGACCGAGCACTGACCAGGCACTACGCCATGGAAAGCAGTGTTGGTCATGTAGTTTTGCCTCAAATCAAGTTCATCTTCTATAGTGTATCGGTACATAATGTTGATGCTGCTTCCACTATCCACCATGCACTTGGTGAACTCCACGCCAGCAATCAATGGGTTGATGACCATGGCGTACTGGTTCTCCGTGGGCACAAGGTCTGGGTGGTCCATCCTGTCCCAAGTGATTGGAACTTCCGACCAGCGCAGGTCTTGGGGAACTAGGGGAGAAGTGGCCATCGGGATCCTTAGAGGTATTACATTGTTGGGCGGTGGGGGTGCCAAGGAAAGTGTGGTGGTGGGCCTTCTTTGCGAAGGGTTCTTGCCTTTGTTGTCGCTCTTGGCGGCGTGCTTGAGTCAACGTCCTCGTCCATGTCACTTGAATCCTTGGAATCCTCCTCCTTATTCTTCCCCTTTCCCTTGCCTCGTGGTCTATTCTTCCGACTTCGCTTGTAGTCGGACTCCGGGTCTTCCTTGAGGTCGTTGACGAACTTGCAGTGTCGATTGGTATGGGTGGCCTTGCCGTTGGCGTCGAGGTGTACGAGGCACGGCATATCGCGGTACTCTTCGTGGATTTGGGGAACACGGAGGCGGCAGGTTGCTTTCACTTCCTCCTACTTGCCCACGGCACTGCTCCCTTCCTCGGCCATGTTGTCGCCTTCTCCTCGTCTGCAAAAGTCATGGCGACCATGTCGATGGGTGCTTTTCTTACGGGCGGTTTTCCGCTTTGTCTTGCTATTCCTCCGAGCTTGAGTTGGAGCGGCCGTTGCCGCAAAGAACCCACGAGCATCGCCGTCGGCAGCTGCGAACTCACTAGCTAGCGAATCATCGATTCAAGTCAAGCTGATGGTTGTCCACAAGCGCTTTAGCTTTTGTCAGATAGCGTGCCTCTTTCAACCCATCGATGAAAGGCGGCCATGGCGGTCTGGGCGTGCACTCCTGCGAATTCTTCATATCCAACCAGCGGGAGAGGTAGGCGCGAGATGTCGTCTTTCTCTTGCACCTTTGTTGTAGATCGCCACAGTGCAGGGGCAGCTTGTATGTACCCTCAAAGTTTTTGGTGAGCAGCTTCTTGCATGTCCAACCAGTTGTAGATTTCTCGGCAAATCGTCGATCCATTGTGGTAGTGCCCTTAACGATAACAGGAGGTACTTGGCGGCGGCGTTGGGGTTGCCTCAGGCAATATCCACCGCGTTGTGTAGTCCTGCAACCATGTGGCAGGTTTGGCGGTGTAAATCATAGGGCTTGATGGTCTTGTCAATCCGAAAACCTTTGGGGTAAGTTGCGGTCCGTATTGCAGGTCCAAAAGCAACGTGGTCCCAGGTATGGCCTTCCGGGCCTCATGGATCTTATCGATCCATGACGTGCATCGTATGGCTCCGGGTTCTTCTTCTTTTATCAACAAGGGATGGGCATTTTGCCCGCGAGCAGCCTTGGGCCTCCTCCGCCATAGTGACTGCTTAGCGGCGGCAGGCGGAGGTGGCGGTGGGTTAACCTTCTTCTTACCCTCTGTGATGCCTCCTCTATCAGTTGCTTGCTTGCCGGATCACGAGGAGGTCATGGCGACCTGCTCTTGTGTCGCCGTTGTGCTTTCCTTCATGGCCGGTCACTCCGTTTTATGCGGATAGCGATGCCACACTGCTTTGGTGGGGGCATATCCGTGCGATAGTGAGCTTTGTAGTCTTCACGACATCGGAGGATCAGGCGGTGGCGATGGGCGTGGTTGGGATCTTTCTCCGTGGTAGGAGAATATGGGATAGCATCCTTCCTGTTGTGGCCATCCCTCGTCTTCTTTCGATGAACCCGTCCGTGATTCAACATCTGAGGAGACCTGTCCCTTGGCGGTTTTATCTTGGCTAGATCGGCGGCTGGGTGGAACTCAAGCCTCTGAGAGGTGGCCTTTTCCTGCTGCTTTACCGCCTTGGCCACTAGGTCATAGACCTGTTCCACTGCCTCAGGTGATCTATCCTGCTCCAGAAGGGTCTTGGCGACGGCGAGGTTGAGGGTGGGTGGGCATCACCTGCTTGCCTTCCTTGTCAATGTATAGCTTGGCCTGTGCCGACTTGAGGAGCCCATCCTAGGTTGGTACTGTACGGGATCGTTGATAACGGCCGGAGCTTTCTTAACCTGCTTTGGCAGCGAGTCTTATACTCGGCCTCCATTGCTCTTGCTTTCTCTATGGACTTCTTCGCCTTGACCATATATCGATCTAGTTTAGCGCCTTGCTCCGCGATGGCTTGCACTTCCTCCGATGATTCTTGGCGCTTCTCGTCAAGTGAGTCACGTTAGGATATGATCAGCAGTTGGTGGCTCAGCGAGGAGGCTACCGTACATCACCCTATCAGCTAGGGTAACATGTGCTCTTGTCGGCGTAGATGCTAGGCGGCAAGTTTGCGGTGTTGTTGTTGCTCGGACGGTGCGAGTTCCTGCAGCTTTGCACTGGTTTAAGCGGAGGAGGCATGACTCTTGCGATCGATCATCGTCGGCAGCAATAAGTGGCCCCTTCGCCTTATCCAGCGCCATAGGCGGAGCTTGCCCGGGCTGGTCTTCATCCATCGCTGTCCCAATGGTGACGAACACCCCTCGGGACATGACGGTGTTATTAGCTTGTTTCGTCGGCAGTACTCCTCCTCCATCTCCTGCATAAGCGGACTCTAGCTCTTGGACTGAAATCTTTTTCCTCGGAATCTGCTGAAATCAGCATAAAAGCGCGTCAATGGCCAGTCGGAGGTGCCAGGACTTCCTCGATGTGGCGGTGGAGGTGTGGCCTCGGCGATGGCGGAAGGTAAGCGGCGCTGCGACGATGGCGGCCGGTGGTGGTGGTGGCTGAATCGGAGGTGCTCGCGTCAATGGCGCCAATGGCTTGTCATTGCAGCTTGACCTCTGCGTAGTTTTGGCGGTGTTCACGTGCCTTGAAGGTGACGTCTGGCGCGTGTTGCCGTCTTAGAGAATGTCGGAGAAGCGTCCGTGGTCCGATCCTTCCACAAAGTGATAGATGGCAATATCCTTGGGGTAATTGGCGAGTCGACCCATATCTGGAGCCACTGGCGAGGTAGTCGTGAGGTTTCGCCCTCTCTCTGAATGCAGCGCCGGATCGAAGATGGTAACTGGCAAGCGAACTTGGATCTCTGTTGTCGAAGCCTTGCGAAGTCGGTGGATTTGCGATGATCTTCCACCTTTATATCCTGCACGAAGGCGGTTTGGGTGGGTCTTGAATTTTTCCGATCTTTGGCAAACTCGAGGAGAGATCGACATCGATCCTTCCATGAGCGTGTATCCTTCCGTAAGCGGTCCGTGAGTCTTGAATTTTCCGATCTTTGTGGCAAACTCCGAGGAGAGATCGACATCGATCCTTCCGTGAGCGTATCCTGCCCATAGGCGGTCCGTGCGGGTCTTGATGCTCCTCCGACTCCCTGGGAACTAGTGCTGAGTCGGTTTACGCTGATGAAGAGGTGGTTCTCCGATAGGAATGATCGAACACCGCGTAGGGTTCGTCTTAGCGGGATCGAGAACTGCGTCGGGGAGGGGGGGCGATCCGAGCGTTGCGGAGAAACGCGACCGATGGCTACGGTTTTGATTCCGTGAAGATCTTGGTCCTCACCATTGAAAGAGCCTGGCGCCTCTTGCTACGGTGGGCGTAAGTCGTGGTATTCGGCAGTGCGCCATGGAGGGTCCTCACTATGCGTGTTTAGAGACATGGGGTAAGGCGGACGGTTGTGAGTGCGAGTAACACGGCTTACCAGTTTGAGATCCCTAGCAGTGGCGGAATCCTACTCCTGCTATAAATCACTATAATGTGTCGCCGAGTTACAGAGATTAGGTTATTTGCGAGGTGTAAAAAAATGATGCTAGGTTGTGCGAATCGATACCTAAAGGCTCCCATATGCCCGGCTTATATAGTGGGTCGGTCCTAGGAGTTCTGAGGGAAAGTCCTAGCCGGACAGATTCTGAGTTCTGCCGTCTATTACTAGTCTTGTGTATCTTGCACTCCAAGGCTACTGAGTGCGATGGTGACTCCACCGTAGCCTTCCTTTATCAAGCATGGGCCTCCCTGGATCCACCTAAGCTGGGCATGCCAGGCCATAGGCCATGCTACCAACTATGGGCTACCCGGGTTAGTCGGATAAGAGACATGCTATGAGGATACCCATATAGCATATCCCCAACACAGATTTACCTCTACTAAGTTCAGAAGCAAAGAAAACTAGTTGAATGTTTTATAACACCTAAGTGAGAACTTGAATTTCATATCACAACCCTGTTGTGGTCAAATCAAATTCTAATTCATTTCACAAGTCATTTTGAAAACATCGTGAGGGAATAGTATGGCCACTCAGCTGTCCATAACATGAGCAGCAACTATTGAATAGTTTGACACTCTGCGAGATTGTACCTTTCACCACAACATTTGATACATCAAATCGAGAACAATCTGAATTCACCATACTCGATTGCGGATAATCAATCCTAACCTTTCCATTACACGCCTAGTATAGGCACCTCTCACATGAGTTTGGCCTCCCAACCATGACCAACTTTCATCTTGGAGTGCTGCGGGTGGACAATATTCACAAGGTAGCCTCAGCTTAGACCTTGGCATGAGGAACCCATACTAAGGTATATAAGTTTCGATCAAGATCTACCCAATTTTGGTATTGTGGTTGTATGGTAAAATTGGAATGGTATAGCATCAGAACAACCATCAGTTTTATCAAGGGCATGAAGCATGCCTCGACATTGTCATCATCAAAATCATCTAGTGTTAGAACACATGTCAAAACATTTCAGTAGAATGACTCATCATTCTAAGGTCTTTATAGACATTTCCACCAAGTAGTCCCATCTAAAGTTGATCAAGTTTTATGCTTAGCACTAGCATCTACAAGTGGGGTAAGTACTAATGAGGTTGGTAAACTAGTGGAGATTGAGTTAAGTTCAATCTCATGCCTTAGGATGACATCAAGATTATCTAACTTAGGCCAAATTTAATGCTCTTTATACAACCTTCCAATATCTTTAGTATCTACAATTTACTAGGTAAACTCTAAGAGAAAGCTTTGATAAAGAAATAAAGTATTAAACTTGTAAGTAAAACTAGGATTGGATATCATCAAATGTGTCTAACTAAGCATGCTTAATGCATTGCCTAGGTTATCTACTTTCATAGTTGCAAATGTTAGCTTGCTTTCAAGTATTGGCTTGCATAAGTGTCGGTATAAAGCTTGCCTTGAGCGAGCGGTGGTTGAAGTTCTCCTCGGCTTCTTCCTCGTAGTATCCTCCTTCCTCCTCGTATCCTTGGTGGTGTACTAACGTCTATAAATAAATCAGGTACATAATCACCAAACAATGTAACTATTTTCAATCATCACACAAAGTTGTACTATAGATGACTAGCATCATCACCTATATTACAAAATTAAAACATTTGTCTTAGTTATTTTAATTTGAGAAAAGTAATTTCTACTATTGAAAAACTACTTAAGATTTAATATTCTCCAACTCAAACATGGGATCATGTTGACACATGTCATCACCACATATTTCAGTACATGGGAATGTGATTTAAAGTGGTGTCACAATTTAATAAGGTTTAACCCTTTTTATTTTAAATAAATAAAGTGACTCGAAATGCCTATGTGGCCTTCTTTTATTACTTGAACATTATTTCTATAAGTAAACCCATATGTTTTATATATTCTAAAAGGTATGATCAAATGTGATTTTTGAGAGTTGTAATCAACTCAAAAGCTCTTATGGTTGAATTTTGAAAAATGTTTGAATGCAGAAAAGCTTCTGACTTGTTATTTTTACCAAGTTTGGTCTATAGATCCAAATGATTTGAATCCAATGGGCTTGGATTAAGCATTTCAATACCTTTCTAGCAAAATTGGTTTCATGCATTTTGGTTCACAATCTGAGCTGGGTTGAATTTTGAATCTATGTATAGAACTGTGTTTGAAATAAATGGAAAAATCTAAATTCAAACGGTTGGGTTGAGCGGGAGAGGCTAATGGGCCGACCCAGTGTCATTCCATGACCTTGAGCTCGGTGACAAGGGGTCTACCAGTCGGTGACTTATAACGTCTTGTGATGCAGGGGCTATGTGGGTCGTTGGATTAGAGTGGAGATCGAGGCTGGGGATCGTCGTCGACGACGAACCTATCCTTGTGACTCGAACCCTAAGCGGCTAGTGGGGGGTGCATAGGGGGCATACAGGGCTCCAGCAACAGCGACAAGGTGGGCGAGCAGCGAGTGGTCGCCAGCGAGTTCGAGGGGCAGTTGAGGCAGCTCGGGGTGGTGCATAATGGCACCCTTCTCCTCTAAGCGGACTGCTCGGTGCAATTCAGCGTCTGCTGCTCCCGTGCTCTGGTGAGAGGTGTGGGGCGATCAATGAGGTGAGGAGTGGAATGGTGTGCTTCAAGCAGTGAGGTGGCCTCCTTTTATAGGCTCGACGGAGAGGCCGAGGAGGATGGGCGGCAGTGGCGACATAGCTCTTGGCTGCTAGAGGCATGGTGAGGGTGGCGATCGGCAGTCTCTGGCGGTGCTCTAGGATTTCAATCACGAACTTAGAGGCGATTAAGCGGTGGCGAGGCTGGCGCTCTGGCAGCGGTAGCGTCTTCAGCAGCCGGCGGTGGCTGTGAGGCATTAGGCGGTTAACGAGGATGTCTGGCGTGCTTCTGGGTCATGGCGACGATGGGCACAGTACTGCGATAGAGAGGCGGCGTGTGCAGCGTGTGGTCTGGCGCTCTAGGGCGTGCTTTCGGCATGTCGAAGTGGCCTTGGTAGGTGTTCTCGGTGGTCCATGGTCTGCCTTGGCTCGGGAAGGGGACAGTGGGTGGCGGTGAGGTGCTGGCTAGCTCCCAGACATGGCTAGAGAGGGGGAGGTGGTCTGCTGCGGCGGCGACCAAGTTGGCCAGCGAGGTGCGCTCGGCTTGTTCACCATTGATGGAAATGACAAGCTTACAGTGAGGCTAAAGGTTTCCATATAAGCTAGATGATCTACTAAATGTTTGCTATGAGCTAGAGAGGGAACAAGTTAGGCCAAAACACTATTAAAAATAGTGAATTTGATTTGGTTTAAATTTTGCCTGCCAAGTGTTTGATGAAATGGCATAAGAAACTTCTTTTGAATTTTGAAAAGATTTTTGGTGGGTGTGCTAGGCATGTGCTTGAGGTTGTAGGTGCTTGGGTTTTGAAAATTGAGCTGGTTTGAGCTGGTTTTTGAAATAGTGGGATCTTCCCATATGAGATAGATCCAATTTTAAACTGTCATTTAAACCTAGCATTTGAATGTTTTTGGAAGATCACAAAGTGGGCCTTGGTACCTTATTATGTGTACTAAAAAGGGGTTCAAAGATCCACAATTTTTTCTGTTAAGTTTTGAGTGCTAGGAATAGCCAAAGTAGGCATGCTAGTTAATTTGGCAAAAAATGACCATTCACTTCATTGATTCATTTTGAGTTGTTTTTCTTTGGGAAAAGTTTGGGAATGAGTTAGATGATGTTTATTTCACCTAAAAATTATTTTACAAAAAATGACACACAGAACCATGGCAATTCAAAAGAACTCCTAATTTAAATACTCATACATATGAATGCTTTCATATTTTAGATGGGAAAGTTTTTGCTAACCCTAAATTTGATGATTAGCATTTAATGATCCATGTTTAATATTTTTGGGATGTTATAATTACTTACTAGTCACATACATATAACATGAGCCATTCAAAAACCCATCAGTTGTTGTTACTTTTATTTTGCCATTCCGTTGTAGTGAAGCTGATTACTAGTCATTACAAAGTCAAATTTATAGCACTACTTTAGTTATAGTTGTGTATGATCGAGATACTGTGCTCCAAGTCATCCTTAACCGCGGACACGGCTTTCAGAAAGTTTTGCCCTGCAAGGGGGCACAAATAGGAACACACGCACGATCAACCTCGGAAACACCAAATAAAAACCCAACGAGGCATCACGACAAAGAAATCACAAGATGCATATAATAGTTTAGGGGGCCACCCCACTAAGCTACCCGCGACGAAGTTGGCTGGCTCGAAGCGGACCCGGAGGTTTGTAATGACGACTATAAACAAGCTGGGAACCCGAAAGTGTGACTAGGCTTATCGATACATGAAAACATAGCACATGGGTCCAAAAATAATCTGAGCGCTCAATAATAGTAAATAAAGTAGTAAAGTATAGCATAATCATGACATAAGTACATGATAGTAATAAATTCCCAAACTACTTTGTGGCCCCAAGAAATAATATATGACTCAAGCTCATGCTAAGGGATTCATGGTCCCACATGTGAATAGTGTGAATATTCAAGGAACATGTATCAAGTACTTTCAGGGGTCCCTCTGACACAAGTCCAGTTAAAAAGCAAATAACATCTATTGCCCACATGCCTCTGCATTATTTACCTACTTTCAATATTAGTTATTGAAGCGAGAATTAAACCATGATCATCTTCAACATTAATCATGGGGCATTTCTCAACAACCGTGGAACATCGATGGCCGAAACAACACTCATAGCGATTGAGACTTCATGAGGCGACTATCTACCAAACAACATGTAATAGAGTGTCCATTGCAATATAGGGGTTGCAAGGAATTATAAAGGGACACGGAATCTATAGCATCACAACATAGGTAGCAATAGATCAATAAGAGGAAGTAAAGACTAGAAATGTAAAATAGGTAGAAAGAGGGAGAATGCTCGCCTAAAAACATTGCCATAGATTCATCCGAAGATCGATTCGACATTCACATCAACTCATCGCCCTAATCCATGAAGAAGCAAAACACTAGAAGAAACACCGTATGCACTATTTAATACCACGGCAAAAGATCAGGCATGATGCATGTATGATGTATGTCATAGCGAAGATGCGATGCAATTTGGCAATATTAAGCGGAACCGGGGCGCCGACGATTATTTAGAAGGTTCACATGTTGTTTAGCTACCCCGCAATTTAAATGTTGTCTTAAAATGCAAAATTATGTCATCGGTTTGCTACCCATATTTAAATGGGACCAATATTAGACTAGATTCACCCGTATATGGCCTCCATATTTATTTATGAGGTGAATCAGCATAAAACCCCAAATCCACGTGGTATGAATGCAATCATGAATAATTGATGAAATAAATATATATGTCATTTATAAAAATAAGGCTTCGAGGAAAAAAGGCCACACATTAAGGGACTCGGCGATCTTGGGGTTAGTCAAGGTTCCGTCTCGGTTGATCTGGCGGGATCGCCTTGGTACGGAAGGGGCCTTGGTTCCATCAAGGAGATCTGTCATTCGGTAGGCGTACTAGGCGTCGTGGTGGTCGGTGATGTTCTTATCGACTTGAGAGGCTTGCGGTAACCTTCTGGGGACATAACACAGCACCGATGGTGGACATACGAACGAGAGCGGACCACGTAGGGTTGATGTGAGCGGGCCATATCTTGTTTGGTATTATCACGAACACCTTGTAGGAGCGGCGGCAACAAGACCGACAACAAAACATGCTGGCTCGGTAGTCGGCTGCATGCCATGCAGTTACGTGGCGATGATTTCGAGGGCGGCGAAGCAGCGAGAGAGGTGAGGAAGGACCATATCAGCGAGAATACTTTGCGGTGGCGTCGCGGGAAGCGTCTTGAGGCGAGATGATGGCCAACAAGCGCGCGAAGGAGGGCTGGAGAGCTCCAGCGTAGCGGTGGCGAGCCAGCTGGCGAGATACCGAGGGAGGCGAAAATCGTCAGCGGCCGAGAAGAAGCGAGCGGCATACGAGGACCGAGAAGGAGGCCTTGTTGGAAGCGAAGGAGAGCAAGGCGGAGGCGCGGGTCCCACAGCTGCGTGAGGTAGAGCTGAGAGGGAAGGCCTTGGCCGGGAAGGCGCTTGGTGGCGAAGTCCATGACAGGAAGCGGCCCGGCGAAGAGTGCCGGGGAGAAAGGTATCACGGTGGGTGGTTAGCCGGGGCCGAGACACGTGCGAGGGGCGTGGGGATACCGAGGGTGGGATTGGGGCCACGTGGGGGCCTTGGCGAGGGCGGCCGAGTGAGTGGTTGAGGAAGTCGATCGAGGTGGGTGTAAGCAAACCTGGCCATCGTCGTGCACTGGCGGGCGGCCAGCATGCCAAAAAGCCCGGCCCGAGCCGCGGCATACCACGTAAGCACCCGGGCCATACCCGACCCGTGGCGTATTAGCAGGTGCGATGCCGTGCGCGTCCAGACGCATGGGCGGCCCGCGCAACCGTTTAGCATGTTCTCGGAAATATTTTGACAACATATGCAAAAAGGTGTTCCTAAGTCGAACCCGCGACCTCCTTGTTTCCCGCCGTCCTCTCAACCACAAGAGCACCGAAATATAGCTGATACATGTAAAAATAGAATGTTTTTGTAGTTAACTTTGGATGGGCCAACAAAAAAGGCCATGGGCCAACGTGCCTCACGTGCCACGGGCCAGCCCATTAGGCCTCCGTGTCGTGCCCGGGCCTCGTGACAGGCCCCGATGCCAACCCGACACGGCCGTGCGTGGCGGGCCAGCGGCCGTGCCAGCGTCTTTGTTTACGCGTGCCCGGGCAGGGGCAGCGGGGATCAAAGGTGTCGAGGGACAAGTGCGATGTGAGGGGTGTAGGGGGGTGTGAAATTGGCGGCTAGGATAGAGAATAGGTGGTCTAGGGTTTGCGGGTGGTTCTGGGTTAGGTTTTCTGGTGGGATTTGTTTGGGATGATCGGGTGGTATGTGGCACGGCTTTCAGGCGAAACGCCTTCCCCAATCAAAACTGTTTTATTTAAAAATATGGCTTGTTTAAATTTTAATAAAAGATTTTGTAATTATTTTTAGGCAAACAAAATATCCAGAAGCGTCCGGGGGTTTGATCTGAAATAAAGATGGGGTTTATTTGGAAAACAAAGATAGACTTTAACAAAATAGTTTTTGGCAAATAATATGCATGATGACGTGAGCATGCAGTCATGATGATACACAAAATAAAAACAAAGAAATTTTCTAGTAGTGGTTTACACGGTGGTATAATTAGACACCACTAACAATGGATCTACGCCCTCGAGATCCGCCTCCTGTCTGAGGAGAAGAAAGGTGACGATGCAGAATCTTCTACGCTTGATGTAGATCCTCGCGACACCACTAACAAAGATTCTTTCTCCGTCTTGAAATCGGCGACACCACCAATAAGAGGTCATTGTGCATCATCATCGAGAGAACACTCCGGAGGAAACAAAGAAGAAGGTCGAGTCTCAAAATATAAGGCCACCTCTAACCATGGAAGGAGTAAAATTGCATCAGTCCACCATTAAATGTACAAAGCGAATGATAAGAGTAGTCGGATGGTGATCGGTCCATCACGCTTTTAAAACATTACTTGGCACATGAATAGGATAATTATGCATTGAACACTAAATTGATTGAAGATCTTGACAAGCAATATTCGAGAAAACAAAGGGTGATGCAAGCTCTTCATCGGATCTGATGTACATGATGTCGTGATGTCGGAAAACACAGGAAGATACAAAGAAAAATTTGGTGAATTTTTGGTCGATTGAAAGATACATCGAGATAGCATGAGGGCAGGATTCATCGGATAGCATGAAAATTTGGATGTCAAAGCACCATTACAAGAGGAAGGAAGTAGAAACCACGAAGGTATGGCGGAAACCAACCATGAGAAATCCTGGACTCGAAGAAAAGTTAAGAGTTAGATTCAAAACACACAAAGGTAAGAGGAGAGTAGAAGAAGCGGTAAGGAGTAAGCGAGACCTAATCAAATCTATCAACCAATTTTGCAAAATAGTTTTGACACTCTCGATGATGGTTAGCTAGGTTATCCTACGAGGCTGGACGATTGGGAGTATCGTATAGCTGAACTCTGATACACTCTGTAACACCCTCATATCGGTCCTATACAAGTTTTAGCGATTCCGCCAAACCCGCATAGAAAGCGATTCAAAGAGCCCACCGAAGGAACTTTAAATGCGGGTGGAAAAGAAGTAATATCATTACACAATAGTCCATGTTGGAACCCATAAAAGCGGATATATACAACAACGACTCCATGAGTCAAGAATACGAATATACGAGACAAAATCACCTTGAAAGCGATACAGCGTCCGACTACGGATAAGATGCAAATGGGGCTTAGAGCCACGAAGAATAACTAATATCCTCCATAACCTTGAGGACAAGTCGGAAGGTAACCACCGCTAACGGCGTTGATCTCAAAACCACTCAAACAAAGGGGTGCCGACAAAGGGCAAAGGAAAAAGAAGGCGGTGAAATGTGAGGCTAGTACGAAGTCTTAGAATTGAGTCCTATACACATAGTATGGTGGACTGAAGCGACAATGCAACATGCACTAAACAGCCTATAGAGACTCGATATAACTGGCGACTATTAGAGAGGGATAAGAAAGGCTTATTCGGAACCTAACCTGATGCTAACACCAAACATACCCTTCTTGGTATTCCCCCTCAAGACCAAACGAGGAAGTCAAACCAAGGAACTCTACAGGTTAGCAGTTTATTCATTGCATTATAGTTGCAACAATTACTAGTCACATATAGATAGCATGAGTCATCCACAGTAACATAAGAAGTGGGCGGTTTTAGTTAACCATTCGGTATGGTTGCATTACTTACTAGTAAGATACATATAACATGAGACATTCAAAAACCAAGTAGTTGTTGGTACTTTTATCTTGCCATTCCGTTGTAGTGAAGCTGATTACTAGTCATTACAAAGTCAAATTTATAGCACTACTTTAGTTATAGTTGTCTATGATCGAGATATTGTGCTAAAGTCGTCCATAACCGTGGACCGCAGCTTTGATTTTACCATGCGAGGCACAAATAGCAACACATACACGATCAACCTCGAAAAAAACCAAATGAAAACCGAGGCATCACGACAAAGAAATCACAGATTCATATAATATTTGAGGGGCCACCCACTAAGCTACCGTAGCGAAGTTGGTGGCTCGAGGCCGACCCATAGGTTTTGTGACGACAGGTTTAAATGACTAGGAATCCGAAAGTGTGTTGGGCTTGCCGATACCGTGAAAACATGGCCGCGGGGTTTCAAAAATAGTACATGGCGCTCCACATACAATAGTAAATAAAGCGATAAAGCATGGCATAATCATGCCATAAGTACATGATAGTAATAAAGCCCCAAACTACTTTGTTGAAGAAATAAGATATGACTCAAGCTCATGCTAAGGGATTCATGGTCCCACATGCGGATAGTCACGAATATTCAAGGAAGTATCAAGTCCTCAAAGGGTCCAGCAGGACACAAGTTGATTAAAACCAAATAACATCTATTGCCCACATGTGCCTCTACATTATGTTACCTACTTTTAATATTATTTATTTAAGCGATAATTAAAGCTGGCCATCGTTTCGCTCCACAAATTTAAATGGGACCAATATTAGACTAGATTGGCTAAATATGGTCTCCATATTTAATTATGAGGTGAATTGGCATAAGGCCCCCAAATCCACATGGTATGAATGCAATCATGAATAATTGATGAAACAAATATATATGTCATTTATAAAAATAAGGCTTGAGGAAAAGGTGCACATATTAAAGGACTAAAGCAATCTTGGGGTTGGGGTTCGTCAAGGTTACGTCTCGGTTTGATCTTGCTGGGATCGGCCATCGAGTAGCCGGGGAGAAGGGCCAGTTCCATGTGGGAGATCTTGTCGTTCAGGTAGGCGTACTCGGCGTCGTGGTGATCGGTGACATTCTTGTTGACTTGAGAGGCTTGCAGTGGCCTTCTGTTGGGACATAACACAAAGCAGGGGTGGACATACGAGGCCCGAGCAGGCTCGTGGGTTGAATCTTGAGCAAGCCATGTCTTATTAGGGTATTATCGAAGACCTTGCAGGGCGGCTGACCACATGCCATAAAAACATGTGGCTCTCGGGCGAGGCCGGCTGCATGTCGTCACAGTTCTGGCGGCAGGCTCGGAGGCAGTGGCGAAGGCAGCGAGAAGGCGGAAGGACCAGATCAGCGAGAGTACTTGGAGGTGGCGCTCGAGAGGCGTGCGGAGTGAGATGATGCGAGCTTGAAGGCGCGAGGAGGGCTTGCGGAGGAGCTCCGTGTGGCGGTGCCCGAGCCGCTGGCAAGGATACCGAGGCGAGTCATCGCGATTTGAGGACCTCGATAAAGAAGTCCGGCCGATGGCGGGCTGAGGCCATGGTCGGCGTCGCGTGCCAAACAATACTCGCTCTCCGTTCGCAGCGGTCGCGGGAGTAAGCGTGTCTAAGCGGCGCTACAGCGCGATGCGGCGGGCGACGAGGAGCCCTCGTCCTCCATGATCCTGAGCTTGACGTTGTCCATGATGCTAGGGACCTAGACGCCCCGCATCTTCCTTTCATCCACCGCCGATGTACCCGCCGCTTCCGCTCTAGATATAGATGCCATCGCTCTTGGAGGGGATGAAAAAATGATGGAGGTTGGGGTTCTTTCTGGCGTGAAGATGGGAATGAGTGCGTGGGGAAGCTTGAGGAGTATGAGGAGGCAATAAGTGAAGCAGTGGAAGATGAATTTGGGGATAAGGGTTTCCTCTTCTTTTATTTGCCTCTCGCCAAGTTAAGTGATTGGTCAGCGTGATTCGCCATGCGTTTAGGAGAGAGGAGGTGGCTTCCTCATGACTCCTCCGCCCTTAGATTTTCAACGTAAACATTAAAACGGTGCTCTGGTCCGTAAGGGATGGACCCACCAACGGTCGTGTTGACGGGACTCCTGTCAGTGACAGGACCTGGTATGAAAAGTTGTTAGCCAGCATGTCGCTGTTTGAAATCCGGCTCATGTTTCAAACTGAGCAAGGAAAAGACTAAGGTCAGAATAAAACATATCCGACTCAGCGGATTCGGAATCCTACACTATTGAAAGAAATTTTCGGGAACCCTTCAAGATTCTCAAGATGAAGAAACCATCAAGCTAGACGTTTTATCCGACTTTGAATCTTGGAGACTTCTGGGGGCTACTGTTGTGGATATACTTTCCGGTTATACCCACAGGACTCACTTGGCGGTGTCCCTGCAGGTTAGAATTTTTCTTCACAGGCGGCCTAATCGGGAGAAAAGAGGAGGAGCGATGCAGGCTACGACAAGTCCTAGAAAGAGTTACCGACTTAGGCTTGTAGTATTACTTGTAGTCCAAGTGTATCTAGTTCGACTCTATAATGTAGCGAGATAGGTCTCTCCTATAACCATAGGTCATGGTGACTATATAAACCAGCCCTATAGGAGCCTTTAGGAAATAACCACATTCACAACTCGCATGGCGAACTTCTCTTGTAATCTCTGGTAACATCCAGCTCTCGCCGATATATTACTGAGTTTGCTAGCGGAAGGATCCGATCACCGTAGTCGGATCTGAACTGGAGTAAACTTTTAATACTCACCATTCCCGGAACATCGGCGTTTCACACCCATATTCTCAACGCCCGTGGGACCCTATAGGCACTTGTCTGTCGGCGACAAAGAATTGATCCGGTAGCATCTGTGAAGGACTACAAGACCGAATGTATTTTTGATCACAGAGGTAGATAAAGAAGATCCTTGAGGTCTCCATGAAGATGTATACTTACCATCGACTCGGTGAGTTTTTCGACTCTGTCTTTATGAATTTTGCCTTTTCATCTCATATCCGACTTTATTTTGCTGATGTTTTTACAACTTATCGGCTCGGCAGCTTCCCAAGTGTGGCGTGCCCTCTGAGGCTATCCCTCATATGACTCGAAGCGATGGAGGATGGCGAGGTGAAAGAAGATCCTCCTCTGCTTCCGAAGCGTAAGGCCAAGGAAACTTTTATTATTGCTGGCGCACAAGTGTTGCCTATGGTTAAAAGGTAATCACCTTGTGATTTTAGTACTTTTACATCATTTCATTCCGAAGCACACCTATCATTTTATTCTCTGTGTGTTTGAGCTAAATGGTTTTAAAGAGTAAGCTTAAGTCGGAAAGCAAGCCAGCCAAGAAACTCGCCAATAGAAGCTTGCATTATCTCCGAATGCCTCCTCCAACTCCTAAGCGATACTCAAACCTTAGCACCAGGAGGTTTCATGCTGCCTAGTGCGATTCTGATTCTGTCATCCTGACACAACCACAACCTCACAAGGCTGGTTACCATTGGTAGACAGACAAGCGTGAGAGTGAACCCATCAAAGGGTAATGATCCCATGAAGAAGTAATGTGTCCTAGGGAGGATCGACAGATGGCCGACTCTTGCTACCTACCTCGGTGAGCGGAAGAAGGAGGATTCTCAAGATGCAGCATAATCTAGTGCTGGGAAACAAGTCCTTGCCTCTAGAAGCGTTGAGCCAGGAGGCGGATGGCGTCAAGTTAGTGACCTCTGGACCAAATTTTGGTCGGGATAAAAAGAATCAGTCGAGAGGCGATCTTCCGGTGACGGCGTTCTCCCTCTACCTTATCGAGAATGTATTCCTGGCATGTAAACTTGGAATTGTAAAGTTGCACCTAGAAGAACATTGTATGTTTCGATTCTCGTTTGTAGTATTTTATTATCATATCCTCTATCCATAAGCATAAAGAAGTCGGATAAAGATGCGTAGCATAAGATCCGAGTTGATCTTTGATAGGATCTAAAACAACGATATAGTGTAGCCCCCCAAGTCTCATGATGGATTTTACTTTTATTAAAGTTATAGACCGATCTTAGTGCTTGAACCGTCTAATGGTATTACATCTTTAACACAAAAGGTGCATCTTACAACCATGGTTTGCTCAAGAACATTTGCAATAAGCGCCAAGGAGATCAAAGGCCTTGCATCTTGATAGTATTCAATCTCTTGGTTGAGAAGGATGAGGCGGAAGGTAATCTTTTTGACCATTAACCTTAGTGATTGTCATAGTCGGACTGTTTAGATGACCGATGGTCTTTCTTTGTAGAATTGTTGAGCCAAGCCAACAAGATGGTGGAGGAGGCCGAAAACATCAAGGTCTTAGAAATGGAAAATCTTTGAACTCGGGACGACCTTGAGAAGCTTAAAACTGAATCGAGAGAAATCCGTGAAGAGCCGTCCCTAGAGTCAAGCAACATGGCATTTGAGAGGCTCGAAGAAGCTATTAGCCCTCGCGATAAACAACTTGATGATTTGAGGAAGGATTTTGATAGCTAGAGGATCAAGCCCAGGCCATAGAAAAAGAATTGAAGAGTCTCGGAAGACATTTCCTGAAGTGGACTTCCACTATTATTGCTGAGTAATATTTCGACTTTACTCTTCCTTTGATTTCAGGCATTTTATTTTAGTCAGATTTTTCATTTTGTTTCTTTCCCGAGATCCTTTGCATATTTACGACTCCTCTTACTTTCACTGAACCTTGTCTCAAGCGCGTATAAAACTTGTCGGAGATGTTTTGTTCGACTTCCGCCCAGAGACTCTTGAGGAAGCTGGCTGAGCGAGTCGGGATCCAGAACTTTCTAGCTTAAACAATTTTACTGCGAGTGCTACAAGGTGAGGCGACAGAACAAAAGGAGATTCGAGACGAGTTCGCCGAGGAGTTGGAAGATTTCTATGCTAGGACCAGCTGCTGCAGACCGCCCTCACTATGGTGATGGTCACCACGGTGATAAGGAAATCGGCACGTCACCAGGGAATGCGCCAACAAGGGCGATGAGGTAACCCACAAGACATCAAAGGCCATCCAAGATTCTTGTACTGGTTATGCTTGTCGGCGTAAGCGGAGATATTGAACTATCGACACCATTCTTCTAGTCCATCGTTGTGCTTCCTTCACCCAAGAGTGGAATGATAGCCTCGTCAAAAATGAAAGAAGCTTGGTCCCTGAAGCGTGTAAGCGGCGATGTGAGCTCCAGGCGCATCCAAAAGGTGGAACATACCAAAATGTTAAACATGATTATCAAGTTCTAATCACCCCAAGTTTAAGGGTTAACAAAACTTTTATTATTAAATTATTATGAATGCATGTGTGTGTGTGATTAATGTGATGACAGTTGCAATTTATGTTTGATTTCTATGATGTTAAGTTGGTTTAAGGATGAAACTTTTTCTATCATCTAGATTTTTCAAGAAAAATCAAATAAAGAGAAAATCAAATATAAATATGAGCAAATGAGTCATTTTGGCCAAGCTTGTTCACTAGAACACTTTGGCGTTCCTAGTCAGAAATATTCCTAATAGAAACAAATCCAATTCTTTCACCCCTTGCTAGACCAAGTAACAACTGAATTGACCCAGCCCACTTTACAAACTTGCATGAAACAAATTCCAAATCTATTTAAGGATAATTCAAAATTGAATCAAGTATAGATACTAAGATATTACATTTATCAAGAAAACCAGCAAACCACCTCACCTTGCCAAACCCAAACAACCAGGAGACTACCAAGATTATGAACAGGCACTCACCAAAATTCATCCAAAATTTAAAATTTGAATTCATCATGACCATTTCATCAAACACCTAGTGAACACATATCAAACTTTCCTAACTTCTATTGTTTTGAAGTGTTTGATAAAATACAATCCAATTCACTCCCCTTGTCACCCCAGCACTTGACAATGCATTGAGCAGCTACCCTCTACCCTACTGCACCCGCAGGTGTTAGCTCCCTCGATACCATTATGCGCCGATCATTGCAGGCCAGCTACGCAGAGAGGAAAAAGCCGCACCCGTCCATGATGTCTAGAGAACGCATGCCACGTCCACCGCCCTCCTGTCTACCTCTACAAGGATCCAGCGGTACTGAATACGAGAGGCCTTCCACGCCCATTTATACCACAACCCATTAGTAGCCGGCGGCTAAGCGCTAGGGGCGCGCATCCGACTGTAACGCTGCTACCGTCAGACCTCTCTCTGGCGCTTAACTACACGCGCCATGACCCTGGCTACCTCCCGGAACCGACCGTTCCGTCGTCTGGCGTGACCTGTAAACCCCCGTCTGGCCGTCTCTAATATCGGCATTTCCGCTTTCCGAGCTTTGAGCGATCCTCGGCCGTTATCAGACAAGCCTTGCTACTGCGCCCATTAAGCAGTGATGACGCCGGGGAGACATTGCACCATCACTGTCGCGCAGCCATGCCGTTAGCTCAGCTTTGTATCATCGCCGTCACCAGAAGCGATCCCCCGACCCATGTCGCCTTTGCTGCCCTCACCAACTGGTGTATAAATAGAGACACCCCCGCCTCAATTCTTCACCATCTCACTCCCCTCTCAAGAACCACACCCTGACCCTTCCTTCGGAGCAAGCGAGCTACGACTGTCGGGAATTCGCAGAAGTCATGCATCTGCAGAGAAGGAGAGAGAACCGTTGATTGGAGCAACCCCGGAAGGCACGCGACCACCGTTAGAAACGCCATCATTCGACAACATCGCCCGCTTCCTCCATACGACCCTAAGCTGAATTACAATGTATAACCGCGTACCCTATTTACCTGCGTTATTAGGGATTCGATCTGTCGAAGGGCTATCAAGTGGGTCGTGAATCTTGTTCTAATCGTAGGGCACAAATTGAAAAGGTACCACTTTGTTTAGATTGAGCCGCCTTGACTAGTAGGACCCCCCTGCTCGGGAGCTGTTGCCACGCACTGTGCAAATGTTGAAATGGCGGTCGATGTGTAACATTCTCATGGCGTAGCCGAGTAATTCAAATAGATATTTCCAATTTATTCAAACTCTAGTTTAGTCGGTAACTTTGAAAATCAATTCAGGGAGATGTCTTTGAACCAAATTGCATGATTCGAATTTTCTAGAAAAGGTATTGAAGATATCAATCCAAGCCAGATTGGATTAAAACCACATTTGAAATTATAGAATTAGCTATAGTAAAAATAACAAGACCAGAGACTTTTCCACTTTCAAACATTTTTCAAAAATCAACCATAAATGCTTTTGGAGTTGACGTTCCAACTCTCAAAATCACATTTGACAAGATCAGAACCGAACATGTAAAAATATTTAGGTTTACATGCATTGATCTTGGACTAATACTAAAATAATAATACTATAGGCATTTCTAGTCACTTTAATTATAAAATAATAATTTAAAACTTTATAATATATGACCACCACTTTAAATCAAATTCCCAAGTACTATAATATGTGGTGATGGCATGTGTCAACATGATCCCATATTTTAATTGGATAATAATAAATCTTAAGTAGTTTTCAATGAGTAGGAATTACTTTTTAAAATAAAATAAATAAGACTAGGTCTTAATTTCATGCTCGTGATTGTGATGATGCTAGATCATCGAGTGTGAACCTTGTGTAGCACTAGAGGTGGAAGTTAAGTATTGTTTGGTGATTTATAGACGCTAGTGCCCGACCAAGGATAAGGAGGAGGAGTACTCTGACAAGAGGAGGAAGAAGAAAAACTTCAACCAGTGCACCAATCAAGCTTCCTAAAGCTACATCATGCAAGCAACACTATGCAAGCTACTTTGAAAACAGAACTTTGCATCCTACTCATGCAAGATAACTTCTATGTAAGATGCATTAGAAGGCCTTTGGTTATGCAACCTAGATTATACCAAATCCAGTTCCTTACATAGCTTTATTCTTTTATCTTTATCAGAGTTCTCTATTACTTTTAATTAGTGCTTTGTGAGTTTTGGAAAAATAGTATAGATAGCATAAGGAGCATAAAACTAGGCCTAAGTAGTTAGAACTAGATGTCATACTAAGGCATGAGACTAGACTTGGATAGTCACACTTGGCTTTAACACCCCTCATTAGTGAATACCCTCAATTTTATGGCTAGTGCTAAGCATAAAAGTTGATCACTTTAGATGGGAATACTTTGAAAACTGGAATGGAAGATTCATTCTATTGAAATGTTTTTGACATGTTTATGAACACCAGATGATTTGATGATGAAAATGTTGAGGCATGAGCCTTAGTCCTTCTATAAAGGCGATGGTTGAGTTCGAGATGCGATACCATTCCAATTTTACGTACAACCACAATACCTGAATTAGGTAAGGCTTAACTGAAGTTTATATGTCTTAGTATGGGTTCCCTTGCGGAAGAGGTTGAGCTGAGGCTACCTCATGAATGTGAATGTGAATGTCCACCTATGCAGTTCCCAAGATGAAAAATGGTCATGGTTGGGAGGCAAACTCATAGGGGAGGTGCCTATACTAGGGTGTGTAATTGAAAGGTTAGGATTGATTATCCGCATACTAAGTATGATAATTGAGGGTTCGTCCCTGACGGATGTATCGAATGTTGTGGTGAAAGTGTACCACCTCTATGAGTGTCAAACTATTGAATAGTCAGTGGTCCTTCATGGACAGCTGGAGTGGCCACACCGCTCCATCGTCGATGTTTCAAAATGACTTGTGAAATAAACTATGACTTTGACTTGACCACAACAGGGTTGAGAACATGAAAACTACATTCCCACTTAGGTGTTATAGAACATTAAACTAGTTTTCTTTACTTCTAAACTCAGTTTGATATAAACCTGACTTTTTGCAAATAAACCTAGAGCTTAGGATTCCTACTAGAACTACTTTACTTGTTAGTGATAGTTTGCGAGTACTTAAAGAGTACTCATGGATTTGTCCCTGGCTATTCCCGTGGACAAACTATGAGGAGGACTACCATGATGATGGACATCAGAAAGTCTATGACAACTATGATCATCTCCATCGTCGGTTCACTGTGACCACGAAGATGGAGCCTCACCATGCTACCTTTATTATTATTCATTGCAGAGGAGGAGAGGAGGTGTTGATTGAGCAAGTAGAAGCCGTCCACCACCGTTCAGAACCGCCATCGCCGACAACATCCTTCGCCCCCATCGCCGACCCTAGCTGGAGCCCTAGTAAGCAACTGCACCCACCGTCGTTGTTAGGGTTCACCGTTAAATATCCGCCAGACGATGAACGAGGGTCGAGATCTTTTCCTAATCGAGGGCACAAATTGAAAGGTACCACTTTGTTTAGATTGAGCCAACGACTAGTAGGAACCCCTGTCAAGACCGTTGCACGCTATGCAGCTGGCCGGTCCGAGAACATTCTCGCGTAGCCCTGAATTCAAATAGATATTTTCAATTTATTCAAACTCTAGTTTAGTGAATTTGAAAATCAATTCAAGGAGATGTACTGAACCAAATTGCATGATTCCAATTTTTCTAGAAAGGTATTGAAAATATCATTCCAAGCCCGTTGGATTAAAACCATTTTAAATTATAGATTAGCTATAGTAAAAATAACAAGATGAGACTTTTCCACTTTCAAACATTTTCAAAATCAACCATAAATGCTTTTGAGTTGATTCCAACTCTCAAAATCACATTTGACAAGATCGAACATATGTAAAATATTTAGGTTTTACATGCAGGATCTTCAGACTAGTCTAAAGAATGCTACATAGGCATTTCTAGTCACTTTAATTATATAAAATAATTTTAAAATTTATAAAATATTACCACCAATTTAAATCACATTCCAAGTATTAGAATATGTGGTGATGACATGTGTCAACATGATCCCATATTTTAATTGGAGAATATTAAATCTTAAGTAGTTTTTAGTGAGTAGGAATTACTTTTCTAAAATAAAATAAATAAAACTAGGTCTTAATTTCATGTGGTGATTGTGATGATGCTAGATGATCTAGTGTGAACCTTTGTGTGCTAAATAGAGGTAGTTAAGTATTGTTGGTGATTGTGTACCTCGTAGTTATTTATAGACGCTAGTGCCGACCAAGGATACAAGGAGGAGGAGTACTACGAAGAGGAGGAAGAAGAAAACTTCAACCAGTGCACCAATCAAGGAAAGCTACACTATGCAAGCTAACACTTGCAAGCTAGAACTTTGCATCCTACTCATGCAAGATAACCTATGTAAGATGCATTAGGCATGCTTTGGTTATGCAACCTAGATTATACCAAATCCCAGTTTTACATGCAAGCTTTATTCTTTTATCTTTATCAGAGTTCTCTATTACTTTTAATTAGTGCTTTGTGAGTTTTGGAAAAATAGTATAGATAGCATAAGGAGCATAAAACTAGGCCTAAGTAGTTAGAACTAGATGTCATACTAAGGCATGAGACTAGACTTGGATAGTCACACTTGATTAACACCCCTCATTAGTGAATACCCTCAATTTTAGTGGCTAGTGCTAAGCATAAAAGTTGATCACTTTAGATGGGAATACTTGTGAAAACCTTGGAATGAAGATTCATTCTATTGAAATGTTTTGACATGTTTTATGAACACCAAATGATTTGATGATGAAAATGTTGAGGCATGAGCCTTAGTCCTTCTATAAAAGTTGATGGTTGGGTTCGGATGCGATACCATTCCAATTTTACGTACAACCACAATACCTGAATTGGGTAAGGCTTAACTAGAAGTTTATATGTCTTAGTATGGGTTCCCTTGCGGAAGAGGTTGAGCTGAGGCTACCTCATGAATGTGAATGTGAATGTCCACCTATGTAGTTCCCTAGATGAAAAATGGTCATGGTTGGGAGGCAAACTCATAGGGGAGGTGCCTATACTAGGGTGTGTAATTGAAAGGTTAGGATTGATTATACGCATACTAAGTATGATAATTGGGGGTTCGTCCCTGATGGATGTATCGAATGTTGTGGTGAAAGTGTACCACCTCTGAAGAGTGTCAAACTATTCGAATAGCCGTGTCCGCGGTCATGGACAGTTGGAGTGGCCATACTGCTCCATCGTCAGATGTTTCCAAAATGACTTGTGAAATAAACTATGACTTTGACTTGACCACAACAGGGTTGTGAACATGAAAACTACGTTCCCACTTAAGTGTTATAGAACATTAAACTAGTTTTCTTTACTTCTAAACTCAGTTTGATATAAACCTGCCTTTTCGCAAATAAACCCAGAGCTTAGGATTCCTACTAGAACTACTTTACTTGTTAGTGATAGTTTGCAAATACTTAAAGAGTACTCATGGATTTGTCCCTGGCTATTCCCGTGGACAGACTATGAGGAGGACTACCATGATGATGGATAGCAGGAAGTCTATGACAACTAGGATCATCTCCCATCGTCAGTGTTGCCTGTGACCCTGAAGATGGAGCCTCGACCATGCTACCTTTATTATTATTCCGCTGCGTTGATTGTATTAAGATTGGATCATGAGATCCTTTATTTGTAAGACCTTTATTATGGTTTGTAATGGATGATGAACTATGGTACCAATTAGTTATTTCTCACAAAAATGGTAATCCTGGGATTGCGATGTATGGCATAACAGGCATCTGGGATTAAAAATTCGGGTGTTGAAAAGTTGGTATCAGAGCCATCCTGACCATAGTAGACCCTAGTTAGAATGGACGCTTGATCAAAAACTTAGTTTCAAAATAAAATAAGTGAGTATTTATGAAAACCTATTCTCATTCTTACCACTGAGATTATTTCAAGAAAATTTATGTTCCTAAAAAATTCTTGCAATCCTACATAAAATTTGACACACTTGACCACCTCACTAACTTACTCATCCTACATTCTTATAGATGGAAGTCAAGTATAGAAAGTTCTACCAGTTATTAACGGAGGAGAGCTCAACTTCGAGCGAGATTTGAGCCAACTTTCGGAACTTCTTCAGTGCCCGCACCCTGAGTTCTTCAGAGCAAAGCTCAATGATTAGCAAGGAGGAGAACTACAGTGGCTGACAGTTGCAAATCTCAGAGGCAAGATGGAGGCACCCACCTCAGAAAGGATCCAATTAAGCTTGAGGGAGAACAAGCGGCTAGACCTTGAGGGCTATGTAGGAGACTCTTGCCCGTCTGTGTGGGCAAAGCATCAACCAGAACAATGGCACCCGTTTTGCTTACTACGCAAGGCATGATGCTATGGGACAACCATTGGAGGTACCAGGCCATCTGGAGCTGAAGCATCATGTGGATCATCTCGACTTCATGCTGTATGATTGGCAGAAGGAGTTGGACAACGCCCGTCCCTATGCCAACCACAACTATGCCATTGTAGTCAAGAAGGACCAGACCCTCGCCATTGTGAAGGAGCGAAGTCACTTCGCTGTCTGCATGACAAGAAGGATCGCATCATTGTTCGCCTTCGTCACAAAGTGTCAGACATGGAGGAGATCATCCATGAGCAGGACATGCAACTTGAGGAAAGGGAGAACGAAGGGGAAGACATCCGTGGAGATCCCTACTCCTACCTCAGCGGTGATGATGACTACCTGGAGGACCTCGACATGGACTTCCACACTGATGATGATGGTTCCGCCTTCATTGATGATGAAGAAGACACCGTTCTAACGGTAGTAGCACTTGAGCACTATCGAGGTGTCGCTATATTCGGTCCCATCAGATCGTGAAGCTTGATGAATGGTTCCTAAAACCATCTGTTACCCTAGTGTGGTGTGTGTTTGTATTGCTATGAATGAATGAATGAATGAAAAGAAGGTTGCTAGTTGGCAAAACCTGAGTCAAACTCAAAGTTTTAAAGCTTTTCAAATACAAATCCATGAACCTTAGAAATTTCCCTCTTGTCTCGTGATCTATCTCAATATTCAGATGCCTTGCGGAGGGAGCATCTCATCTCAAGACACAATGCTGCAAATCTTGCAAATGTTGGTTCTTGTCAATCGTGAAGTCGGAAGAGCTGAACGTCAAGCTAATTTAGCCACCCTTCAACAGATAGCTCAGATGGCCAATAATAATCAAGGCCATGGAAACCAGGATAACCATGGATCCATGCTCAAGAACTTTCAAAACACCAATCCTCCCATATTTAGTAAGTCTAAAGAGCCATTAGATGCTGATGACTGGCTGCAGATCATGGAGAACAACTTAGAGCTCGCAGGAGTGGAGGCCAATGAGAAAGTACTATTTTCCACCCACTATCTGGCAGGTGATTGAAGAGCTTGGTGGAATAGCATTACGTACCAATGAATGGACGAGAGATGATGGCTTGGGATGAATTCAAACTCAAGTTCAGCCAAACCCATGTGCCACCTGGTTTGATTCTGCGGATGAGGTATCAACACCCATATTTTTATCCCATATGCCTGTTATGCCATACAACGCAATCCCGGTATTACCATTTTTCTAAAACATAACATATTGGTACCATAGTTCATCATCCATTACAAAACCATAATAAAGGTCTTACAAACAAAGGACCTCTAGATCCAGTCTTAATACAATCAATGCAACGGAATAATAATAATAGATAGCATGGTCAAGCTCCATCTTTAGGGTCACAGAGCAATGTCGGCGATGGGAGATGATCCTAGTTGTCATAGACTTCCCACTATCCATCATCCCAGTAGTCCTCTCATGAGTCCGCCATAGAATAGCCAGGACAAAGCCATGAGTACTCTTTAAGTACTCAAACTAATACTAACAAGTAAGGTAGTTTGAGTAGGAATCCAAGCTCTAGGTTTATTTGCAAAAGGCGGTTTATCTCAAACTGAGTTTATAAGCAAAGAGAAATAGTTTAATGTTCTACAACACCTAAAGTGGGAACTTAGTTTTCATGTCACAACCTGCTTGAGTCAAGTCAAAGTCATGATTCATTTCACAAGTCTTTTGAAAAATCTGATGATGGAACAGTATGGACCTCCAATCATCCATAATCATGACGCCGACTATTCAATAGTTTGACACTTTGTAGAGGTGGCACACTTTCACCACAACATTCGATACATCCGGGAGAATAATCAATCGCCATACTCAGTATGCAGATAATCAATCCTAACCTTTCTCTTACACACCCTAGTATAGGCACCTCCCCTATGAGTTTGGCCTCAACCATGACCATTCGTCATCTTGGGAACTAGACAGTGGAAATTCACATTCACGAGGTAGCCTAGCTCAAACCTCTTCGCAAGGAACCCATACTAAGATATATAAACTTCAGTCAAGCCCTACCCAAATTGGGTTATTGTGGTTATGCGGTAAAATTGGAATGGTATCGCATCCGAACCCAACCATTAGTTTTATAGAAGGGCTAAGGCTCATGCCTCAACATTTTCACCATCAAATCATCTTGTGTTCACAACACATTTCAAAAAATTTCATTAGAATGACTCATCATTCCAAGGTTTTCATAATCATTTCACTAAGTATTCCCATCTAAAGGATCAAATTTTATGCTTAGCACTAGCCACTAGAATTGAGGGTATCCACTAATGAGGTGCTAATCAAGTGTGACTATCCAAATCTAGATCTCATGCCTCAAAGATGACATCTAGTTCTAACTAACTTAGGACAAGTTTTATGTTCTTTATGCTACCTCTAATATCTTTCCAAAATTCACAAGACACCAGCTAAAGTAAATAAAGAACTTTGATAAAGAAATAAAGAATAAAGCTTAAAAGTAAAACTGGATTTGCATAATCAAGTTGTATAACCAAAAGCATGCCTAATGCATTGCATATGTTAATTGGTATTGTGGGGCTTGTAAGTATTAGCTTAGCTTTCTAGGTAAGATAACTTGCAAGTGTTAGCTTGCCTTGAGTTATGTAGTGGTTGAAGGTTTCTTCTTCTTCCTCGTAGTAGTCTCCTCCTCTTCGTATCCTTGGTCGGACTAAGCGCCTATAAATAAATCTGAGGTACACAATCACCAAAAATACTTAACTACTTCTTTTAGCACAAAGGTTCACACTAGATGATCTAGCATCATCACAATCATCACATGAATTAAATACCTAGTCTTATTTATTTTATTTTTAGAAAAGTAATTTCTACTAATTGAAAAACTACGTAATATTTAATATTATTCAATTAAATTATGGGATCATGTAGACACATGTCATCACCACATATTTTAATACTTGGGAATGTGATTTAAAGTGGTGTCACAATTTAATAAGGTTTAACATTATTATTTTAATTAATTAAAGTGACTAGAAATGCCCATGGGGCATTCTTTTAATACTTTTCCAAGATTACTGCATGTAAACCTAAATCTTTTTACATATTTAGAAAGATTTTGTCAAATGTGATTTTTGAGAGTTGGAATCAACTCAAAAGCATTTATGGTTGATTTTTGAATTTTTTTGAATGTGTAACAGTCTCTTTCTTGTTATTTTTACTATAAGTGATCTATAATTTCAAATGCTTTGAATCCAATGGCTTGGATTAACAAAATTGGTACGATGCAATTTGGTTCGTAAAATTCTCTGAATTGAAATTTGAATATACCGATAGAACTAAGTTTGAACTAAATTGGAAAATCTATATTTGAATTCATCGGGTTGAGCGTAGAACTAAATGGGGCCCATCACATGGCAACTGGCGCCTCGGCTGACTTAAAGGGATGTCCACCCACATCGGTAGACAAAGGCTCCCAAAGGGTATCCTTCAATCTAGGCCCTGATTAGAATCTAATCTAACTGGGGTTCATCATCGACGACTTAACAGCTCCGCGAGGTCTAAACCGTAACGCAGCATTAGGGTCGTGTGAGGCTCACCAGGGCTCCAGCTAGGGCTGGCGTTGGGGAGAACGACATTGTCAACGCATTTCATGCCTGAGCAGTGGTCAAAGCTTCTCCTAGAGTGGCTCAATCAATGGCTCCACTTTATTTTTAGAAAAGTAATTTCTACTAATTGAAAAACTACGTAATATTTAATATTATTCAATTAAATTATGGGATCATGTGGACACATGTCATCACCACATATTTTAATACTTGGGAATGTGATTTAAAGTGGTGTCACAATTTAATAAGGTTTAACATTATTATTTTAATTAATGTGACTTGAAATGCCCATGGGCATTCTTTAATACTTTTCCAAGATTACTGCATGTAAACCTAAATCTTTTTACATATTTAGAAAGATTTTGTCAAATGTGATTTTTGAGAGTTGGAGTCAACTCAAAAGCATTTATGGTTGATTTTTGAATTTTTTTGAATGTGTAACAGTCTCTTTCTTGTTATTTTTACTATAAGTGATCTATAATTTCAAATGCTTTGAATCCAACTGGCTTGGATTAACAAAATTGGTCTGATGCAATTTGGTTCGGTAAAATTCTCTGAATTGAAATTTGAATATATCTTGGGAACTAGGTTTGAACAATTGGAAAATCTATATTTGAATTCATGGGTTGGCGTGGGAACTAAATGATGCCCATCAATAGCATTTTAGCCTTGAGCTGACTTAAAGGGATGTCCCACCACACGAGACAATGGCTCCCAAAGGTATCCTTCAATCTAGGCCTCACGATTAGAATCTAATCTAACGGCTGGGTTCATCATCGACGACGAACAGCTCGGTAGGTCTAAACCAACGTGGCATTAGGGGTCGTGAGGCTCACGTGGCTCCAGCTAGGGTCGGTGTTGGGGAGAAACGACATTGTATCCAACAATTAGCGCTCTAACGGTGGTCAAAGCTTCTCCTAAGTGCTCCAATCAATGGCTCCACTTTATTTTTAGAAAAGTAATTTCTACTAATTGAAAACTACGTAATATTTAATATAATTCAATTAAATTATGGGATCATGTGGACACATGTCATCACCACATATTTTAATACTTGGAATGTGATTTAAAGTGGTGTCACAATTTAATAAGGTTTAACATTATTATTTTAATTAATTAAAGTGACTAGAAATGCCCATGGGGCATTCTTTTAATACTTTTCCAAGATTACTGCATGTAAACCAAAATCTTTTTACATATTTAGAAAGATTTTGTCAAATGTGATTTTTAAGAGTTGGAATCAACTCAAAAGCATTTATGGTTGATTTTGAATTTTTGAATGTGTCTCTTTCTTGTTATTTTACTATAAGTGATCTATAATTTCAAATGCTTTGAATCCAATCTGCTTGGATTAACAAAATTATCCGATGCAATTTGGTTCGGTAAAATTCTCTGAATTGAAATTTGAATATACCGATGAACTAGTTTTGAACTAAATTGGAAAATCTATATTTGAATTCTTTGGGTTGGCGTGGGAACTAAATGGGTCGCCCATCACAAGACAAACAGCCTGGCTGACTTAAAGGGATGTCCCACCGTCAATGAGACAGTGGTTCCCAAAGGGTATCCTTCATCTAGGCCCTACGATTAGAATCTAATCTAACGGCTGGGGTTCATCATCGACGACGAACAGCTCCGGCGAGGTCTAAACCGTAACGTGGCATTAGGGGTCGTGTGAGGCTCACCAGGGCTCCAGCTAGGGTCGGCGTTGGGGGAGAACGACATTGTCAACGACGGCGGTTCGAACGGTGGTCAAAGCTTCTCTAGGGCGGCTCAATCAATGGCTCCGCTTATCCTCCTCCGCCACATACTTCGGTGAAATTCTGGCGCTGCGGAGCTCGCCTTGCTCTGCGGAAGGGTCAGTGGTGTTCCGTGAGGAGTGGGGAGTGAGATGGTGTGGTGAACTGAGGTTGTGAAGGCCTCCTTTATAGCCGGTGAGAGTAATGTGGCATGAGCATAGCTGGTCGACGGTGACACCGACAAGCTATTGGCATGGCGTAGGGTGGCTGGTCAGCGTGGTCTCTGGCGATGCTTAAGGGCTTAATGGCACGGCAAGGGGCATTCGAGGTATGTCGAACAGGTTGGTGCTCTAAAGCGGCACCGACAATTTTCACAACGCATGCTTGTTATGGGTTGCTGCGGTGAACGGGCATGTCTAGGGGTTAGATGGTGTCATGGTGCGACTGCAGAACGCAAGTGAGAGGGCGAGGCGTGGCGTGTGTGAGCATTTCGGTTGAGGCGCTCCGCTGACTCTCTGAAACCTGACGTAGGCTTAGCGCTTTCTCTACGGGCGGCGAAGACGATTAAAGAGCGCGGCGTTCCTCTGCCAGGCACAGCTGCGTTCGAGGGCTGGATAGGGGTGGCGGTGGACGGTGTCTTTGCCTCACAGACATCGTGGCTGGGTGTGGTGTTGCCTCCTGCTAGCTAGCCATGGTCGGCCGGCAATGGGAGGCTCAGGTGGCTCAGCACTGGTGCAAGGGTAGAGTGTTATATTGTTCAATGCTTGTGTGATCACTAGGGCCGACAAGGGGTGAGAACTGGGGACAAGGGTTTGAATGATCACTGCTCAAAACAGTGTAGTTAGGCAGAGTTTGAAATGTGTCTCCAGGTGTTTGATTAAATGGCCGAAAGAATTCAAGTTTGGAAATTTTGAATGAAATTTGGTGGGTGCTCTGGTCACATGATTGGTAGTATCTGGCTTCTTGGGTTTGTCAAGGTGAACTGGTTTGAGTGGTTTTTGAGAAATGGTGATCCTAGTACCTATACTTGATTCAATTTTGAATTGTCATTTGAATAGATTTGAAATCTGTTTCTGTTGGTTTGTAAAATGGGCTTGGGTTCACTTTTACTTGGTCTAGCAAGGGGTGAAAGGAATTGGATTTGTTTCTGTTAGAAAACTTGGACTAGAAACACTCAAACTAGTCTAGTGAACAAGTTTGGCAAAAATGACCATTTGCTTATATGTCTTATTTTTGATTTTCTCTTCATTTGGTTCTGCTTGGAAATGATCTAGATGATGTTGTTTTCATATTTAAACCAATCCTTGCCATTCATAGCAATCGAACAAGTCATTGCAAGCATTCATCACACACACACATGAATTCATATTGATTTTAATAACAAAAGTTTTTGTTAGCCCTAAACTTGGGTGATTGGAACTTGATAATTTTGATTAATATTTTTGGGATGTTACATTAGGGATGAATTCAAGGAGCTGAAGCACGGAACGATGACTGTGGTAGAGTACCGTGACATATTTCTGACTTTGTCTACGTATGCCCCTGATGAGATTGGTACTGAAGCCAAGAAGAAGGAGAGATTCTTGAATGGTCTGCATGATGAGATGCGAGCGATTGCTCAACATTGTCTTTCTTGACCTTGAAGCCTTAGTAGATTCTACAATACAAATGGAAGGCAAGATCAACCAAGCCAATGAGAATCGCAAAGCGTCGAATGATGCATCAACCAGATCCCACCATACCCAATATCGCCCCAACCCGTCTGCAGGATATGCCCGAGAAACAATAGACCCCTATGTCTGTCGAACTATCCGAACTGTGGAGGAGGAAACCCAAGGCCGGAGGAAACCACAAAACAACCCGACAAATCCAACAATTTCAACCATGCACCACCCAAGTCCAACAACAACAACAACAACAACAACAATATCGCCCCAAGAACTGAAGCAATGTGTGCGATTGCAGGTGAAAGACAAGTCTCGTTACTTGTTTTGAATGCGGAGTAAAGGTTCACTACCCAATGAGTTCCCAAAACTTGCAGCAGCCGCAATGTGAATGCCCTAGCTCACCAGCAACGCCGTGTTCAGCCTGGAAGGATATTTTCCCCAGGGAACTCACTCAACCGCAACGGCCGTCTGTTTCACATGAATGCTGAAGAAGATCAGGAAACACCAGATGTCGTGTTGGGTATGTTTTTTGTTAACTCAGTACTTGCAAGAGTGTTGTTTGATTCTGGAGCATCGCACTCGTTTGTTACATAAGAATTTGCATCCACTAGTAAGATTCAACCAACAAAATTGAAGCATGTTACGATAGTTCAAATACCTGGTTCAACCACCAAAGCTAGACAAATTTGCAAGGACATACCTATCAGATTCCATGGAATAGATTTTTATGCTAATCTAATAGTACTTGGAACCAAAGGTTTGAAGTAGTACTATGAATAGATTGGATGTCGAAACATAAAAGATTAATCGACTATGCCAAGAAAGCCATAACCATGACTAGTACCACTGGAGTACCAGTAGACCATGTACCTGAAACTTTGCCCCGTCAATTCAAGTGCAACAAGAGTCTAGCCCAACCAACCATTGACCAAGTCATAGTAATCTGTGAATACCCGATGTATTCCTGCATGTATTGCCCAGATGCCCGCAGATCGATATCGAGTTTATCATTGAACTAATCCCTAGAACTAGACCCATAGCTCGGAGACCTTATCGTATGAACCCATCTGAATTAGTGGAGCTAAAGATGCAACTGGATTCTATGTTGGAGATATGACTGATTCAAACAAGTGCGTCGCCATGGATATCACCTGTTTTCTTTGTGGATAAGAAAGATGGAGGTAACCGTTTGTGCACGGACTATCGGAAGCTAAATGATTTCACCATTAAGAACAAATACACACTGCCAAAGATAGAAGATTTTTTTGATCAGTTGACCGGTGCCAAAGTGTTTTGTAAGATTGATCTTAGAACTTGTTATCATCAACTAAATATTCGCGCAACGGATATTACAAAGACTACCTTCACCACCAGATATGGATTGTATGAGTACACTGTCATGTCTTTTGGATTAACCAATGCGCCCGCTTATTTCATGAACCTCATGATAAGATTTTTATGAACTTCCTGGATAATTTTGTCATTGTTTTTATTGACGATATTCTAATCTATTCCAAATCAGAAGAAGACCATGAGCTACACCTGAGGACCATCCTTGAAACCCTGAGACCATTAGTTGTATGCCATGTTTAGCAAATGTGAGTTCTAGTTAAAGGAAGTAGGATTCCTCGGACATATTGTGTCGGCAGGAGGAATTGTTGTCGATCCTGCCAAAGTTATGGATGTTGAAGAATGGCAAGCCCCAACCACACAAACCCAAGTTCGTGCATTTCGGATTAGCGTGAATTACCGCAAGTTCATAGAAGGATTCTCGAGCATCAAAGACCCATGACCCATTGTTGAAGAAAGATAAGAAGTTTGAATGGACGGACAAATGTGAAGAAAGTTTCAAGAGCTCAAGAAGAGATTGATTTTAGCCCAAATCTTGATTATGCTGGATATCAAGAAGCATTTTGATGTGTATTGCGCATCCAAGATTGGTATCGGATGTGCTAATGCAAGAAGGAAAATACATATCCTATCTCATCCCGACAATGAAGCAAAATGAGCAGAATTACCCTACCCATGACCTCGAACTAGCAGCCGTAGTTTTAGCCTTGAAGACATGGAGGCATTACCTCATGGGTAACCGCTGTGAGATTTATTCATATCACAAGAGTCTAAAGTATATTGTCACCCATAAGGATCTAAATATGAGGCAAAGGAGATGGATAGAGCTATTCAAGGACTATGACCTTGACCTTCACTATCACCCGGCAAGGTCAATGTGGTAGAAGATTCTCTTAGCAGATTGCCGTGTCGATTGGACACCATGATAATAGATGCCCATCCAAGTTTGCATGAGGACATGGAAAATTTCAGAGTGGAGCTAGTTAGTGAAGGATTTTTGGCTAGCATAGAACTTCAACCCACTTTGATCAGTCAGATCAAGGAGTCGTAGAAAGGAAATGCTAGTATCGACGGAATCAAACATCGTGTCGGTATAGGAAGAAACCGGATTCACCAAAGAAGAAGAAGGAGTTTTGTGGTACAAAGGACGATCATGTACCAAATATGATTCAGAGTTTAAGCAAGCTATTTTTCTAGAAGCCCATGATACTCTTTATTCTATCCACCCTGGATGAACAAAGATGTATTAGGATTTGAAGGAGAAATTTTGGTGGCATAAGATGAAGAGAGAAATAGGAAGCTACATAGCCAAATGTGATATCTGTCAGAGAGTCAAAGTGGGAGATCAGAGACCCATAGGACTTTTGCAACCATTGCAGATTCCGGAATGGAAATGGGATTCAGTTGGAATGGATTTTATCCCCATTTTCCTACATCTAGTAGGGAAATGACTCTATTTGGGTCATAGTGGATGACTGTCTAAAGTAGCTCATTTCTTACGTTCAGACCACTTATCGAGTTCTAAGATAGCGAGTTGTACATTTCTAGGATAGTGGGCTTGCATCGAGTCCCCAAGAACATTGTCGGATCGAGGAACCTAGTGTACCTCGATATTTTGGAAGAAAGTCCAAGAAGGATTAGGAACTAGACTAGATTTCAGCACAGCTTATCACCCGCAGACTGATGGACAAACGGAGCGAGTAAACTAGATACTCGAAGATATGTTGAGAGCTTATGTGTTGGAATATGGATCTAAATGGGAAGACTGTCTTCCTTTCACAGAATTCTCATACAACAACAGTTACCAAGCCAGTTTGCAAATGACCCCATTTGAGTTTATGTATGGAAGGAAGTGCCGTACCCCACTGAATTGGTCGGAAGTAGGAGAGAGTCAGATTTTCGGACCCGACATCCTAAGAGAAGCCGAAGAGAAAGTTCACAAGATCCGTGAGCACCTTAAGACCGCCCAATCCAGAAAGAAGAGTTATGCCGATAAGATACGTCGAGATCTAGCCTTCACTATCGAAGATTTTGTGTATCTGAAAGTATCACCCTTGAAAGGAATGCAACCTTTCCAAGTGAAAGGGAAGTTAGTCCCTAGATATATTGGACCCTTCAAGATTTGGAATCGCCAAGGAGAGGTATCATATCAACTGGAACTTCCAGAGGAGATGTCAGTCGTACATGATGTGTTCCATATCTCGTTATCAAGAAATTCCTAGAAGTCCCGAGAAGACCAAGTTTTCAAGAATATTGATCACAGGACCATAGAGATCAACAAGGACCTAACTTATCATGAAGTACCCATTCCTATTTTCGAAAAAGCCTTCAGAACCACCAGAACCCGGAGTATCAAGTTTCTCAAGATCAAGTGGAGCAACCATACTGAAGAAGAAGCTACTTGGGGGCGAGAAGATTACATTAGGACTGAGTTTCCAAATCTCTTTAGTTCCTAGTTTTCTTTTTCTTAAATCTCGGGACGACATTTTGTTTAAGGAGGAAGGTTTGTAACATCCCAAAATGTTAAACAAGATTATCAAGTTCTAATCAGCCAAGTTTAGGGTTAACAAAAACTTTTATTATTAAAATTAATTTGAATGCATGTGGTGTGTGTGATTAATGCATGAATGATTGCAATTTCCATGTTTGATTGCTATGAATGTTAAGGATTGGTTTAAGGATGAAAACAATATCATCTAGATATTTTCCAAGCAGAATCAAATGAAGAGAAAATAAAATATAAAGAAATATGAGTAAATGGTCATTTTGGCCAAACTTTTCACTAGACCACTTCGGGTGTTCCTAGTCAAAGATTCCTAACAAAAACAAATCAATTCTTTCACCCCTTGCTAGACCAAGTAACAATGAACCCACTCCCACTTTACAAACCAACAGAAACAAATTCCAAATCTATTTAAAGGACAATTCAAAATTGAATCAAGTATAGATACTAAGGTGGCCATTCCTCAAAAACCAACCAAACCACCTCACCTTGCCAAACCCAAACAACCAGAGACTACCAAGCTTATGACCAAAGCGCCACCAAAATTCATCCAAAAATTCAAACTTTGAATTCATGCGCCATTTTATCAAACACACCGTGAACAGAGATCAAACTTTCCTAGCATCTACTATTTTGAGCAGTGTTTGATCAAACCATTGTCCCCAATTCACTCCCTTGTCTTACCCCCAAAGACCCAAAGAATGCATTAAAGCGACCCTCTACCTCCGCACCAGGCTGCCGTACCACCGAGCCACCATTGTCAATCGACCATGGCCAGCTCAGGGAGGAAACGCCATGGCCCATCATGTCTAGGAGACATGACACCGCCCATCGCCACTCCCTGTCCACCCTCAAGCTCAGCCAAGACCTAGACCACTAGATAATCGCCCCATTTCTCTCGCAACCATGCCAAAAGCTTGCACCACGGCACGACATGCGCACATGCCGCGAACTCATCGTGCCGCTTAACTGCACTTACCATGACCCTAGCTACCTCCCGACATGACCGCTCGTCGCCGCGTGACACGAAGCCCATGCACGCCGCCTCAACACCGCCGCTTCCGCTTAGAGAACCGGATGCCTTTAGCCGCTGACCACCTTGCCGCGCCATTAAGCCATGAAGACTGCCAGAGACACTCGCACTGCCCCTACACCCTCAGCCATGTCGTTAGCTCACTTCATCATCGCCATGGACGTGCCTCACCATGCCGCACTGCCCCTCTTGCCGGTGTATAAATAGAGGCCACCCCTGCCTCAATTATTCACACCATATCACTCCCCTCTCTCTCAGAACCACCCCTGACCCTTCCCCAGAGCAAGGCGCGCTCCAGCCTTCCTGAATTTCACCAGAGTCCGCCGCTGCAGAGGAGGAGAGGAGCCGTTGATTGGAGCCACCCAGGAGCTACACCACTGCTCGAACCGTAGTCGTTGACAACGCCAGTTCGCCCCATCATCGCTGAATGGAACCTTGGTAAGCCACCGCTGCACTCTACCTTCGCCGTTAGGGTTTAGTCCCGTCGGAGCTATCTGACGGAGACGACGGACGTAGGTCGTAGATCTTGTTCTAATCGTAGGGCACAGATTGAAAGGTCCCGCTTCGTTTAGATTGAGCCACTAACTAGTAGGACCCCCTGTCAGCAGCCCGCTATGTGCACGTTGTGCAGCTAGGCTGGCCGAGTAACATTACCGCGCGTAGCCCAAAGAATTCGGGAGATAGATATTTTCCAATTTATTCAAACTCTAGTTCGATCGGTGACCAAAATCAATTAAAGGCTGGGGTTCATCATCGGACGAACAGTCTGACGAGGTTCAAACCGTAACGTGCATGTTAGGGGTCGTGGAGGCTCACCAGGGCTCCAGCTAGGGTCGGCGTTGGGGAGAACGACATTGTCAACGACGCGTCTGAACGGTGGTCAAAGCTTCTCCTAGGGCGGCTCCAATCAATGGCTCTGCTTATCCTCCTTCGCCACAAACTTCGGTGAAATTCTGGCGCTGCGGAGATCGCCTTGCTCCGCGGAAGGTTCAGTGGTGTTCTGTGAGGAGTGGGGAGTGAGATGGTGTGGTGAAATGAGGCTGAAGGCCTTTTATAGCCGAAAGGACAGAGGTAGTGGCATGAGCATAGTTCGACGGGTCGACGACCAAGAAGCTATTGGCATGGCGAGGGTGTAGGCTGGTCGCGGGTCTCCTGGCGATGCTTAAGGGCTTAATGGCACGGCAAGGGGCGTTCGAGGTATGTCGGAACAGGCTGGTGCTCTAAGCGGCACCGACGACAATCTTCACAATGCACAGTTGCTACGGGTTGTGCGGCGGCGAACGGGCATGTCTAGGGGTTAGATGGTGTCACGGTGACTGCAGGAACGGGCGGCGAGGGCGAGGCGCGGCGTGTGAGCGGTTTGCTGAGGCGCTCGCGGCGCTTAAACTAGGCACGACGAGAGATGGGCGCAGCATTTCCTCTGTGGTCCAGGCCTGCTGCGTTCGAGGGCTGGATAGGGGGTGGCGTGGACGGTGTCGCCTCCTGACATCGTGGCTGGATGTGGTGTTGCCTCCTGCTAGCTAGCCATGGTCGGCCGGCAATGGAGGCTCGGGTGGCTGTTGCACTGCAAGGGTAGAGTGTTATATTATTCAATGCTTGTGTGATCACTAGAAGCGCAAGGGTGAGAACTAGGGACAAGGGTTTGAATGATCAACGCTCAAAACAGTGAAGAAGGGCAGAGTTTGAAATGTGTCTCCGTGTGTTTGATTAAATGGCGAAAGAATTCAAGTTTAAAATTTTGAATGAAATTTGTGGGTGCTCTGGTCACATGATTGGTAGTATCTGGCTGCTTGGTTTGTCAAGGTGAACTGGTTTGAGTGGTTTTTGAGAAATGGTGATCCTAGTACCTATACTTGATTCAATTTTGAATTGTCATTTGAATAGATTTGAAATCAAGCTTCTTGGTTTGTAAAGTGGGCTTGGGTTCACTTTTACTTGGTATAGCAAGGGGTGAAAGGAATTGGAATTTGTTTCGTTAGGAAAACTTGGACTAGAAACACTCAAACTAGTCTAGTGAACAAGTTTGGCAAAATGACCATTTGCTTATATGTCTTATTTTGATTTTCTCTTCATTTGGTTCTGCTTGGAAATGATCTAGATGATGTTGTTTTCTATATTTAAACCAATCATTGCCATTCATAGCAATCTAACAAGTTATTGCAAGCATTCATGCATTCATCACACACACATGAATTCATATTGATTTTAATAACAAAAGTTTTGTTAGCCCTAAACTTGGGTGATTGGAACTTGATAATCTTGATTAATATTTTGGGATGTTACATTAGGGATGAATTCAAGGAGATGAAGCACGGAACGATGATCGTAGTAGAGTACCGTGACATATTTCTCGACTTTGTCTCACGATGCCCTCGATGAGATTGGTACCGGCCAAGAAGAAGGAGAGATTCTTGAATGGTCTGCATGATGAGATGCAGACGGTTGTCAACATTCCCTTTGTCGACCTTGAAGCCTTAGTGGATTCTACAATACAGATGGAAGGCAAGATCAACCAAGCTACGAGAATCAAGCGTCGAATGATGCATCAACCAGATCCCACCATACCCAAGTATCGCCTCAACCCGTCTGCAGATATGCCCGAGAAACAATAGACCCCCTATGTCTCGGAACTATCCGAACCGTGGAGGAGGAAACCCAAGGTCCGGAGGAAACCACAACAACAACCCTGACAAATCCAACAATTTCAACCATGCACCACCAAGTCCAACAACAACAACAACAACAATATGCCCTAAGGACTGAAGCAATGCCGCGCCGGGTTGCAGGAAAAGACAAGTCTCTGGTTACTTGTTTTGAATGCGAGTAAAGGTTCACTACTCAATGAGTTCCCAAGAAGCTTGCAGCAACCACCAATGTGAATGCTCCTAGCTCACCAAAGAACGCCGTGTTCAGCCCGAAGGAGATTTGTCCGTGAACTCACTCAACCGCAACGCCGTCTGTTTTACATGAATGTCAAGAAGACTGGGAAGCACCGATGTCGTGTTGGGTATGTTTTTTGTTAACTCAAGATTGCAAGAGTGTTGTTTGATTCTGAGCATCGCACTCGTTTGTTACATAAGAATTTGCATCCACTAGTAAGATTCAACCAACAAAATTGAAGCATGTTATGATAGTTCAAATACCAGTTCAACCACCAAAGCTAGACAAATTTGCAAGGCCGCACTTATCGTAATCCATGGAATAGATTTTTATGCTAATCTAATAGTACTTGGAACCAAAGGTTTGGAAGTAGTACTACGAATGGATTGATGTCAAACATAAAGGATTAATCGACTATGCCAAGAAAGCCATAACCATGACTAGTACCACAGGAGTACCAGTAGACCCTGTATGTGAAACTTTGCCCTGTCAATTCAAGTGCAACAAGAGTCTAGACCAACCAACCATAGACCAAGTCATAGTAGTCTGTGAATACCTCGATGTATTCAGATGTATTGCCCAAAGATGCCCGCAGATCGATATCGAAGTTTATCATTGAACTAATCCTCGAACTGGACCCATAGCTCGAGACCTTATAGTATGAACCCATCTGAATTAGTGGAGCTAAAGAAGCAATCGGATTCTATGTTGGAGATATGACTGATTCAAACAAGTGCGCCGCCATGGAGATCAGCTGCTTTCTTTGTGGATAAGAAAGATGGAGGTAACCGCTTGTACCTGACTATCGTAAGCTGAATGATTTCACCATTAAGAACAAATACACACCGCCAAAGATAGAAGATTTTTTTGATCATTGACCGTGCCAAAGTGTTTTGTAAGATTGATCTTAGAAATTGTTATCATCAACTAAATATTCACGCAACGGATATTACAAAGAATACCTTCAACACCAGATATGGATTTTATGAGTACACTGTCATGTCTTTTGGATTAACCAATGCGCTTATTTCATGAACCTCATGATAAGATTTTTATGAACTTCTGGATAATTTTGTCATTGTTTTTATCGACGATATTCTAATCTATTCCAAATCAGAAGAAGACCATGAGCTACACGTGAGGACCATCTTGAAACCCCGAGACCATTAGTTGTATGCCAAGTTTAGCAAATGTGAGTTCTAGTTAAAGGAAGTAGGATTCCTGGACATATTGTGTCGGCAGGAGGAATTGTTGCCGATCCACAAAGTTATGGATGTTGAAGAATGGCAAGCCCCAACCACAAACCCAAGTTCGCATTTCTGATTAGCGTGAATTACCGCAGTTCATAGAAGGATTCTCAGCATCGCAAGACCCATGACCCAGTTGTTGAAGAAAGATAAGAAGTTTGAATGGACTGACAAATGTGAATAAAGTTTCCAAGAGCTCAAGAAGAGATTGATTTTAGCCCAAATCTTGATTATGCTTGATAACAAGAAGCCTTTGATGTGTATTGTATGCATCCAAGATTGTATTAGATGTGTGCTAATGCAAGAAGGAAAATTCATATCCCATCTGTCCCGGCAAACCAAGCAAAATGAGCAGATTTACCTACCCATGACATCGAACTAGCAAACGTAGTTTTAGCCTTGAAGACATGGAGGCATTACCTCATGGGTAATCTGTGAGATTTATTCTGATCACAAGAGTCTGAAGTATATTGTCACCCATAAGGAGCTAAATATGAGGCAAAGGAGATGGATAGAGCTATTCAAGGATCAGGACCTTGACCTTCACTATCACCCCAAGGTCAATGTGGTAGCAGATGCTCTAGCAGATTGTCGTGTCGATTGAACACCATGATAATAGATGCCCAGCCAAGTTTGCATGAGGACATGGAAAATTTCAGAGTGGAGCTAGTTAGTGAAGGATTTTTTAGCATAGAACTTCAACCCACTTTGATCAATCGGATCAAGGAGGCATAGAAAGGAAATGCTAGTATCGATGGAATCAAACATCGTATCGGTATAGGGAAGGTACCCGGATTCACCAAAGAAGAAGAAAGATTTTAGTGGTACAAAGGACGATCTGGTACCAGATTCAGAGTTTAAGCAAGCTTATTTTGTTAGAAGCCCATGATACTTTTATTCTATCCACCTCGGATGAACGAAGATGTATCGTGATTTGAAGGATCAATTTTGGTGGCATAAGATAAAGAGAGAAATAGGAAGCTACATAGCCAAATGTGATATCTCACAAATCACAAAGTGGGAGATCAGAGACCCTAGGACTTTTGCAACCATTGCGATTCTCGAATGGAAATGGGATTCATTGGAATGGATTTTATCCCCATTTTTCCTAGATCTAGTAGGGGAAATGACTCTATTTAATATAGTGGATAGACCTCTAAATTAGCTCATTTCTTATGGCCAAGACCACTTATCGTAGTTCTAAGATAGCAGAGTTGTACATTTCTAGGATAGTCGGCTTGCATCGAGTACCCAAGAACAGTGTGTCAGATCGAGGAACCTCGTGCACCTCGATATTTTGGAAGAAAGTACAAGAAGGATTAGGAACTAGACTGGATTTCAGCACAGCTTATCACCCGCAGACTAATGGACAAACAGAGCAGTAAACTAGATACTCAAGATATGTTGAGAGCTTATGTGTTGAATATGGATCTAAATGGGAAGACTGCCTTCCTTTCACAGAATTCTCATACAACAACACTAAGCCAGTTTGCAAATGACCCCATTTGAGTTTATGTATGGAAGGAAGTGCCATACCCCACTGAATTGGTCGGAAGTAGGAGAGAGTCAGATTTTCGGACCCGACATCCTAAGAGAAGCCGAAGAGAAAGTTCACAAGCTCCGTGAGCACCTTAAGACCGCCCAATCCAGAAATAAGAGTTATGCCGATAAGAGACGTCGAGATCTAGCCTTCACTATCGAAGATTTTGTGTATCTGAAAGTATCACCCTTGAAAGGAATGCAACCTTTCCAAGTGAAAGGGAAGTTAGCCCCTAGATATATTGGACCCTTCAAGATTTGGAACCGCCGAGGAGAGGTATCATATCAACTGGAACTTCTAGAGGAGATGTCAGTCGTACATGATGTGTTCCCATATCTCGTTACTTCGCAAATGCCTAGAAGTCCCGGAGAAGACCGAAGTTTTCAAGAATATTGATCACAGGACCATAGAGATCAACAAGGACCTAACTTATCATGAAGTACCCATTACTATTTTCGAAAAAGCCTTCAGAACCACCAGAACCCGGAGTATCAAGTTTCTCAATATCAAGTGGAGCAACCATACTGAAGAAGAAGCTACTTGGGGGCGAGAAGATTACATTAGGACTGAGTTTCCAAATCTCTTTAGTTCCTAGTTTTCTTTTTCTTAAATCTCGGGACGACATTTTGTTTAAGGACGGAAGGTTTATAACATCCCAAAAATGTTAAACAAGATTATCAAGTTCTAATCACCCAAGTTTAGGGTTAACAAAAACTTTTATTATTAAAATTAATTTGAATGCATGTGGTGTGTGTGATTAATGCATGAATGATTGCAATTATGTTTGATTGCTATGAATATTAAGGATTGGTTTAAGGATGAAAACAATATCATCTAGATATTTTCCAAGGTAATCAAATGAAGAAAATAAAATATAAGAAATATGAGCAAATGGTCATTTTGGCCAAACTTGTTCACTAGACCACTTCGGGTGTTCCTAGTCAAAGATTCCTAACAAAAACAAATCCAATTATTTTCACCCCTTGCTAGAACAAGTAACAATGAACCCAATCCCACTTTACAAACCAACAGAAACAAATTCCAAATCTATTTAAAGGACAATTCAAAATTGAATCAAGTATAGATACTAAGGTGGCCATTCATCAAAAACCAACCAAACCAATTCACCTTGCCAAACCCAAACAACAGAGACTACCAAGCTTATGACCAAAGCGCCACCAAAATTCATCCAAAATTCAAACTTTGAATTCATGCGACCATTTCATCAAACACCGGGGAACAGATCAAACTTTCCTAGCATCTACTATTTTGAGCAAAGGTTTGATCAAACCATTGTCCCAATTCACTCCTTGTCACCCCAAAGACCAAAGAATGCATTGAAGCAGCTACCCTCTACCCTCCGCATTCAAAGGGTACACACCGAGCCACCATTGTCGATGGCCATGGCCAGCTCGTGGAGGAAACACCATGTCATTCATCATGTCTAGGGAGACATGACACCGCCCATCGCCACTCCCGGCCCACCCTCTCGAGCTCAGCCAAGACCTAGACCACTAGAGAATCGCCACCCCATTCTCTACAACCATGCCAAAAGCGCCAGAGCACCACCGCCGACACGCATTTGTTACGCTTCACTCACAAGCATTAATCAGCACTCACATGACCCTAGCTACCTCCCAGACATGACCGTTCGCCAAGCGACACGAAGCCCTGTCACGCCGTCTCGAACACCGCAGCTTCCGCTTAGAGAACCGAATGCTCCTAGTCGTTTTCGACCACCCTTGCCGCGCCATTAAGCTTGAAGACCGCCAGAGACACCGCCCTACACTCAGCCATGTCGTTAGCTCACTTCATCATCGTCATCGATGAGCCCTGACCATGCCGCACTGCCCCTCTTGCCGGTGTATAAATAGAGGCCACCCCTGCCTCAATTATTCACACCATATCACTCCCCTCTCTCTCAGAACCACCCCTGACCCTTCCCCAGAGCAAGGCGCGCTCCAGCCTTCCTGAATTTCACCAGAGTCCGCCGCTGCAGAGGAGGAGAGGAGCCGTTGATTGGAGCCACCCAGAGCCGCCACGACCACCGCTCGAACTGGCAAGTTGACAACGCCGTCGCCTCTATCGCCGACCTTAGCCTGGAGCCTTGGTAAGCCACCGCGCACCCCACCTTCGCTGTTAGAGTTTAGTCCCGCTTGAGCTATCTCGACGGAGACGCACTTGACGTGAGGTCGAGATCTTGTTCTAATCAGAAGGCTGCATTGAAAGGTCCCGCTTCGTTTAGATTGAGCCACTAACTAGTAGGACCCCCTGTCAGCAGCCCGCTATGTGCACGTTGTGCAGCTAGGCTGGCCGAGTAACATTACCGCGCGTAGCCCAGTAATTCAAATAGATATTTTCCAATTTATTCAAACTCTAGTTCAGTCAGTGACTCCGAAAATCAATTAAAGGAGATGTACTTAACAAAATTGCATGATTCAAATTTTTCTAGAAAGGTATTGAAAATATCAATCCAAGCCCGTTGGATTCAAACCATTTGAAATTATAGATCACCTATAGTAAAAATAACAAGACAGAGACTTTTCCACATTCAAACATTTTTCAAAAATCAACCATAAATTCTTTTGAGTTGATTCCAACTCTCAAAAATCACATTTGACAAGATCTAACTGAATATGTAAAAATATTTAGGTTTACATGCAGTGATCTTGGACTAGTACTAAAATAATGCTACATAGGCATTTCTAGTCACTTTAATTATATAAAATAATAATTTAAAACTTTATAATATATGACCACCACTTTAAATCAAATTCCCAAGTACTATAATATGTGGTGATGGCATGTGTCAACATGATCCCATATTTTAATTGGAGAATAATAAATCTTAAGTTGTTTTCAATGAGTAGGAATTACTTTTTCTAAAATAAAATAAATAAGACTAGGTCTTAATTTCATGTCGTGATTGTGATGATGCTAGATCATCGAGTGTGAACCTTTGTGTGCTTACTAGAGGTAGTTAAGTATTGTTTGGTGATTGTGTACCTCATATTTATTTATAGACGCTAATATCGACCAAGGCTACGAGGAGGAGGAGTACTACAAAGAGGAGGAAGAAGAAAACTTCAACCACTGCACCAATCAAGGCAAGCTACACTATGCAATCTAACACTTGCAAGCTATAACTTTGCATGCTACTCATGCAATATAACCTATGCAAGATGCATTAGGCATGCTTTGGTTACTAACCATGATTATACCAAATCCCAGCTTTACTTGCAAGCTTTATTCTTTTATCTTTACTAGAGTTCTCTATTACTTTTAATTAGTGCTTGTGAGTTTTGGAAAATAGTATAGATAGCATAAAGAGCATAAAACTAGGCCCAAGTAGTTAGAACTAGATGTCATACTAAGGCATGAGACTAGACTTGATAGTCACACTTGATTAGCACCCGCATTAGTGAATACCCTCAATTTTAGTGGCTAGTGCTAATCATAAAAGTTGATCACTTTAGATGAGAATACTTGGTGAAAATGATTATGAAAACCTTGAATGAAGATTCATTCTATTGAAATGTTTTGACATGTGTTATGAACACCAGATGATTTGATGATGAAAATGTTGAGGCATGAGCCTTAGCCCTTTTATAAAAGCTGATGGTTGGGTTCGGATGCGATACCATTCCTATTTTACTGCATAAACCATAATACCTGAATTGGGTAAGTCTTCGAAGTTTATATGTCTTAGTTTGGGTTCCCTTGTCAAAGAGGTTGAGCTGAGGCTACCTCATGAATGTGAATGTCCACCTATGCAGCTCCCAAGATGACAGATGGTAATGGTTGGGAGGCCAAACTCATAGGGAGGTGCCTATACTAGGGTGTGTAATTGAAAAGTTATGATTGATTATCTGTGATACTAAGTATGATTATTCAGTGGTTTGTCCCGATGTATGTATCGAATGTTATGGTGGAAGTGTACCACCTCGTAGAGTGTCAAACTATTCGAATAAACAATCTAGTCATGGACAGCTTGAGTGGCCATACTATTCCGTCGTCAGATGTTTTCAAAATGACTTGTGAAATGAACTATGACTTTGACTTGACCACAACAGGTTGTGAACATGAAAAACTAAGTTCCACTTAGATGTTATAGAACATTAAACTAGTTTTCTTTACTTCTAAACTCAGTTTGAGAGAAACCTGCCATTTTTCAAATAAACCTAGAGCTTAGGATTCCTACCGAACTACTTTACTTGTTAGTGATAGTTTACAGTACTTAAAGAGTACTCATGGCTTTGTCCTCGGCTATTCCTGTGGCGGACTATGAGGAGGACCACCAGATGATGGATGTGAGGGAAGTCTATGACAACTAGGATCATCTCCCATCGTCAAGATTGCCTGTGACCAAGATGGAGCCTCGACCACACTATATTTATTATTATTCCGCACGTTGATTGTATTAAGACCGGATAATGAGATCCTTTATTTCTAAGACCTTTATTATCGTATGTAATGGATGATGAACTATGGTACCAATCTATTATGTCTCACAAAATGGTAATCCTAGGATTACGTGTATGGGATAACATGCATCGTGATTAAAATCCGGTGTTGACACAAGGTCTCCACCACCACCGAAGTCTTCAAAGATAAAATATTTGTAAGACCTTTAGTATGGTCTGTAATGATGGGAACAATATTTTGTTTTAAATGTGCTTGTATGTAAGAACTAATGCTTTACTACTTAGCACTTGTTTTATATATTTTGATTTGTGTGCTCGAATTTTCTTAAGCACTACGTGTTTACATTTTTCATTTTATCCGTCCTGCAGACCTTTCATGAGCCTACCAACTTTTAGCATAGAAACTCCGCCGAGTCAATGAAGCGCAATTACTAAACCAGTTTAAACTCGTAAACAAAGTCGGCCTCCAGATTAACAATTCATTACTCAAATATGCCCTTGGTCTCAGCAATTAGATAAAAACCAAATTATATACAATAAAATTAGATTTATACCCTAAGGTAACATTTTTATAGATATTCAAAATCATAGCCGATCTAACATGAGCATAAAGTACTTCCAAGCATCCCGATTTTTGAAAACGACATGCTCACTTGGAAATATGATGGCAAGAAACTTCTCAAGAATAACATATGAGGAAACCAATACTTTATTTCTCTTTGAACATGTACATATATGATTACAAGGAAATATAATTAATAATAGAAGGGAGATAGTTGTGCAATATTCCAAGGACTGCCTAGTTCATCCGGTTTGTACTACCGCCACTTCTCTCTTCTAAGTATCAGGTCTTCCTTGATTGTCATATCGGTTAAATAATATGACCCGCTATGCGTAACTCATGATCATAAAGGTCCTTCCTAATTTGGGAAAGCTTGTGCTTTTTTTGCACGAGTCGGAGAACCAAATTGCCCTTCCCGAAAGAATGATTTTGCACTCTATGACTATGATACTTGTGTAACTTCGCCGATAGGTCAGATCTCTACTCATCAACAACGTGAACTTCTTCGACTATGTCGAGATCATTTGTCGAGACAATTTTGCATCTTCTTCAATATACTCTTTGAGTCTAGGAGACTGATGGATTAAATCACTCGGAAGAACTGCTTCTGCACCATAGACCAAGAAGAAACAAGTGTATCTGGTTGATCTTTTTGAGTTGTATGCAAGCTCCATATCACGACGGTAATTCTTCTTCCCAAGCCCCACGAAACGACAAAGTGGTGCCTCGACACGATGTTGGAGACCGCTTTGTTATTTCAATTTGTCCATTAGCTTGTGGATGTGCGATCGATGCAATATCAAGTCGAATCCTTGTTCTTAGAATTCAGCTAATTCTCCCATGGAAAATTTTCTCCCATTGTCAAGAGAATAATACTATGCTTAATATTCAAATCTAATGATTATGTCCTCGATAAACTTTCTGTTGTGGCTCAATCACAATTTGTTATGGATTTAGCCTCAATCCATTTGGTAAATTTATCCACTATCACTAGAGGTGAGTAAATCTACACTTTGTCGTTTGAAATGGTCCTACCATATCAAGCCCCTAGACTGCAAATGGACATATAGTAGGGATTGTTCGGAGCTCATCAGCTAGAACATGTTCTTTACGAAATGCATTTTTTGGTAGCCTCTTCATGTTTTAACAAGTTTCTAAGCATCTTCCTTAGTCAGGAGCCAAAAACTCCGTGTCTAAAAGGTTTTTCCACTAAAGATTTGGCTGTAGCGTGGTGACCACACTCACCTTTGTGGATTTATTGTAATATTTCCACTCCTTCTTCCGGAGAAATACAGTGCTGGAAAACACCAAAAACACTCCTCTTGTAGAGCTCACCATTGATTATCGTGTAAGGTTTTGCTCATGGACGATCTGCCGGACCGTAACTTCGCTTTCGCAATTTTATGTCTATTAGGAAACCTAGATAGGGTTTTGTCTAGCTAGGGATTAAAGCCAGAACTACAACTAAAGGTGAGTCAGATTTCGTCGAATAGTCCTCATCAACTCCTGTAGTCTCGGGGGCTGGTGTGGTTCTCAAATCACCCCATGGAGATAAGCTATTCTATGTGTTACAAATACACTTCACGACGACCAATAATATTGCTGGGTATGAAGCATTGTTACATGGAATACGCATGGCCAAAAACATTAGCGTAACAAGACTCATGTGTTACGGAGACTGGATTTAGTTGCTCGGCAAGTATCCGACATCTCAATGTAAATAAACACATGGCAGCATACAAAGCTGTCATGGATGAATTATCTAAATTGTTCGAGGTTTGGAAGTTCAACACATCCTCGAAAGCAGAAAATTAGAAGCGATGCTTTATCAGGATAGGTTTCTTCAAGAAAACAAGTACCGGATGGCACTTCTTTTGAGAATTTATAGGTACCCTCCATAACCAGAGTTGATGAGTACTATTTGATGAACCGACCCACCTTTGATAGAAGTTCAGCTATAATTCCTGGCTGGACAAAACCCTATCCGATTTCGATAGACGGAAATTACCCAAGACGAAGTCCTGAGTCTACAGATCGTCCTCACGTGCAAAAGCCTACACAATAATAAAATGTGAGATCTATACGCTGAGTTCTTCTAGGGTTTTTCAGCCATGAATTTCTCCGAAGAAGGAGTGGAAATATTATGAGAAATCCATGAAGGAGAGTGTGGTCACCATGTCGCAGCCAGATCCTTAGTGGAAAAATCTTTTAAACATGTATTCTTTTAGTTTACAGCTAAGGCGGTTGATAACTGGTCAAAACATGCAAAGGTTGCCAGTACGCCTCAGCACATGTTCTAGCTGATCAACTGAGAACAATCCCTATTACATGGCCAGTCACGGTCTGGGGGCTTGATATGGTAGGTCCATTTCGTAAGACAAAATGTGGATTTACTCACCTACTAGTGATGGTGGATAAATTTACAAAGTGGATTGAGGCTAAACCGTAACAATTTCGATGGAGCCACAACCGTAAAGTTCTTCGAGGACGGATCATCCGATTTAGATATCCGCATGATAATTACTTACAATGGGAGCAATTTTTCATGGGAGAACTTGTTAATTCTGAAGAATAAGGATCCGACTCGATATTGCATCAACTGCATCCACAAGATAATGGACAAGTCGAAGAACTAAAGGTCTTATTTTATAAGGACTCCGACCTTGCCTTGAGGCACCACTTCGTCGCTGGGCTTGGGCTAAGAATTACTGTCTGTGATATGGAGCTTACGCATAACTCCTAGAGATTTTAACTCGTACCAAAGTTGAAGCACCAAGGCATGCGGGTCCGACTTCGGTATTGAATCGTGATACCCCGAGTTGGTGTGCCAAATGCTCAGAGGGTATTTTAGGCACGACCAACAAACGGTTTGAACACGGAAAACTCTAACGCTTGTCAAATTGGGCCCCTCGCCACTTTTCATCTAAGTCGCTGCCATCCCGATCGCCATGTAGATTTGTAGCGCCTGGCGCCTGTGTTTTTTACCCGACCTTCTTCTTCTTCCTCAAAGGGCGATCTGTGGTGGCGCCATGGCGCGGAGCTAGGAGGGAATTCCTTTATTTATCGAGATCCGGCACCCGGCTGAACCTGATCGGTCTCGCCCTCCTCCTCCCAAACCGGAGCTCGACCCATGGCACGACAGCACCCATGGCACGCCATCTGACTAGATTTTGGTCCCATTGTCCTTCTCCAAAATCCGAGCTCGCCATCGCCGTGGTCGCACCCGCACCAGCCATGGCGCCTTGCTCTCCGAACCCCAAGGCCACATCAAATTTGTTCGACATAATGCCAACAAGGTGAAATTCCATCTAGTTTTGATCTTGTGATTGTGGTAGTAGAAAACATGTACCGATATGTTTTTTACTAGACTTTCATTTGAAATTAGAAGCTCCATGATGAAGAAAAACAGAGAACCTAAATGGGATAACAATGAAGACCATAGTCTCAGATTTTGCATTGCATCAACAAGGGACCATTCACGAAGCATGTTACCAAGAGAGTGGAGTTCACCAGCCACTGCCAAAAAATATGGGAACAAATCCATGAGCGAGTGAATGCAAATACGCGAAGAGAAGCTAGATCCATGCCATAAATCATCAATAGGTGGCACATTATAGTGATGTATTCAAATATGTACACATTCATAACAACAACTTATGGAGGCAGTGTTGCTAGCTGTTTGTATGAGCTATTCATTTTATATGATCGTGGCACCTTACTTTCCTGGATACTAGTAAACTTGAAACTGCAACCCCCCACATTAACTTGCCCGTGTAGCAACCCGCCGAATTTACTTGACAGGAACCGAACCGACGAGAGAGAATGCATGCGGGATCGTTGGCGGTTGGGCTTATGTTGGTCCGTACGCGTCGCCTCCTTACATGGTTCCCTTGGCATTCCATGACTTCTTTAATAAATCGCTCTATAACCGCTTCCTCTGCCATTCGACGGGACTGAGACCACATGAACACCATCATCCATGGCCGGCAACAAGCAGCAGGACTCGCCATGCGCTGATCTCCCCAAGGGAGTCGTGTAGAAGATAGGTGACATCTTCCTGTCGACGGACGACTTAGACTACTATTGCCGCCTTCCGTGCAGTCTGCAGCGGTGTGGCTTCACGGAGGATCACTTTATACCGGCCAACTGGATTGTTCTAGAGCACCAATTGTCACCGGAGTTTGGGGTAGACGATGCCGCCATAACGTTGCTAAACGTGAGAATCAGACACTACCTGATGAATAAGATCAGTCAGGTTATTCATAGGTTCTTTCTTGATATTCATCTATATATGTGCGATCCTTTTTTGCGTTCCCCTCCTATACGATATGTTTTTCAAGTTTTGTTTCTCCATCTACTTGTTTTACCTTGATTGAATCTCTGTCTATTTACCTTGACTGAATCTCTGCTTCTCATCTCTCTCTCCCTCTCTATGTCTCTAGAAGGTACTTTTATGTCGGTAGCACAACCGGCGGCCTCCTTATGCTTGGACAAAGGGTGCAGCCATACAAGACACGGTTGTACAACCCCATCTCGGGCGCTATCAAGCGCCTGAGGGTGCAGGTGGCTTCTGTCGCTGTGATGATGTTCCCGTCGTTGATGGTGTCGTGGGAATGGCCACGACAGATGCTGCGATTGGCAATGAGTAGTAGAACGAGGGGCAAGGGCGGCCAGCCATCTGTGGTGCGTGATGAGGGCAAAGACATAGGGATTTACCCAGGTTCGCCCCCCCGAAGGGTAAAGACCTACTCCTGCTAGATTGTATTGATGAGAGAATACAATGGGCAGCCTCAAGCTAGGGCGGCGATTCGGAGGGGTGTATGATGGAACGTAGGTGCGGCGTGTTCTAGGGAGGTTTATATAGAGTCACCTCGCTAGGGTTTACAGATCTACAACCGAGTTGGATAAGGACTCGGAGGGTTTTGACCTAATACGACTGGGCCTAACTACACTTCTGGGCCTTCAGCTTCCAATCGCCTGGTTCATTCTTGGGTCGCGATCCAGTCGCCGTCCTGCAGGCCCACTCGCTGAGAGTATGCTCCAGTAGGGAACGTCCTGCTAGGTATACCCCACCTGGCATATCCACATCAGTAGTCCTCGAGGCCGTTGTTGATTTGTCCCAGGTGTTCTTTGGCAGTCGGAGTATTCAGGTCCAATTTGGACGCCAAGTCGAATTGGTGATGGACTCCTTCAATGAGAGAAAGAATCATTATCATGCATCTTCAGTCGCAATAACGGCGACCAGTTGAATCGCCAATTTGGCAAGTGGTCGATTTGCAGCTTTGGCGAATGGGTTAGCGAGTGGTTAAATCGCAGCTTTGGCGAATGGGTCGGCGAGTCGATTCGATGAAGTTGGACCGTCAGCCTGGTCAAACTAGCTGTTGGGTAATCCAACGGTAATATCGGCGTAATCACCGCACGGTAATGGCTCCTCGAAATTGGCAGGAACCAACCGCTATATAAGGAGAGTGACGGGTAAATTGTGAGCATTCCTCACATTTTTTCCGACTGCGCCTTCAATCCTCCATTCCATCCAGAGCGACCTGCACCAATCTAGCAAGCCCGAGCCTCAATCAATGGTGCCTCCAAAGGAGTTGTGGGGAAGTCCAAGTGTTCTAGGCGGCTTAAAATCCTTCAAGGACGCTGGGATTCTTTATGCCAAGATGGCGAACTCCGCAAGATGTCGCAATTCATCTACTTCACTAGCCATATCGAGAGGGGGCTCGCTTCCCCACTCGCTTCTTCTTCCGCCGGTTTTGCGCCTACTATGGCATCCAAATTGCCGGATCTAGGTCATAGCATCGAGCAGCTCGCCATCTTCGTGGCATTTTATAGTGTTATGTGGGCCGCCATACTTTCCCTATGGCGTGAGCTGTCCACGGAGGATTGGTCGCAGGGCAAGAAGCCCGATGCTAGCAAGCAGTGGTCTCACCTTCCATAAAGTTGAAAGCCTCCTTCCTCGACCTCATGCTGCCAAAGAAGGTGGCAAGCGATTCAAAGAAACACTGGTTCTATGCCAGCGAGTCGATGTCGGATGGCGAGGTCCCACTCCCGGCATTCTCCGCTGAGCGCACGGAGCCGTGCCATCTCCAAGTCACCAAGCTCCCGCACGGGCAGAAGATGATCGTGGATGAGATGCTAACGACGATTCGCCAGCTAAAAAAGGATGGTCTCGAGACCATCAATTTATACAATTGCTGGCTCGGGCGCCGATTGGTGCCCCTGGCTACCCGCGCCCACTTGATGTACGAATACACCAGCAAGGATGACGGGACCAAGGCATGCACCGCCGAACGGATGGCGGATGATTATGCCTCTGCATTAAGGAAGATCACCGACATGAAATACCGTGATCCGAAGGCCGGGATTGCCCCATACACCATGAAGCGTAAGGCGCCATTGGTAAGTCTGTTTTTCCTTGTCTACTTTGAAGTCGCATTTTACTAATCATGTGTCATTTGTTCAGCTGTTCCAAGTTGTGGAAGGCTGGCTCCCTCCCGCCGACGACAAAATCTCGGACGAGGCCACGGGAGATGAGAGCGAGTCCACCTCCGACGAGGAGAAGGATGGAGATGACGACGATGATGGTGATGATGACGATGACGAGTCCGTGGAGGTCGTCAGACCTGCGGTTCAGAAAACTCGCGGGCGACGACAACGCAAGCTCGTGGCCAGCAAGAGCCTCGAGGGTCATGACGCGGGCGAGGGCGAAGGCCACGAGCATAGTTTGCGCCGTGTGGCCACGCTGTCGAAGAATAGGTCGCTGAAGAAGAAGGCGCCCAGGGCAGTGTCACCACCTCGGTCAGCAATTAGCTCCAAAGTGACTAGCGTGGCCGACAATGCTTGGGCCGAAGTGTCGACGAAGGCACCGGAGGCAGCCAGTTCGGGCGTGGTGGAGGACGAGGTGTCGTTGGCATCACTTCCACCACCGTTCTCCGCAGTCACGGGCCTCGAGGCTGCTCCATCCATAGAGGCATCGCCATCGTGGGAGGCACCCGCATCGACCGGAGGGGAACTTCCTGCTGCCGTGGCCTCGTTAACGAAGAAGGCCTCCATATCATGGGCTCCAGCCTTGTTTGAGACGGGCATCAGCCAAAAGCTGTGTCTGAACTCGAGAAGCCAAGACATCCGCACCGGCCTGCACTACATCTTAGTCGCTAGGTGAGTGTCTTGCCGTGTCGACTTGAATTGCTAGTTTGTAGATGTTGTCTAATTTGTTGACCATTTCCTTTCCAGGACTGGTGTGAAAAAGATTGGTCACCCCTCGGTGGCCAAGGTCCCAGTAGATTCCTCAGAGAAGGAGGATGATCCCTCGAAGAAGAGAAAGGGCGATAGCACCGAGGAGCCTGGTGAGGGCGCGAAGAAGATGAAGGGCGACGAGGTCATCATTCTTTTGGATGATCCGGCTGAGCGCCAAGTGAAGCTCCGAACGGAGTGGACGTGGCTGCGAAGGCCGTCACGGATGCTGGGTCGCAGAAAGTGGAGCCAGCGGTGCTGGTCGGGGCGTCAGGGCCTGCGGCGAGTGCTTCGGGAGCCGCGGTGGCAACCTTCCCTCGCTTTATGGCGAGGGCCTCAAGCACCATGGCACAATCAGCCCCATTACCCGAGGCATTGGGCACGAACGTCGAACAGCGTCACGGGCACACGTCCGTTGTGCTGCCTTCGGTCGACGCGGTCGAGCTGCATAGCATGCTGGGTGCAGCTATTCAGGTATGTCCAGTCCCCGAGGTTCTACTCGCTGAATTTCAGCGGGTAGATTCTTATTGCTTTTGGCTATCCAGTCCCTGAGTGGCTAGTCGCTAAATTTCAGCGGCTAGGAACTTAGGAAATTCTTTGATGTCTAGTCCCCGAGTGACTAGTTGCTGAATTTCAGCGGCTAGGCACTTAGGAAAATATTCGATGTTTTCTTACATTTGTTTTGTCTATGCATGGCCTCCAACGCGAATCGATGGAGCGACTGGCCGCGAAGGAGCATCCGGAACGCGATCTCCGATCCGTGCAAGAGGTGAACCAGCAGCGGCAACCGCGGTAGGTTTTTGAAATGTAGACATCATTAGTTCATTTTGCTTCATTGTCGCCTCAGCCCTGTTTTGTGCAGAGGGTCACCGGACGCGGCTGCTAAGGCCCACGAAGGCTTTGTACCCATGGCGAAGTTAACGGTCGCCCATTGCCGCTGACCGTGGAGAAGAGGGTTGCCAACCGGAGAGGAAGATCGAGGCGCCATGGACGCTAGCTCGGTGAAGGAGAGGGCCAAGGCGGCTGTCACTGCCGCAGTGGAGGAGCGGAAGGTTTCTTATGCTCTTGTCGTAGGGATGCAGAACGACTTTTCAGGTATTCAAGATTTCATCACGGAGCTCTGTCGTCCCCTCATTTGTAAGTTTCTTGGGCTTGTAATTGCTATACCAGTGAGTCCCCGAGCGTGCGGGTCGCCTTTGTCATTCAGACCCCAAGGGGGTGGACTCGAATCGTGTGTCCTTCTGATCCTAAATTGCTTGTTTTTCTGCAAGGAAAATTCTTGATGACGAACCTGAGGCCTAGTCAAACGACGCGAGGCAGTGCGTCACCATGCTGGTGGATTCTGCCGCCCTTTCGGTGACCTGCATTCGCATGTACCTCTAGGAGATCTCACTGATGGAAGTGATTCCCAGCGAGCTCATGGAGGTGTGGCGCTACCTGGGAGCCAGCAGTGGTGGAGTATATGTCGGGGTCGGCCTTCCGCCGCGGGGGCAGCGACTGTGCTGAGCCTTGGGCTTGCGCACTTCCCCGATGACTTCGATCTCGACGATGTTACCAGCGGGTACCCATCAGCGACTGGCTTGGTCGAAATCTCTGAGGTGTTGATGTTGACCGATTGGGCCGCGGTCAACTCCGAGTAGGTGCTAGCGATGGGAGACCTTCTGCCGTACCAGGAGACGATCGTCGCTCCAAACTACCCCGAGCCGGCGCATCACGATTTCAAGGCAGAGTAGCCGTTCGATCGGTGATGGTGGGCAGCTTGACCACGCACTCCATCAAACTCGTGGGTCCCTTCATCCGTGTTCGCGTAGCGTATGCCGTCATCGAAGCCTTGAGTAGAGATAGCTTTGTCGTGGCATTAATATAAATAAGTGTATATCTGCCCTTGTGTTTAACAAATTTTGTTGCCGTAAGGAATACATGTGTCCTTGTGTCACCGTGATTTGAGGTTGGATGGTTCACAGCGAGTCCCCGAGCCGCCCCGCCTTTATGGGGTTTACCGTGTGTGTATGTATGTTTTTTATCGTTAGTTAGTTGAGGTTGACTCGCCATGGCTTGGGAAGCCGCCATGCACCCAAGGGGTGCTCAGATTAGCTGTTGCTAACGTGAACGGGGTCGGTTGAGCGAGTCCCCGAGCATGGTACTTAGCCGTTCTAGTTGCATGCCCAAGGTAGGTGAGGACAAAGCTCGTTTTGATTGGCGCGCTGCTCCGCCTGACTCGAGGAGCCAATCAGATGGCGAGTCCATGGTGCGCTCTCATACTTGGTGTTTTTCCTAGTCGCGTAGGTTTGGACTGGCATTAGTCCCCGAGCATGGTAATTGACCGTTTGAGTCACTGCGCCGAGGATGCGGAGGACCGGGTTGCTGTGGGAAGCGAGTGCGGTTGTCTTGTACTGGCGGGCCAGTCAAGCGAGGCGACTCCGATGGGGCTCCGGGTTGGCATTTTCGTGGACGACGCAAGGCCCAAACTTTTGTCGATGCCCTTGCGTCACACTACTTAGCCGTGCCGGTCACGCGACCAAGGGTTGACTTCCGTGATTAGTGTAACGCTGTTTTTATGAGTGCGAATGCACAAGGGTTGAGAGTAGACACAATTTGTGCGAATCGAACTTCTTTATTGCATGGTGGGGGGGTATAGGTCGGAGTTCTAGGCGTATAACTTCCTTAGGAGGTTTACATTGCACGGCCTCTTGACGTCGAGTTGTCTGTCGCCTCGGACGTCGATGAGGTAGTAGGCGTCATTGCCTAGGACTCGCCCTATGGCGAATGGTCCCTCCAATGGGGAGAGATCTTGTGCATGCCCTTCTTGGCATGCGAGCTGGTTGTCTACCTCCGCGTAGTTGACGACACGAGGCGAGTCATGCTCGAGGTTAGTCGGCATCACGATTTCGGTGCTGTATACCATGAAGAAGGGCGTGAAACCATTCGATTGGTTGATGGAGGTGCGTATGCCCCAGATGACAAAGGCGATCTCCTTGACCCAGAACCCTGGAGTTTGCTTAAGGGGAACTTGTAGTCGCGGTTTGAGGACGTGGAGGATGCTCTGGTTGGCGCGTTCCACCTGACCGTTAGACTTTGGGTGGGCGACTGAGGCGAGGTCGAGCCAGATGTTGTCCTCCTCACAAGATTTCCTGCCATGGCGCCCTTAGCGGTTGGTGTCATTGTCCGTGATGATGCTGTGGGAAGCCGAGAGGTAGATGAGATTATGAGAATTTGGCGGTGGTCTTGCCGTCACACTTTTGGACTGTCTTGGCGTCCACCCACTTGGTAAATTTTTCAACTGTGACCAGGAGGGGGTGTGGCCAGAAGGGGCATTCTTGAAGGGTCCCACCATTTCCATGCCCCATACGGCGAATGACCATGTGATGGGATGTTCTTCAGCGCCGAGCTGGGTACGTGCGTCTGGTTCGCGTACTTCTGGCACCCGACGCAGCGTTGGACGATGTCGACCATGTCAGCGTGCTCGGTGAGCCAGTAGAAGCCGTGTCGCATGGCTTTGGAGACCAGGGACCGAGCACCGGCGTGGTGGCTACAGTCGCCGGCATGGATATCTTGGAGGATCTTGCGGCCATCCGCAGGTTGCACGCAGCGTTGGAACACGCCTGTCACGCTGCGCTTGTGGAGCTCGCCGTTGATGATGACAGAGGATTTGCAGCGGCGCACGATCATGCGCTCCTCCTTCTCGTCCGTCGGCAGGGTCCCTCCTTCGAGGTAGGTAATGTATGGTGCGGTCCAGTCGCTTGCCTCCACGATCATGGCAACCAGGGCATGTTCTGGTTGCAGAGGGATCCCGGGGTTGATCTCCTTCGGTGGAGAAATGGAGGGCCTATGCATGGTGTCGAGGAAGACACCTGCTGGTGGCGCTTGACGAGTCGACCCGATGAGATTTAGGGCGTTGGCCTCTTCGTTATTGCGCCGGTCGATCCACTCGACGGAGTAGCCGGCGAAGTGGCCCCCCGTCTGGTCCACTGCTTGGCAGTATGCCACCATGGTGGGGGAGACTGTGTCGGAGGTACCGGCGACTTGTGCGGCGAAGAGGTCGGAGTTGCCGTAGCACCGTAGGCGATTTATGTTCATCTCCTTGGCGGCTCGCATGCCATGAAGGAGGGCCTCGTACTCAGCCATGTTGTTGGTGCAGGGGGTGAAGTCGAGGTACAACACGTAGCGCAGCTTGTCGCCCTTAGGGGAGGTGAGTACCACCCCTGCCCCGTCTGCGTTCTTGGACCCGTCGAAGTGGAGCAAGGAAATCCACCAGGGCATGCGACTTGATTGCCTTGTGTGGCTCGTACTCGATATTGTGGACGCCGATCTCGACAGCCCACTTGGCGACTCGCCCAGTCGCCTCGTGGTTAAGGATGATGTCCTGCAACGGCGCCGAGGAGACGACCGTGATAGGGTGCTCCTGGAAGTACCGCAGAGCCACGATTCTAAGACTCGGTCGACCTCGCTGATGTAGTAGATGGGGCGCTGCACGGGTGCTCCTTGCCCTCTTCTGGCTGTTTGACGACCATGATGGCACCGACGACTCGCTCGGATGCCGTGATGTAGACGAGCATTGGCTCTTTTTCAACGGGGGCGGCGAGCAGCGGGGCCACGAGTAGCACCTCTTTGTGTGCGTGGAGCATGTTGTCGGCCTCCTTGTCCCACTGGAACGTGGGCTTCTTGCGCATTAGGCGGTAGAGAGGCATTGCCATCTCGCCAGCCGGGATGAAGCGGGAGAGTCGCGACTCGCCCGCCAACTTCTGACATCGCGAGGCACTCAGGTTTGCCGAGCCGACAATCGTGGTTGATCTTGGCGGGTTTACCTCGATGCCTCGCTTGAGACTACGTATCCCAATAGCTGTCCGGCGGGTACCGAAGGTGCACTTTCGGGTTGAGTTTGATCTTGTACCTTCGCAGATTTGTGAAGGTTTCGCCAGGTCGAAAGTAGATCGCTCTAGCGATCGGACTTTACCACCAGATCGTCGATGTAGACATGGATGTTGCGGCCAATTTGGCTCGCAAGGCACTCCTGCATGCACCGCTGATAGGTCGCTCTGGTGTTCTTGAGGCCGAACGTCATGGCGGTGTAGCAGAAGGCACCGAATGGCGTGATGAACGCCATCTTCTCCTCGTCCTCGATCGCCATTTTGATTTGGTTGTAACCAGAGTAGGCGTCAAGGAAACATAGTGACTCCGAGCCCGTGGTCGAGTCAATGATCTGATCGATGCGCTGGAAGACGACTTCTCCTTCGGAAGGCGCTGTTGAGGTTTGTGTAGTCGATACACATTCTCCGTGTCCCATTATTCTTTTCACCAGGACTGGTTTTGCCACCACTTGAGTATTTGATGGGCGTATGAAGCCCGCAATGGTAGACGCGCACCTCCTCGGCGATTGCTCGGCGGTGCTTTTCATTGAAGGGCAGCGATCGCTTGACAGTCACGGTTTGGGGTCGGTGTTGAGTTTGTTCTCAGCGAGTTCCCTTGGGACACCTGGCATGTCAGATGGTTTCCATGCAAAGATGTCGCGATTCTCACGTAGGAATTTGATGAGTTCGATTTCCTATGCGGGGCTCATGCATGTCCTGATCGTCACCGTCTGGCTGGAGTCGCCTAGGACCAGCTCGACAATGTGGGTTTGCGTGGTGGCCTCAAACGTCGTCGAGCCGCTGTTCTCCGAAAGGCTTTTGAGTATGGCGGGTCATCTTTGTCAACTCCGATCGCGTGTCCGCGAAGCTCCTCCACGGGTTGGCCTCCATGGCGATGACAACGCCGGGCGAAGCTCAACGCCTTTCTCCTCACACTCAATGGCCATGTCCAGGTCGCCGTGGATGGTGATGATGCAGCCTGGCCCTGGGAGCTTCATCGCATTGTACGTGTAGTGTGGCGCTACCATGAACTTGGCGAACGTTTGTCGCCCCAAGACGCAGTGGTAGGGGTTGTTGAAGGGCACCAGATCAAAGACGATCCGCTCAGTGCGGAAGTTTGCTGGTGTGCCGAAGCTGACTGGAAGTGTCACCTTGCCGATCGAGTACGCCTTCCGACCGGGGACGATGCCGTATAAGGTTGTGAGGGTTGTCTCGATCATCGACTGCAGGAGCCGCAGCCGCCTGAACGTGTCCAGGTAGAGAATGTTGATGGAGCTCCCCCGTCCATCAATGTCTTGGGGAGCCAATAGTCGCACACTTTGGGCTTGACCACCAGGGCAACTCGCCCCGGATATTCGATCTGTGGCGTGTGGTCTTCGCGGCTCCACGTGATGCGCTGCTTGGAACAGTTGCGGAAGCGCGGGATGTCAACTTGGCACACCACGTTGACGGCGATGGCGTTGGCGATGACCTTCTTCTCGCGCTTGGTGCCGAGCCCGGTGAAGGTATGAGCGATCCGACATCATTGCTGAATGCCCCGCCATTCGGCGGGTTGTTGTTGGGGTCCTTCCTTGCGTGTCGTGCCTTCTCGATCTCCTTGAGGGAGTGGCAGTCGACGGTCTTGTGCGTGGCGGGCTTCCCCTCCCTATTGTGGAACACACAGGGTTGGTTGAGGATAGCGGCTGGGTCGAACATCGGCCTCGCCTTGTAGTTGTCGTCGTCATGTGTTGGTGTCCATCACGGCGAAGCTCTTGGGTCGCGTGGCGCGTAGCCAGCATTGGCGACGAGTCGACTCGCCCATCACCGCGGTGCTTGCCGGTGAGGCGAAGTGTTGCTGAGCGTAGCTCGGTCACCTCCATTGTCGTGGCCGCTTTGGCGGCGATTTCCACCCGACTCATCGTCGGTTTCTTGGTTCGGATCCTCCTCTGCGTACCGTTTTGCGATCTCGAGGAGGTCTGGGATGTTGTTGAGTGTCTTGTACACCTGCTTGAGCTTGGCGACCAGTCGTTCGTAGCGGCATGAGGTCTTGAAGCTGTGGATCGCCGTCTCTGGGTGGATGCCAGCCGCATTGAACCACAGATCTTGCCTACCTTTGGAGCCAGTTGCAGGTCGACTCACGGGGTCCCTGGACGCATCACTCCAGGTCCTCGATGCTGGTGGTGTGGGTGTAGGAACCTTCAAGTGCGACAGCGTCGCATGTCCTCCCAAGAGTCAATGTTGTCTGCTGGGAGGGTGTTGATCCATTGCCGAGTTGCTCCCTCCATCATCAGATGGAGGTATTGAGTAGCGATTAGGTCGGTGTGGCCGGCGATCCCCATCGCCATGAGGTATTTGTCCAGCCACATGGCTAGATCGTACGAGGGGTCATACTTTTCGATCTCCTTTGGCACTTTGAAGTTTGCCGGATATTTCTCGCCTCGGATTCATCATTCTGAAGCACTGGGGGACGACTCGGCTGAGAGAGCCCCTTGGCTCGCTGTCGTGGCGGTTGGTGAGGGTGTGCATCAGGTCGTTGGGCTGGCGTGCGCGCCAGATTTGGTGGTTGATGATGTGGGTCCGCGCGTCGACTGGCTGCCCATTGGCGCCGACCATGTTGTTCATCGGTCGCGGGTCGTTGGTGGAGAGTGCCGCGTGCGGGGCCCTTGGCTGGAGCTGTAGGGGCTCGGGTGGCGGGCAGTTGAGGGTGTTCGCCATTGATGGGAGGCCGCTCGAGGCCACCCTGCTTCCTGAAGAGCGGGAGTACATGCGCCCCACGAGTCGGCTCCTGCAACTTGCTGCTCGATAGCCTTGGCGAGTAGGGCCTTGGCGATCTGTAGCATCTCTTCCCCTATCACATTGAGGTTGGCGACCGCGGCTTGACCCGCGATGACATTTTCCATCGGGGTGGAGTACAGCGGGAGGCCATTTGTGTCCCGCTCTTGCAGGGATATAAGGATCCTCGGCTGGTTTGGAGGGGGATGCGACCGGGCGGTGATGGGGGAGATCCATTCGCTGTTGCGCCTGGTGGTGGCTGGGCTTCCTCTCCCGGTGGCGTTCTCTCAGATATGCGATCGGCCATCTTGTGCTGGTCGTTCTTGAAGGGTTCGCATCATAGAAAACAAAAAATTCCTATGATCGGAACAACTATGTACCAAGATCTGTCTATTAAATATAAGCAACGGACGGTTATAGATCCGTAGAGAACACACCCTTGAAGACCGACAAAGCTTAACGACGTTGAACTCGTGGTTGATGTAAACGAACTCTTGCCGATCTCAAGATCGAGAGGAAGTCCTAGCACTGCAAATCAGCGGCGCATCCGTGCTCGCACACACGTCCGAGGCACCGAGCAACCTCCTCCTCCTTGATCCAGTGATGCCGAAAATCCACCTGGAACATGTATCTCGCTAGTCTGAGACCATGGGGATAAACTAGAGGGGAAGAGATATCCTTCACGAGGACGTGTGAGTGAGAGAGAGGGAGGGGGCTCCTTTTATAGGAGGGGGAACCCCAAGAGGGTGTCCGACGCATGGGGGCTTCCCCCTTGCCCTCCCTCCATTCATGTGGGTGGAAGCTCCACTCACAAAAATGTCCCTTCACTTTTCCACTCATAATCCCACTCAAAACTCCCATTAAATTTCCACCAAATTTAATGCAAACTCTCTTTAAACAAAACTCCTTTTATTTATTCAGAATTTTGTCAATTACCTTAATGACAAACATTCACATATAACCCCTTGCTAGTATTTCATTTCACATGCAGAAACACTTTCTCCAATTTCACCCGAAAACAGTTTCGGTATCTAGTGAAATAAATTCCCGCGCTTTGCTATTCTTTTCATCATGAAACTATTTGTTCCAAATGGTGTCGATGTCTCTTAAGTGTGTCACCCTACGGTTCACGAATAATGCGGACATGATCAAGACCCCTCTCAGATCAATAATCAGAAGCGGGACCTAGAGATCCATACTGACTCCCACACATTCAACGATGACTTTCTTGTGATCGTGAGAACCTTTTTACGCTAGTATCTTAATCCTTTTGTATCGCGATATATTACATGTTCAAGATTCGATCATCAGTATCTCCATACCTAGTTTGATCTCATTACTAACATGTACTCTTTTCTCGTTCCCGTGATATAACATTCTACTGATCCAATCACTTGCTTGCAAGCTAATCAATGTGATATCACCTGGAGGGCCCAGAGTATATCTATCCGTCATCGGGATGGAAAAATTCCACTCTTGATCCATGGGCCTCAACATAACACTTTAGTAGTACTGAACCTATCTTTATAATCACCCTGTTACGGTGTGACGTTTGATGTTATCAAGATACTCTTCCAGTGTTAGTGATTGACATGATCTCATGGTCTAAGGATTAGGATTACTTCATATGATGTTATAGCAATATAAACTCAATGAATTTGATCGTAATGCTATACTTCAGATGAATATTCATAACACCATTCCAATAATGTTGTGACCTTGTTATTAACAACATCCAATGTCCATGATCAGGAAACCTTGATCATCTTGTTAATCAACGAGCTAGTTTATAAGAGAGGCATAACTAGGAGCTTTCTATTTGTTTATTAAACACACATGTATTAACGTTTCCGTATTAATACAGTTATAGCATGAAAAATAAACATCTATCATATACTTAGAATACACATAATAACCACTTTATGATTGCCTCTCAGGGCATATTCCCTTCAGTCTCCCACTTGCACTAGAGACAATAATCTAGTTACATAGTGATAAATCCAAAACCCATGGAGTTATGGTGTTGATCATTTTTTTTCTCTAGGGAGAGTTTTAGACAACGGATCTGCTACATTGAGATCCGTGTGTAATTTATAAATCTTCATTTCTCCATCCTTGACATGTTCGCGGATGGAGTGAAACCGACGCTTAATATGCTTGGAATTCTTGTGAGACCTTGGTTCTTTAGCATTGCCTATGGCACCATTGTTGTCACAACAGATCACCATTGGGTCCAACATGCTTACAACCACACCTAGTTCGGTTATGAACTCCTTCAGCCAAACTGCTTCCTGAGCCGCTTCTGAAGCAGCAACATATTCGGCCTCCGTTGTTGATCCCGCCACCATGGGTTGTTTGGAACTCCTCCAACTAACCGCTCCACCATTCTTGAGAAATACGATTTGGATTGAGACTGAGAGTCATCCGGATCGGTGTCAAAGCTAGTGTCGACATAATAATTAGCGACGAGCTATTCTTCACCTCTATACACGAGAAACATATCCTTAGTTCTTCGCAAGTACTTAAGGATATTCTTGACCACTATCTAGTGTTCCGATCCTGGATCAGATTGGTATCTGCTAGTTACACTAATAGCATGTGCCACATCCAATCTTGTACATAGCATGGCGTACATTATAGAGCCTATGGCTGAAGCATAGGGGACTTTCTCCATTATCTCTCTTTCTTCCGTCGTAGCTAGACTTTGTGTCCTACTCAATGTCTTGCCTTGCAACATAGGTAAGAACCCCTTCTTACTTCCGTCCATTTTAAATTTATTTAATATCTTAGCAAGGTATGTACTTTGTGATCGCCCTATTAGGTGCCTAGATCTATCCCTATAGATCTTTATGCCTAATATGTAAGATGCTTCACCTAGGTCCTTCATTGAAAATTTGCTGTTTAGATAACTTTTAACACTATTTAAGAGATTTATATCATTTCCAATTAATAATATGTCATCCACATGTAATATCAGAAATGCCACATAGCTCCCACTCGCTTTCTTGTAAATACAAGCCTCTCCATGAGTTTGGATAAATCCAAAACTCTTTGATCACCTTATCAAAGCGGAGATTCCAACTCCGAGATGCTTGCTTCATCCATAGATGGATCGCTAAATCTTGCATACCTTGGATCGACAAAACCCTTTGGTTGTACCATATACAACTCTTCTTCAATGTTCCATTGATGAACGCAGATTTTGACATCCATCGCCATATCTCATAGTCAAAATATGCAGCAATTGCTAACATAATCTAACTGACTTTAGCATCGCTCTGAGAGAATGTCTCATCGTAGTCAACTCCTTGAATTTGTCGAAACCCCTTTGCGACAAGTCGAGCTTTATAGACGGTTACTTTACCATCAACATTAATTTTCCTTTCAAAAATCCATTTATTCTCCACGGCATTTCCGTCGTGAGGTAAGTCCACCAAGGTGCAAACTTGGTTTTCATACATGGATTCCATCTCGGATTTCAGGGCTTCTAACCATTTGTTGGAATATGGGCTCATCATAGCTTCTTCATACGTCGAATGGTCATAAATTTCATCAACCATGAAATTCATAACAGGATTTTCGTACAGCTCGGGAGCTGCACGCGTCCTGCTGGACCTGCGAGGTTTGGTAGTATTCTCTTTCGTAGCTTCATGATCGTTATCATTAGTTCCCTCTTCATTTGGTGAAGTCAACTCCGGAACGACTTCCGGCACTGTGCTACTCGCCATATTATGAAGAGAAGGTTCTACAACCTCTTCGAGTTCTACCTTCCGACTACACACACCTTTCACGAGAAACTCTTTCTCTAGAAAGGATCAATTCTTGGCAACGAAAACCTTGCCCTCGGATCTGTGATAGAAGGAATACCCAATAGTTTCCTTAGGGTATCCGATGAAGACACATTTTTCTGCTTTGGGTTCGAGTTTATCCGGTTGAAGTTTCTTCACAAAAACAACGCATCCCCAAACTTTAAGAAATGACATCTTAGGTTTGTGTCCAAACCACAATTCATACGATGTCTTTTCAACGGATTTAGATGGTGCCCGATTTAATGTGAATGCAGCAGTTTCTAGTGCATAACCCCAAAATGACAGTGGCAAGTCTGTCGGGGACATCATAGATCAAACCATATCTAGTAAAGTACGATTACGACATTCCGACACACCATTTCGTTGTGGTGTTACCGCAGGTGTGAGTTGTGAAACTATTCCACACTCTTTCATATGTGTGCTAAACTCGTAACTTAGATACTCACCTCCACGGTCGGACCAATAAATTTGATCTTTCTATTACGATGATTTTCCACTTCACTCTAAAATTCCTTAAATTTCTCAATGGTTTCAGACTTGTGTTTCATCAAGTAGATATAACCGTATCTACTCAAATCATCTGTGAAAGTAAAAAAATAATGATATCCACCTTGCGCCAACACACTCATTTGACCACACATGTCAGAGTGTATGATTTCTAATAAATCTGTCGTCTATTCCATTGAACCAGAAAACGATGTTCTAGTCATCTTGTCCATAAGGCATGGCTCACATGTATCAAATGATTCAAAATCAAGTGATTCCAAAAGTCCATCCGAATGTAGCTTCTTCATGTGTTTAACGTCAATATGACCTAGACGGCAGTGCCACATATATGTGGATATATCATCATTAAGTTTAATCCTTTTAGCATCAACATTATGAATATGTGTAACACTATTATCGAGATCCAACAGAAATAAACAATTCATCATCGATGCATGACCATAAAAGATATCATTCATATAAATCGAACAACCATTGTTTTCGGATACAATGTTCATGCTCAGTGCTGGCACCAGATAAAAATTATTCAAGTTTATAACTAATCCCGATGGTAAGTGGAGAGGTAGCGTTCCGACGGCATCACATCAACGCTTGATCCATTGCTGACACGCATCTTGACCTCAACCCTTGCTAGTGGTTGCTTGTTCTGCAACCCCTGATTCGAGTTACAAATATTAGCAACTGAACCGGTATCAAATACCCGGTGCTAGTCAAAAGTACTATTCAAGTACACATTAATAACATGTATATCGATATACCTTTATTTGCCTTGCCGCCTTCATGTACGCCAAATACTTGGGGCGGTGCTTATAGTGGCGGTCCCCTTGCAATAATAGCACTCGGCATCGGACTTAGGCCAACTCGGTTTCTTTTTAGGCACGGCAACCGCTTTGGTGAGTGGTCAAATCGCAGCTTTGGGTCAGTGAGTGGTCAAATCGCAGCTTTGGCGAATGGGTCAAGTCAATTCGATGAAGTTGGACCGTCATCCTGATCAAACTAGCGTTGGGTAATCCAGCGGTAATATCGGCGTAATCACCGCACGGTAACGGCTCCCGAAATTGGCGAGAACCAACCGCTATATAAGGAGAGTGATGGGTAAATTGCGAGCATTCCTCACATTTTTTCCGACTCCGCGCGCCCTTCAATCCTCCATTCCCTCCAGAGCGACCCAGACCGATCTAGCAATCCCAGAGCCTCGAATCGATGGTGCCTCCAAAGGAGTTGTGGGGGAAGTCCAAGTGTTCCAGGGCGACGCTAAAATCCTTCGAGGACGCGGGGATTCTTTATGCGGTAGATGGCGAACTCCTCGGCCGGGAGGTGGAGCCAGATCCGTGTGCCGGCAGAATTCATCTACTTCACTAGCCATATAGAGGGGCTTGGCTTCCCACCGCTCTTCTTCCGGATTCTTGGTACTACGACATCCAGCCGTCCGATCCAGGTCAAGATAGCATCGAGCAGCTGCCATCTTCGTGCCATTTTGCGAGTGTTATCTGGGCTGCCGCCCATACTTTCCCCTATGGAAGGAGCTGTTCCACGGGAGGATTGGTCACGAAGGGGCAGGCAGCCCGATGCTAGCAGCAGGTGGTCTCACCTTCCAAAAATAGTTGAAAGCCTCCTTCCTCGACCTCATGCTGCCAAGAAAGCGGCAAGCGAATGGAAGAAACACGGTTCTATGCCGAAGTCGATGTCGGATGGCGAGGTCCCACTCCGGCATTCTTCTGGCGGACGAGCCATGCCATCTCCAAGTCACCAAGCTCCCGCATGGGCAGCAGATGATCGTGGATGAGATGATAATGACGATTTGCCAGCTAAAATAGGATGGTCTCGAGACCATCAATTTATACAATTGCTGGCTTGGGCGACGATTGGTGCCCCTGGCTACCCGCGCCCACTGGATGTACGAATACACCAGCAAGGATGACGGGACCAAGGTCTGCACCGCCGAACGGATGGCGGATGATTACGCCTCTACACTGAGGAAGATCACCGACACGGAATACCGTGATCCGAATGCCCGGATTGCCCCATACACCATGAAGCGTAAGGCGCCATCAGTAAGTCTGTTTTCCTTGTCTACTTTGTAGTCGCGGTTTACTAATCATGTGTTATTTGTTCAGCCGTTCCAAGTTGTGGAAGGCTGGCTCCCTCCCACCGACGATGAAAGCTCAGACGAGGCCGCGGGAGATGAGAGCGAGTCCTCCTCCGACGAGGAGAAGGATGGAGATGACGATGATGATGGCGATGATGATGATGACGAGGCCGTGGAGGTCGCCGCACCCGCGGTTCAGAAAACTCGCGGGCAACGACAACGCAAGCTCGTGGCCAGAAAGAGCCTCGAGGGTCTGGCCAGGGCGGCCGAAGGCCACGAGCATAGTTCGCGGCGTGTGGCCACGCTGTCGAAGAATAGGTCGCCGAAGAAGAAGAAGAAGGCGCCCAGGGCAGTGTCGCCGCCTCGGTCAACGATTAGCTCTGAAGCGACTTAGCCTTGTGCATGCGAGGTGTCAGGTGTCAATGAAGGCACCAGAGGCAGCCAGTGCGGGCGTGGTGGAGGACGAGGTTCCGTTGGCGTCGCTTCCACCACCGTTCTCCACAGTCACGGGCGTCGAGGCTGCTCCATCCGCAGAGGCATCGCCATCGTGGGAGGCACCCGCATCGACCGTGGGGAACTTCCTGCTGCGTGGCTCGTCAACAAAGAAGGCCTCTGTGTCATGGGCTCCGGCCTTGTTCGAGACGGGCATCAGCCAAAAGTTGTGCCCGGAACTGGAGAAGCCGGCGCAAATCTGCACCGGCCTGCACTACATCTCAGTCGCTAGGTGAGTGTCTTGCCGTGTCGACTTGAATTGCTAGTTTGTAGATGTTGTTTGATTTGTTGACCATTTCCTTTGCAGGACTGGCGTGAAAAAGATTGGTCACCCCTCGGTGGACAAGGTCCTAATAGATGCCTCAGAGAAGGGGGATGATCCCTCGAAGAAGAGAAAGGGCGATAGCGCCGAGGGGCCTGGTGAGGGCGCGAAGAAGATGAAGGGCAAAGAGGTCGTCATTCTTTTGGATGAGCCAGCTGAGCTCCAAGTGAATCTCTGACCGGAGTGGACGTGGCTGCGAAGGCCGTCATGGACGCGGGGTCGCAGAAAGTGGAGCCAGCGGTGCTGGTCGGGGCGTCAGGGCCTGCGGCGAGTGCTTCGGGAGCGGCAGTGGCAACCTTCCCTCGCTTTATGGCGAGGGCCTCAAGCGCCATGGCACAATGAACCCCATTACCCGAGGCATTGGGCACGGACGTCGAACAGCGTCGCGGGCACACGTCCGTCGTGGTGCCTTCGGTCGATGCGGTCGAGCTGCATAACATGCTGGGTGCGGCTATTCAGGTATGTCCAGTCCCCGAGGTTCTACTCGTTTAATTTCAGCTAGTAGATTCTTATTGCTTTTGGCTATCCAGTCCCTGAGTGGCTAGTCGCTAAATTTCAGCGGCTAGGCACTTAGGAAATTCTTTGATGTCCAGTCATCGAGTGACTAGTCACTGAATTTTAGCGGCTAGGCACTTAGGAAAATCTTCGATGTTTTCTTACATTTGTTCTATCTATGCAGGGCCTCCAACGCAAATCGATGGAGCGACTGGCCGCGAAGGAGCATCCGGAATGCGATCTCCTATCCGTGCAAGAGGTGAACCAGCAGCTACGGGCGACCGCAGGTAGGTTTTTGAACTGTAGACATCATCAGTTCATTTTGCTTCATTGTCGTCTCACCCCTGTTTTGGGCAGAGGGTCACTCGGACGTGGTTTCCAAGGCCCGCGATGGATTTGTCCCCGTTGGCGAGTTAACGGCCGCCAAGTCGTCATTGACCACTTCGGAGAAGAGGGTTGCCAACCTGGAGAGGGAGCTCGAGGCCGCTAAGGCGGACAATAGCTTGGCGAAGGAGAGGGCCAAGGCGGCTGTCACTGCCGCAGCGGAGGAGCGAACGGTTTCTTATGCTCTTGTCGCAGGGCTGCAGAACGACTTTTCAGGTCTTCAAGATTTCATCACGGAGCTCTGTCGTCCCCTCATTGGTAAGTTTCTTGGGCTTCTAATTGTTGTACAAGTGAGTCCCCGAGCGTGCGGGTCGCCTTTGTCATTCAGTCCCCGAGGGGGTGGACTCGAATCGTGTGTCCTTCTGACACTAAATTGCTTATTTTTCTGCAGGGAAAATTCTTGATGACGAACCCGAGGCCCAGTCGTAAGACGCGAGGCAGTGCGTCACCATGCTGGTGGATTCTGCCGCCCTTTCGGCAACCTACATTCGCATGTACCTCTAGGAGATCTCACTAACGGAAGTGATTCCCAACAAGCTCATGGAGGTGTGGCGCTACCTGGGAGCCAGCAGTGGTGGAGTATATGTCGCGGTCGGCCTTCCGCTGTGTGGCAGTGACTATGCTAAGCCTTGGGCTTGCGCTCTTCCCTGATGACTTCGATCTCGACGATGTTACCAGCGGGTACCCATCAGCGACTAGCTCGGTCGAAATCTCTGAGGTGTTGATGTTGACCGACGGGCCACGGTCAACTCCGAGCAGGTCTTGGCGATAGGGCGACCTTTTGCCGTACCAGGAGACGATCATCGCTCGAAATGACCTCGAGCCGGCGCATCACGACTTCAAGGCGGAGCAGCCGTTCCGATCGGTGATGGCGGGCACCTTGACCACGCACCCATCAAACTCGTGGGTCCCCTTCATCCGTGTTCGTGGTAGCGATGGCGCGTCGTCATCGAAGCCTGCAGAGTAGATAGCTTTGTCGACTGGCATTAATATAAATAAGTGTATATCTGCCCTTGTAAGAGAACAAATTTTGTTGCCGTAAGGAATGCATGTGTGCTTGTGTCAGCTATGATTTGAGGTTGGATGGTTATGTTTTGCGAGTCCCCGAGCACGTCCGCCCTTTTATAGGGTTTACCTCGTAATGTGTATGTATATTTTTTATACCGTTAGTTAGTTGAGGTCGACTCTCCATGGCTTGGGAAGCGCCGCTTGGCACCCTAAGGTGCTCTGTACTTAGCTGTTTTCTCGACGTGAACGGGTCGGCTGGGCGAAGTCCCCAAGCATGGTACTTAGCCGTTCTAGTTGCATGCCCAAGGTAGGTGAGGACAAAGCTCGTTTTGATTGGCGCTGCTGTCTGCGACTCGAGGAGCCCAGATGGCGAAGTCCATGGAGCGCCTCATACTTGGTGTTTTCCTAGCCAGAGGTTTGTAATGGCGTTAGTCCCCGAGCGTGGTAATTGACCGCTTGAGTCGACGCCGAGGATGCGGAGGACCGGTCGCTGTGGGAAGCGAGTGGGGATTGGTCTTGGCGGGCCAGTCAAGCGGCGACTCGATGGGGCTCCAGTTGGCGTTGCATGACGACGTAAGTCCCAAACTTTGTCGATGCCCTTGCGCCACACTACTTAGCTGCGGTCATGCCACCAAGGGTTGACTTCCATGATTAGTGTAACGCTGTTTTTACGAAAGCAAATGGCGCAAGGGTTGGAGAGTACACACAATTTGTCCGAATCGAACTTATTTTTATTGCATGGTGGGGAGTAGGTCGGAGTTCTAGGCGTAGAACTTCCTTAGGAAGTTTACATTGCACGGCCTCTTGACGTCGAGTTATGCTGTCGCCTCGAAGTCGATGAGGTAGTAGGCGTCATTGCCTGGGACTCGCCCTATGGCTAATGGTCCTCCAATGGGGAGAGATCTTGTGCATGCCCTTCTTGTCTGGATCAGTCGCAGGAGTAGGTCGCCTTCCCTGGAAGGTGCGAGTCCGACTCGGTGGCTGTGGTAGCGGAGTCCTTGCCGGTAGATGGTTGTCTTGGTGCGAAGCTAGGTTGCTTGCTTGTCGAGCTGGTTGACCCCGCCTTGGCATGCGAAGCTCGTTGTCTACCTCCGGCGTGGTTGACGACACGAGGAGAGTCGTGCTCGAGGTTAGTCAACATCACGGTTTCGTGTTGTATACCATGAAGAAGGGCGTGAACCCGGCCGATTGGTTGATGGAGGTCCGGATGCCCCAGATGACGGCGAGCTCTCGACCCGTAACCTGGAGTTTGCTTGAGGAACTTGCAACATGGTTTGAGGTCGTGGAGGATGCTTTGGTTGGCGTTCCACCCAACCGTTAGACTACGTGTGGGAAACTGAGGCGAGGTCGAGCCGTATGTTGTCCTCCTTGTAGTACTCAACCATGGCGCCTTAGAGAAGTTGGTGCCATTGTCCATGATGATGTTGTGCAGGAAGTCAGAAGCGGTAGATGAGCTCTTAGAATTTGGCGGTCTTCCCATCACACTTTCGGACTGGCTTGGTGTCCACCCACTTGGTGAATTTTTCGACTGCGACCAGGAGGTGGCGTGGCCAGAAGGGGCCTTCTTGAAGGGGCCCACCATTTCCATGCCCCATACGGCGAATGACCATGTGATGGGATGGTCTTTAGTGCCGAGCTGGGCACGCGGCGTCTGGTTGGCGTGCCGCACCCGACGCAGTTGGACAATGTCGATCGTATTTGCGTGCTCGGTGAATGTATAACCGTGTCGCATGGCTTTGGCGACAGGGACCGAGCTCCGGCGTGGTGGCTGCGATCGCGGCGTGGATATCTTGGAGGATCTTGCGGCCTTAGCAGGTTACACGGCGTTGGAACACGCTGTCATGCTAGCCAGGAGCTCACCGTTGATGATGACGAAGGATTTGCGGCAAGACGATCATGCGCTCCTCCTTCTCGTCGCCGGCAGGTCCTCCTTCGAGGTAGGTAATGTATGGCGTGGTCCAGTAGCTTGGCTCCGCGATCATGGCGACCAGGGCGTGTTCTGATCGCAGAGGGATCCCAAGGTCGATCTCCTTCGGTGGAGAAACGAAGGGCTTATGCATGGTTTCGAGGAAGACACCTGCTGGTGGCGCTTCACGAGTCGACCCGATGTGATTGAGGGCGTCGATCCACTCGACAGAGTAGCCGGCGAAGTGGCCCCCCGGGCTGGTCCCCACTGCTTGGCAGTATGCCACCATGGTGGGGGAGACTGTGTCGGAGGTACCGACGACTGGCGCGGCGACGAGGTCGGAGTTGTCGTAGCATCGTAGGCGATTGATGTTCATCTCCTTGGCGGCTCGTATGCCGTGAAGGAGAGCCTCGTACTCGGCCATGTTGTTGGTGCAGGGTGTGAAGTCGAGGTACAACATGTAGCGCAGCTTGTCGCCCTTGGGGGAGGTGAGTACGATCCCTTCCCCTGCCCTGTCTGCGTTCTTGGACCCGTCGAAGTGGAGCGACCAGTAATGGAGGTACGGCGGCTTCTCTGGCCATTGTGCCTCCTCCTAGTCGGCGAGGAAATCTACCAGGGCATGCGACTTGATTGCCTTGTGTGGATCGTACTCGATATTGTGGACGCCAATCTCGACGGCCCTTAGCGACTCGCCAGCGCTTCGTGATTCCGGATGATGTCCCAACGGCGCCGAGGAGAAGACCGTGATAAGTGCTCACGGAAGTAGTGCGGAAGCCGCCGATCGGAAGACTTCGGTCGGGACCTCGTGATGTAGTAGATGGGTGCTCCACGGGCGCTCCTTGCCCTCTTCTCGCCGTTCGACGACCATGACGGGCGCCGACGACTCGGCCGATGTCGTGATGTGTATTTAGTAGCACCTCTTTTTCGACGGGGCGAGTAGCGGGCCACGAGTAGCACCTCTTTGAGTGCATGGAGCATGTTGTCGGCCTCCTTGTCCCACAGGCGAACGGGCTTCTTGCGCATTAGGGCGTAGAGAGGCATTGCCATCTCGCCAGCCGGGATGAAAAGCTACGAGTCGCGACTCGCCCGCCACGGACATCGAGGCACTCGAGGTTTGAGGCAGGACAATCGTTGATCTTGGCGGGTTTACCTCGATGCTCGCTTGGAGACTACGATCCCAATAGTTGTCCGTGGGTACACCAAGGTGCACTTTCCTGGGTTGAGTTTGATCTTGTACCTTCGCAGATTTATGAAGGTTTGGCCAGGTCGCGAAGTAGATTAGCGATCGGACTTTACCAGATCGTCGATGTAGACATGGATGTTGCGGCCAATTTGGCTCAAGGCACTCCCCGCGATGCACCTTATGGCTGATAGGTCGCCTGTGTTCTTGAGGTCGAACGTCATGGCGGTGTAGCGAAGGCACCGAATGGCGTGATGAACGCCATCTTCTCTCGCCCTCGACCGCCATTTTGATTTGGTTGTAACCAGAGTAGGCGTCAAGGAAACACGGTGACTCCAAGACCGTGGTCGAGTCAATGATTTGATCGATCGGGAGAACGAACTCCTCCTTTGGGAAGGCACGTTGAGGTTTGTGTAGTCAATACACATTCTCTAGGTCCCATTATTCTTTGGACCAGGAATGGGTTTGCCGACCACTTGGAGTATTTGATGGGCCGTATGAAGCCTGCGGCGGTAGACGCTGCACCTCCTCGGTGATTGCTTTCGGTGGTGCTTCATTGAAGGGTAGCGATAGCTTGACAGTCCACGTGTTTGGGGTCGGTGTTGAGTTTGTGCTCAGCGAGTTCCTTGGGACACCTCGGGGCATGTCGGATGGTTTTCCGTAAGATGTTGCGATTCGCACGTAGGAACTTGATGAGCGCTTTCTGTGCGGGGCTCATGCATGTCCTGATCGTCATAAAATGCCGCTGGAGTCGCCTAGGACCATCTCGGCGTGGGTTTCGCGTGGTGGCCTCGAACGCGGTCGAACCGCTGTTCTCCGGTTAGGATTTTTGAGTATGGCGGTCATCTTTGTCAACCCGATCGTGTATCTAGTGAGCTCCTCCGCGTGGTTGGACTCCATGGCAATGACGCAAGGCCCCGAGCTCGACGCCTTTCTCCTCACACTCGATGGCCATGTCGGGTCGCCGTGGACGGTGATGGTGCAGCCCGCCTGAGCTTCATCGCGTTGTACAGAGGTGGCGCTACCATGAACTTGGCGACGCTTGTCACCCCAAGATGCAGTGGTAGGGTTGTTGAAGGACACCAGATTAAAGACAATCCGCCGATGCGGAAGTTTGCCTGGTGTGCTGGCCGGCGGTGTCACCTTGCCGATCAGGTACGCCTTCGGACGGGGGCGATGCGTATAAGGTTGTGAGGGTTGTCTCAATCATCGATTGCAGGGAGCCGCAGCCGCTGAGCGTGTCTAGGTAGAGAATGTTGATGGAGCTCGATCCATCAATGTCTTGGGGAGCCAATAATTAACGCACACTTTGGGCTTGACCATCGAACGCTTCGCCCGGATATTCGATCATGGCGTAGTGGTCTTCATCGACTCCCAATGTGATGTGCTAACTTGGACCGGTTGAGGAAACGCACAGGATGTTGACTTTGGGACACCCACGTTGACGGCGATGGCGCATGGCGAGGACCTTCTTCTGCGCGGCAGGTGCCGATCCCGATGAAGGTGTGAAAGCGCATCCCAGAGCTATCGATTGCTGAAATGCCCAGCGCCGTTCGGCTGGTTGATGAGGAGTCCTCCCTTAGCGCTGATGGTACCTTCCTCGATCTCCTTGAGGAGTGGCGGTCGGCGATCGCGGGTAATGCGTGGCGAGCTTCCCCTCACCTGCTATGGAACACACATGGTTGGTTGAGGAGAGCTGGTTTGGGTCGAACTTCGGCCTCGCCTTGTAGTTGTTTCGTCGTCAGCCGGTGTTGGCGTCCATCACGGGGAAGCTCTTAGGGGTCGGCGTCGCGGTAGCCAACATTAGCGGACGAAGTGTTCTCCTTCCGATCGATCTTGGCGCTTAAAATTGGCCGAAGTGTTCTTCTATGGTCAGACGTGGCTTTCAGGTCACCTCCGTTAATGATTGGCGCTTGGGAGGCGATTTCCACCCAGGCGCTCACTCATACGATTTCTTGTTTGGATCCTCCTCTGCGCGTGCCGTTTTTGCGATCTCGGGGAGGTCACAGGATGTTGTGAAGTGTCTTGTACACCCGCTTGAAGCTAAGCGACCGATCGTTCGTAGCAGCATATGAGCTCTTGAAGCGGTGGATCGCGTTCTCGGGTGGATGCCATTGCTAACATTGAACCATAGATCACCACCTTTGGAGCCGTTAAGTGGTCGGATTCATGGACTACGGGGTCCCTGGACGTATCGCGCTAGAGGTCCCTCAATGCTGGTGGTGGGTAATGGGTGTATGGAACCGCCGGCGTTCAGAAATTTTTTGTTTTGCACGTGGCAAGTGACGCATCATCCTCCCAAGAGTCAGTATGCTTGTCCATGGGAGGGTGTTGATCCATTGTCTAACAAGGTTGCTCCTCCATCATGTCGGTGGAGGTAGCGAGAGCAGCGATTAGAGTCGATGTGGTACGGTGATCCCCATGTAATGAGTTATGTGTCCAGCCACTGCCTGGCTTAAGATCATCTGAGGGGTCATGTACTTTTCGATCTCCTTTGACGCTTTGAAGTTTGCAATGGAATATTTATCGCCTCAGTTCATCATTCCAAAAGCACTCTGAGGGAGACTTGGCTGAAGCGAGCCCCTTGGCTCGCTTCGTCGTAAGCTGGTTGATGAGGTGTGCATCAGAATCATTGTCTTTGGCGTCTGGCGCAGCTTTGGTTATTGATTCTGATGGGTCCTGCGTCGGTCTGGCCCAGCTTAACTGCAAACCATGTTATTCATCGGTCCACGGGTTGTTTAATGGTGGAGAGTGCCAGCGTCACATGGCCCTTGGCTAGAGCTGTAGGAGGAGGCTTGGGTGGCAGAAAGTGCGATTGAGGGTGTTCGCCATCGATGGGCCGCTTTCGAGGTGCATACTGCCTTCTCAAGGCGGAGTACATGCGCCTCGCCGTGAGTAAAGCTCTCCTATAACTTGCTGCTTCGACCTATGGCGAAGTAGGGCCTTAGCGATCTGCGGCATCTCTTCCCCTATCATGTTGAGGTTGTGACGCGTGCGCGCCCAGCGATACATTTTTCCATCCGGTGAGTACAGCTGACGAGGCCATTGCGTCCCGCTCTTGTAGGGATAGGATCCTCGGCTGGTTTGGAGGGCATGCGTACATCGGGCGGCATGGGGGAACTCCATTCGGCTGTGCGCTTTGGTGGTGGCGGTAACTATCCTCTGATAGCTTGTTCTCTCTGCAGATTATGTGATCATTGCCATCTTGAGCGCGCTGAGTCATTCTTGAAGGGTTCTGACAGCAAGATAGAAAACAAAAAAAATTCCTATGATCGTAATTAAACTTTATGTACCAGATTCCGCATCTACTAAATACAAGCCCGAAGCGGTTATAACATCTGTAGAGAACATACCCTTGAAGACCGAAAGCTAACGAGATTGAACTCGTGGTTGATGTAAATGAACTCTTGCCGCAGTCTTAAGATCGAGAGGAAGTCCTAAGCATAAATCACGGGCATAGATCTCGTGTCAAATCTTTCCTTACGTCTAAGGAAGAGGGCACCGAGGCAACCTCTCCTCCTCGCTCCAGTGATGCAACGTTGGAAGCTTACAACTCTTTCTTGCCCGAAAAGCCACGAGGGAACATGTATCTCAAGCTTCAATCTCGGGAGACCATGGGGGATAAACTAGAGGAGAGAGATCCTTCACGAGGAGGTGTGAGTGAGAGAGAGGGTACTTTTATAGGAGTGAGGGAACCCCAAGAGGGGTGGACAGGCGCGTAGGGCTTCTGCCCTTTCCTCCTCCTCCATTCATGACATGGGTTGGAAGCTCCACTCACAAAAATGTCCCTTCACTTCTCCACTCAAAATCCCACTCAAAATTCCCATTAAATTTCCACCAATGGGTAATGCAAACTCTCTTTAAATAAAACTTCTTTTATTTATTCAGTATTTTGTCAATTACCTTAATGAAAAACATTCACATATAACCCCTTCTTTAGTATTTTCCTCATTTCACATCTTGAAACACTTTACGCAATTTCACCGCAAAACAGTTTAAATGATCTAATGTGAAATAAATTCTTGCGCTTTGTTAATCTTTTCAGCATGAAACTATTTGTTCCAATAGTGCTTAAATTGCAATCTCTTAAGTGTGTCACCCTATGGTTGGGAATTCATCATACTGAGGACATGATCAAGGAATTCCCTCTGATCATCAATAATCGAAGCGGACACAGAAATCCATACCGACTCCCCACACATTCAATGATGACTTTCTTGTGATCGTGGAGAACCTTTACGCTAGTATCTTAATCTATTTTGTCTGCGTACGATATATTACATGTCGAGATACGATCATCGGTATCTCCATACCTAGTTTGATCTCATTCTTGACGTACTCTCTTTCTCATTCCTGCGTGATATAACATTCCCTAGATGATCAAATCACTTGCTTGCAAGCTAATCAATGTGATATCCACGGAAATTCGTGAGTATATCTATACTCGTCATCGGGATGGACAAATTCCACTCTTGATCCATGGGCCTCAACATAACACTTTCCGCACAGTAATCTTGAACCTATTCTTTATAATCCTGCCACATTGTTATGGTACTGACGCGTTTGATGTTATCAAGATACTCTTCAATTGTTAGTGATTGACATGATCTCATGGTCTACAGGATTAGGATCACTTCTTAAAGTTGTTATAGTAATATAAACTCAATGACTTTGATCGTATTGCTATACTTCGTATGAATGTTCATCACATCATTACACTAATGTTGTGACCTCGTTAATCGCTAACATCAATGTCCACTTGATCGTGAAACCTTGATCATCTTGTCGATCAACGAGCTAGTTTATAAGAGAGGCATAACTAGGAACTTCCTTTTGTTTATTAAACACATGTATGTTTAGTATTAATACAATTATAGCATGCAAAATGAAACATTTATCATAAATAAGGAATATACGATAATATACTTTATTATTGCCTCTACAAGGCATATTCCCTTGATCTCCCACTTGCACTAGAGACAATAATCTAGTTACATAGTGATAAATCCAACACCCATGGAGTGTCTGGTGTTGATCATGTATTTTCTCTAGGGAGAGTTTTGAAGTCAACGGATCTCCGCTACATTGAGATCCGTGTGTAATTTCTAAATCTTTATATCCCCATCCTTGACATGCTTTCAGCGGATGGAGTGAGAACTGGCGCTGACAATATGCTTGGAATTCTTGTGAGACCTTGGTTCTTTAGCATTGCCTATGGCACCATTGTTGCCATCACAATAGACCACCGTTTGGGTCAACATGCTTACAAATTCACACCTAGTTCAGTTATGAACTCCTTCATCAAGCGCTTCGATGATCCGCTTCGAGCGGCAACATATTAGATCTCAGATGTTGATCCCGCCACCACGGGTTGTTTGGAACTCCTCCAACTAACCTTTGCACCATTCTTGAGAAATACGTGTCCGGATTGAGACTTAGAGTCATCCCGGGATCGGTGGTCAAAGCTAGTGTGCGCACATAATACTTAATGCTTAGCGACGAGCTCTTCTTCACATCTATACGAGAAACATATCCTTATTTCTTGGCGAAAAGTACTTTAAGGATACATTGGCCCAGCTATCTGAGTATTAGATCCTGATTAGATTGAGTATACGCATGAGTTACACTAATAGCATGTCTTGCCACATTCGATCTTGTACATAAAGCATAGTAGTACATTATAGAGCCATATAGGTAGGAAGCATAGGGACTTTCTCCATTATCTCTCTTTGTTAAAATTCCGTCAGAAGCTAGACTTTGAGTCCTACTCAATGTCTTTTAACACCTTGCAAATACATATGGAAGAACCCATTCTTACTTTAGCCCATTTTCAAATTTATTTAAAATCTTATCCAAGGTATGTACTTTTGTGATAGCCCTATTAGGTAGCCCTAGATCTATCCCTATAGATCTTTTATGCCAACATGTAAGATGCTTCACCTAGGTCCTTCATTGAAAATTTAACATTTATGATAACTTTTAACACTATTTAAAAGATCTATATCATTTTCCTAATTAATAATTCTCATCCACATGTAATATAGGAATGCCAGTTAATGCCCCCACTCAGCTTTCTTGTAAATGAAAAGCCTCTCCATAAGTTTCTGGATAAGTCAAAACTCTTTGAATTACCTCATCAATGGAGATTCCAACTCACGAGATGCTTGCTTGAGCCGCATAGATGGATGCATAAAGCTTGCATACCTTGGATAAGACAAAACCCTTTGGTTGTACCTACATGACTCCTTTTCTTCAATGCCTTGCTATTGAGGAGCAGGTTTTGACATCCATACGCCATATCTCATAGTCAAAATATATGCAAAGCAATTGCTAACTTATAATCCACTTGAACCGACTTTAGCATCGCCTTTCGGAGATAATGTCTCATCGTAGTCAACTCCTTGAATTTGTCGAAAACCCGCTGCGACAAGTCGAGCTTTATAGATGGTTACTTTACCATCGGCATCAATTTCCTTTTAAAATCCATTTTATTCTCCACCAATTTCTATCGCGGAGGTAAGTCCACCATGGTCCAAACTTGGTTTTCGTGACATGATTCCATCTCAATTTCAGGGCTTCTAACCATTTGTCGAATTGCCCATCATCGCTTCTTCATACATCTATGGTCATCAATTTCATCAACCATGAAATTCATAACAGGATTTCCGCATACTGAGTTGCACGCGTCTCCGCCGGACTCATGAGGTTCGGTAGCATTTCTTTTGTAGTCATGATCGCTATCATTAGTTCCTCTTTCATTTAGTGAAGTCAACTCCGAATCGGCCACAAGGCCATTTCATATTATGAAGATATACCTAAACCTCAAGTTCTACTCTCCAACTACACACCTTTCAAGGAGAAACTCTTCTAGAAAAGGATCCATTCTGGCAATGAAAACCTTTGCCCTCTGGGATTCAGGATATATGAACACCAATAGTTTTAGGGTATCCTATGAAGACGCAGATTTTTCCGCTTTGGGTTCGAAATATCCCAAGGTTTCTTCACATAAACATCGCATCCTCAAATTTTAAGAATGACAAATTTTAGGTTTGTTTCCAAACCACAATTCACAATGATGTCTTTTCAACGGATTTAGATGGTGCCCGATTTAAAGTGAATGCAGCAGCTTTGTGTGCATAACCCTAAAATAAGAAAGGGAAAGTCTCTGGCTTGACATCATAGACTCAACCATATCTAGTAAAAGTATGATTAAGATACTTTAACAATTCATTTCGCCGTGGTGTTCCCCGTAGGTGTGAGCGTTGCGTAAACGGTTCCCACACTCTTTCATATGTGTAAGCAACTCATTACTAGGATACTCACCCACTATTTTAATTCAATAAATTTGATCTTCCTATTATGATTTTCCACTTCACTAAATTCTTAAATTTCAATGGTTTCAAACTTGTGTTTCATCAAGTAGATACAACTGTGATCTACTAAATCATCCGTAGGAAAGTAAATAAAATAACGATATTCACCGCGCCGACACTTCATTTCAATTACGCACGTCAGAAAGTGTATGGATTTCTAATAAACTGTCGGCCTGCTCCATTGAAACCTCGTAAACCGCTGTTCTAGTCATCTTGCCTTAAGGCATGGCTCATATGTATCAAATGATTCAAATCATGATTCCAAAAGTCCATCCTAATGTAGCTTCTTTCATGTGTTTAACGCCTAATTTGACTCTATAGCACAATAAATATGGATATATCATCGCTGTTTGCAATCCTTTTTAGCATCAACATTATGAATATGTAACATTATTATCAAGATCCAATGTAAATAAAACATCATCATCGGCATGACCACAAAAGATGCTTCATTCATATAAATCGAACAACCATTGTTTTCTTGACATAATGTTCATGCTCAAAGGCCGCAATTTCGACAACAATTATTAAAGTTTATAACTAATCCCGATGGTAAGTGTAGAGGTAGCATTCGACGCATCACATCAACGCTGATCCATTGCCGCATAATAATAATATCTTGACCTCACCCTTGCTAGTGGTTGCTTGTTCCGCAGCCCCGATTCGATTTATAAATATTAGCAATCAACCGTGATCAATACCTGTGCTATCACAGTACTAGTCAAGGCCACATCAATAACATGTATATCGTGATATAATTTTATTTGCCTTGCTGCCCTTCTGTCTCGGGCCAAATACTTGGGGCAACAGTTTAGTGGCCATTCCCTGGTAATAATAGCACTCAAGATTTAATTTAGGCCAATTTTCGTTTCTTTCGTGTACGCAACCGGCTTGCCGCCTTCTTTCCCTTCTGCTAACCTTGTCTTTCTTGAAACCGTGGTCTTATTGATCATCAACACTTGATGTTCCTTCTGACTCCACTGCTACTTTTAAGTATTGACAGAAGTTTCTGGAGAGACTTCTTCATGCCTTCATGTTATAAATACTATCAAGAAGCTCTTATACTAGGTAAGGGTGATTGAGAAATATGATATAGCTCGTCAATGGGAATCGCTATTCCTACGGGACACAAGCTTATCAACAGTAACTCAACATCTTGAGTACATGCTCACTTACTAGAAAGCCGTTTTCCATCATGCAAATTAAATAAATTTATGAAGCATTATAATCCTTCTCAACATCATGGTACGAAACTACCAACTCACCATTATATCAAAGGCACAAGTCGCTTTTCGAAAACACTTTCAAGTTCTCGGCTCTAGCCCATACAAAATGCCACAATGAACTTAGTCAGGGTCCTCCCGGACGCAGTCCGATAGACTCTTTTTCCCTGTCAGGCATCAATGAATCCAGCAGGGCCTAGCAGCGCTTCTAGCACATATTTTTGTGTAAGAGAGGTGAACTTCAAATTCATGGCCCAATCAAGAAAGTTGCTACCGCTCGCTGAAATTTCTCTTTATCCGGCGAACACATTGAAAATTAAAAGGTGTGGTGCCGCCCAATAGAATTTGTAAAGTTTAAAACTAAGTTTATGATATATATCGAGTTCAACTAATCCAAATTAAGAATGAACTCCACCAAAACTAATATCCCTCGTGCTCTTTTGGTGATTACATGAACCAAACTATTACACCAAGTCCGGATCATCACGTGAGCTTGTAGCTTCAAAGGCAAGCATCCCATATGGGCATCACATTCATATGACTCATTCCAAACTTCGGTCTGCGTTCCGAGGCCATATGTACATGTTAGGCTCATCAAGTAAGCAACCGTATTCAAGCAGTAAACGTCTATTAACTTAAATATGATCGTATCCAAAAAACAATCTTATCATCAATGATGTCTTGGAGCGGCTAAACATAATTCCAGATAATTTAAGGAGAAAAACAATTTTTATCTTGATATCTAATGAGGATCATCTTATTATCCTAATAAATGCTAAACAAGCAATATAAGATGCAATGTATATCTCATGTGAATAAGGAGCTGATATGGTTCTACACTTGATCTCCATCATGTGCATCGTGGTATGATCCCTGTCATCTTTATGTGTAAGGACAAGGTCTATGGAACTTACACGTTATGTGTCTTGTAAGAGTATCGACTTATACCTTTTACTTACAACATCACCATATCATGACACTAGCCTACCAACAATCTAAACTAGACGCCTTAATTTATCCATTGCAAGTTTTATGGGTTTAGGATTTCAAGATAGAACCGTTTCATTTCTCAACGAACATGAACCACAACGAGGATAAATCAGCCTTGTTGAAAAACTCATAAATTAGATATCGACATAGTAGGAGAGAGACAGACAATTCGCTAATAATTTAGGCAAAAATTCAGTTGCATGTCAAGGAACAGTCCTGCAAAGTAGACATGTAAAGTTTGTCCGGCCGCCATCCCACTATGCCACCAATATCCAAAGTACAACTAAGAAGCAATAACATGATCATCATCGCCCATATACATAAGGTGTATCTGCAAAGCATTTAATACAGATCCGCCGTGTGATACCTTATTGTGGTTCGCAGCACGTAAACAAAATTCCCATGGGAAATAACTCTATCTAGCTTGATACAAGCAATGGGGATATAAATGCTAGAAACATACCTTGAAGACCGACAAAGCTTAACGAGGCCGAACTTGTGGTCATGCACGAATCCTGCCATCTCAAGATCGAGAGGAAGTCCTAGCGCCAAGAATCATGGCGATCCGCGTTTCAAGACATCGCCCGAGGCACCTGAAAGCAACCTCCGCCTCTCGCCTCCAGCGATGCACCAAGCACAACTCTTATTGCCGAAAGCCACGGTGGAAATATGTATCTCGCTAGTCCAGGACCATGGGGAGCAAACTGAGGGGAGAGAGATCCTTCACGAGGAGGTGGAGTGAGAGAGGGAGGGTACTTTTAGGGAGGAGGGGGAACCCAAGGCATGCCGTGATGGTAGATGCCCCTTCCTCCCTCCATTCATGGTGGTCGGGAAGCTCCACTCACAAAAACAACCTTCACTTCTCCACCAAAACCTAATTTCAAAATTCCTATTAAATTTCCACCAAATTTAACAAAACTCTTTTAAATAAAACCCTTTATTTATTCAGTATTTTGTCAATTACTCACGAAAAAACATTCACATATAACCCTGCTAGTATTTCTCATTTCACATGCAGTAAACACTTCTGCACTCACCAAACAGTTTCAGTATCCAAGAAATAAAATTTCAAGCGCTGCTATTCTTTTTCCGATGAAACTATTTGTTCCAAATGAAAGTCGTAAGTCTCTTAAGTGTGTCATCTTATGGTTCGTTAATAATACTTGATGACGCGACCCCCTCGATCAATAACGTAAGCGGGACCTAGAAATCCATACCGCATCTCTTACACATTCAATGATCACTTTCTTGTGATCGTAGAACTTTTTACACTAGTATCTTAATCCCTTTGTCTCGCGACATATTACATATCCGAGATTCAATCATCGGTATCTCCATACCTAGTTTGATCCGGCATCGGCTAAAGTACTCTTTTCTTGTCTCTGCGATATAACATTCTAGTGATCAAATCACTGTTTGCAAGCTAATTAATGAAATCATCGAGGACTAGATTATATTTATCCGCTATCGTATGCATAAATTCCACTCTGATACATGGGCCTCGCTAACACTTTAGTAGTATCAACCCATCTTATAATCACCCCCGTTACGGTGTGACGTTTAGATGTTAATAAGATACTCTTTCTAGTTATTATGATTGACATGATCTCATGGTCTACAAGCAGGATTTCTTCGTATGATGTTATAGTATAAACTCAATGACTTCGATCATAATGCTATACTTTGATGAATGTTCATCACCCATTCCAATAATGTTGTGACATTGTTATTAACAATATTCAATGTCCATGATCAGGAAACCATGATCATTCTTGTTAATCAAATCTAGCTAGTTTATAAGAGAGGCATAATTAGGAACTTCTTCGCTTGTTTAAACACACATGTATTAACATTTCCGTATTAATAATTATAGCATGAAAATAAAACATCTATCATATACTTGGAATACACATAATAACTCACTTTATTATTGGCTCTAGGGCTTTATTCCCTTCAGTTCTCGCTTGCCAAAGTTCAGGGCACAGCCCCAAACGGTGGGGTCTGGCATGACCCGCTGCGTGCTGATGGTAGAGTGAAAGCCTCGTACCGCCGAGGTGAAATGCCGCGCCTACTTGTCTCCTTGCACACCGCCCTCTAGGCGCAAACGGGAGTTCTCGACTTCCCGGCCACACGGTTAGCAGGATCAGCATGGAGAAAGGGTTTGGCGGGCACTGCGACCGCCCATGTGTAAAGCCGCTGATGAAGCGGATCAATCCAACAGAGAGGTCGCTTTTGAAGTTCTCCGACCGGATCGAGTCAAAGATCCCGAGGATAGATTTCGATCTTTCAAATACCCAATGCTGGCACTTGGGTGATGGAGCGGGGCTGGTGATGTGGGCGGTGATGGATCCGCACAGGCCGGGGTCGCCGGAATGGCCATTGAGGGTCACATCTGCGGGTCGCCGGGTCTCGCGCCACGCACAGGTCAATCGCATCAAGGCGTAGGAAGTGACAGTGACCTGCTTCCAGAGAGCCGACCGCCGGGTGGGTACCGGATGCGCCGCTGTGTCTTCCGGACGACAACGCCGGTGAAGCCGGTTTTAATAGGCCGATTATGCCACCGGCATGATCACGCTGCGGCGGATCGGGCGCGATGCCGGACGAAGCGTTTTGGCAGTCTGGAGGATCTCACCATATGAATATAAAATGCGGCGATCATCCGTTGATGGGCAAGTAGTGCCCGCCGCGGTAACAATAAAGCTCGACCGCTGTGCCCTGGCGGGCGGGCGCCACTGCTGCGGAATGGCCACGCGCATGCCGCGACAGCAAATGAGTAGTAGAATGAGTGCAAGGGCTACCAGCCATTCGCGAGCATTATGAGGGCAAAGCACACGTGATTTACCGTTCGCCTCGTGAGGGAAAAAAGACCTACTGCTAGATTGCATCGATGGGTGAATACAATGGGCAAGCTTAGCGCCTAGGCGGTAAAGTCGGAGGGGTGTACGATGGAACGTGGTGCTATGGCGTGCCTCTAGGGAGTGTTTATATAGAGCTCACCGCTAGGGTTTACAAGATTCAAATGTAGTTGGAGAAGGACCTTGAGGGTTTTAATTTAATCCACTCAGGCCTAACCATGCTATGGTACTTCAACTTAACGCCCAGTTCTTGGGTCGTGATTCAGTCGCTGTCCTGGCAGCCCACTGCTGGGGAGTATGTCTAAAGAGGGAACCACCGCCGGGTATACCCCACTTGCATATCCCCATCGATGGTGTTTACATCAAATCTTCATAACACCATCATTCGGTGGAGGATGAGGAACGAGGCTGAAGTCGCCCGTCTTTTGTGAAGGGCGGCACATGCTGAATGATCATGGAACTCCGAGCATGAATTTCACGCCGATGATGTTTTTGTCGCAGCATGACACGGTCTGCCCGCTTATCGATTTCATGCCTGATGACTGGCGGAGATAACCAGATGCAAAGACTCGCATGGACCCTCAAGATGCATGCCACCGCCAAAGGCCCTATTCTGGGCCGCTAAGTACCGAGAATCATTTTACCTCGTTGAACCGATGGGGAGTTGTTGTTCGCCAGAGTGGACGGGTATACGGCGTAGGCCGGGCCGCTTGTTTAATGTGTTGATACACGTAACCGTGTCTCACCAAAAGGTGAGGCATCGATAGCTGCTGCCTCTTCGCTGGTTTAATAATTCCATATCTGCATGACAGCCGCCATGGTGACCTTATGGTATCGTGGCAACATTCTACTATCCTAATTTACACTGTTACAGATTAGATCTTTGCTAACTTTGAGGTTTTCCGTGGGGAAGAGAGCCAAGGATTGTCCATGGGTATGAGAGGAGGATTATGGCACAAGACCGCTCCTTTCACTGGGACGACGTTGGCGTGTGTATTGCGCTGTCGAGTTGAAGGTAGATGGAAAATACTTTTATGGCTAATATGGCACCACCCACTATGATTACTACGACTAGCTACCCATCGTATTAGATTACGGATCATGGGTCTCTGTCTAGTCAGATTCTATCTGTGAATTATATGCAAGTTGTAAGGGTGTACTGTATTACAACGATGAACTTTGTTTCAAAATATCATGTTGTACCTCTTCCAATTTCACTATTTTCTATGAGTAATTGAATGTAACACGCCAAGAAAAAGCTAGATCCATGTCATCAATCATAAATAGTGGCAATATTCAAGTGATGCGTCAACACGACACATTCATAATAAAACCGTCGGCACTATTGCCAACTTGAAACCGCACTAACTTGAAGTGGTTGTTATCCCAGCAAAATGTCCGGGTATGCTACATGAACTTTGTATGTTCTATGCCTAATTCAACACAGGGCGTGGAAAGCGAAATAAATTAACTGCCAGGGCTAACTTAGTCTTACATAATATAGTCTTAACTTGTTCTTACACAAATAAGCAAGTAGTCTGCACCACCGAATTCGTGAGCCAACCATAACTCGCCTCAAGAGCCGGTGGCATCGCCTGGAATCTAACCAGAAAAGTCAGCGCTATCGCCTCTCATTCTCTATCAAATTGTAACACCCCACCGATGGTTGGCAGCCCTCCTCCCGACGTGATTCGGATCTAGGTCGGATCTGGAGTGTCAACATAATAAACGCGTGAGTGCGAGGCAAACACATAGTCCATCAACACTAGAAGCGCCTGCACCTCAAGAACAACATCACCATGTTCTCCCTAGACTCCAAGAAGAAATTTCACCAAGTATCTCAGACTACAACATCGCTAGTATTTCACCACCACCAAAGAAGATTAGCTAGTATTGGGTCACCACCAGCAGCTAGCCAGCCTAGTTCTTCGTCAGATCACCACCAACCAGAAAAGATCAGAGCCATGGCCGAGAAATTACAGGTTCAATAAATTTTCAGGGGCTGGAGAAGAAAGGGTGGTTGATCCCAAGAAACAGAGATTATTCCTTCAGACACGACTCGGCCCAGACTCTGGTTCACTAGGTCTTTGAGGACAATGCGGACCTCGAGAAACGTGACACCACAAAGAATGGGTATGAAGTTGTGTCCCCATATCTCTATCGTATCACCAACGATGTTTAGTGCCCCGGATATGAATCCACATGAGTTCAAAGACTCGCTGACATCACCAGAGGTGCAACCCGCCGCCATGATACAGATCAACATCTACCACTGCATCTTTGATCACTAGAGCTAGAATGACGCGGTGGGGGTCGCTGTACCAAGGCATACCTTCACTCAAGAAGTTAATTTGAATGGACCATGCTATATGACACATGACTCACCCCAGTGAACGGATCCCAAACATGCATTTAGGTTCAAGTGACCGCCAGAAATGCGCTTTTGCAGGTCGCCATACACGCCTGCAGGTGAAGACGCCGTCGGTTATTACTTCCTAACAGATGGTCGCCGCACAAGACTGCCCATTCGCCATTCAATCTAATGAATGTGATTGCCTTGTCGAACACCGCTAAGAGGTTAGAAAAGGCCTCTTACATCACGAGAAGCTTCTGCCGGAGTTGTACTGTGAGCTCAAGTTCTCGCCATGTTGAACCCGTAGTTTAATTCGATTTTTTTACGCCCACCCAGCGGTTGAATGCAAGAATGCCGGCTAACCACTACGTATGGCGTGTAAGTCTCAACGATCTATAGAGATTTTTAGTGTCCGCACTCCCATCCCCGATAAAAGGACCAGCCACCGCCATTGCCACCCACCTAGTTCTCTCATCCATTTCTCTCGGCCCCCTGATATTCACCACTACTGATCACATCACTTAATCTAGCAAAGATCAGCTTTGCATGAATATTCTGCAAAAAGTTTGTTGCCAATTGGTATAATCACCTACATGATTCCATTGCAAAATACAATTTGACACCACCGTGCTTAGATTAAAGCATTATAAGATCAATCGCTCCCTAATTCTCAAATTGGCTCGTAATACTACGTAAAAAATACCCAATATATCAAGTAGGCGTAGCTTCCCCAACAAACTCCCCCAACTACATGACTGCAAAAATGACCTTGTTGTTGTTAGTAAAAGAACACACATGCAAAGGTTCACCGGTGGATCTTGTTATGTGGTATGTGAAAAGAACACTATGTGCAATGACTCCAAGCTTGTTGTTACTAAAAAGAACACACGTGTAAATGACAAAAGGGTGGGATCCATAGGTAAAGGCTGTGAGAAGAAGCAAAGTGAAATGACTCAAGTTATGTTTTTAGTAAGAAGAAACACACATGCAATGACACTCAGTGGATCCATAGGTGGATTGTCAGAAAAGAGCACACATGCAATGATATTGGTGTATCCATATGTGCTATGTGAAAAGAACACATGCAATGACTTCTAAAGTTGTTGTTAGTGAAAAAGAAACATAAGCATGCAAGACACCTGTGGATCCATGTGTGGTCTCTCCAAGAGAACACACATTTGTAAAATGACACTAGTGGATCCATATGTGGTGTGAAAAGAACACACATGCAATGACCTCCAAGCCTGTCAAAGTTAGTGAAAAGAACATACATGCAATGACATCTCTAGGATCCATGTGTGGTCTCCAAGTTAGAGCACACATTCCAATGACTCCGTTGTTACATAGTAAAAGAACATATGGCTATGCAATGGACATCGGTGGAATCATGTGCGTGGTCTCCAAGAGAACACACATGCAATGCACTCCGTTGTTGTTACTAAAGACACACTGTGGATCGCATGTGCAGATTGTGAAGAGAAGACACATGCAATGACACCGGTGGATCCATAGGTGGTATAGTGAGAAGAACAAACATGCAAATGACTTGGGTTAAGTTGTTAGTGAAAGAAACAGCACATGCAATGAGACACACTCTGGGTGGATCCATAGGTGGATTAAGAAAAGAGCACACATGCTAATGACACTGGTGGATCCACATATGTGGTATGTGAAAAGAACACACATGCAATGACTCCAATTGTTGTTAGTGAAAAGAACATGGCATGCAATGACATCTAGTGGATCCATGTGTGGTCTCTAAAGAGAGCACACATTTCAATGACTGGTTGTTGTTAGTAAAAAGAACACACATGCAATGACATCAGGATCCATGTGTGGTCTCCTCAAGAGAACACACATGCAATGACTCGATCACCTGTTACATTAAAAAGAACATACATGCACGACACCTGTGGATCCATGCAGATTGTGGAAGAGAAGACACATGCAATGACACCGTGGGATCCATAGGTATGTGAGAAGAATGGGGCCATGAAATGACTCTAGTTGTTGTTAGGTGAAAAGAACACACATGCAATGACACCGGTGGATCCAGAGGGTGGATTGTGAAAAGAGAACACACGCAATGACACTGGTGGATCCATATAGGAAGTATGTGAAAAGAACACACATGCAATGACTCCAGCTTGTTGTTAGTGAAAAGAACATACATGTGCAATGACACTGTGAATCCATGTGTGTGTATCTAAGAGAGCAACACATTTCCAATGACTCAAGTCAAGGTTAGTAAAAAAGAACACACATGCAATGGATGACTGTGGATCCATGTGGTCTCTAAAGAGAACACGCATTCAATGACTCTCGGGGTTGTTGTTACTAAAAAGAACACACATGCAATGACATCTGTGATCTATGTGTGTGATTGTGAAGAGAACACATCATGCAATGACACCGGTGATCCATAGGTGGTATAAGCTGCCAAGAACAACAAGTGAAAATGACTTCCAAGTTGTTATTAGTAAAAAAGAACACACATGCAATGTCACTGGTTGATCCATAGGTGGATTGTGAAGAGAACACACATGCAATGACACTGTGGATCTCAGAGGGTGGTATGTGAGAAGAACAAATATACAAATGACTCTGCTGTCATAGTAAAAAGAACACACATGCAATGTCACCGTGGATCCATAGGTGGATTGTGAAAGGGCAACACATGCAATGACCCCGGTGGATCCATATGTGGTATGGTGAAAACAACACACATGCAATGATTCCAGCTTGTTGTTAGGTGAAAAGAACATACATGCAATGACACTAGTGGATCCATGTGGTCTCTCAAGAGAACACACATTTCAATGACACCGTGGATCCATATGTGGTATGAAAAGAACCCACATGCAATGACTCCAGCTTGTTATTACTAAAAAGAACACAAATGCAATGACGCCGTGGATCCATAGGTGGTATGAGAGAAGAACAACATGAATTGACTCTCGTTGAAGTCAGTAAAAAGAACACACATGCAATGACACTGGTGGATCCATAGGTGGATTGTGAAAAGTGCACAAATGCAATGACACTAGTGGATCCATATGTGGTATGTGAAACGTAATCAACACATGCAAGGGACCTCCATGCTTGTTGTCATAGTGAAAAGAACACACATGCAATGACACTGGTCGTGATCCATAGGTGGATTGTAGAAAAGAGCACACACGCAATGACACTGGTGGATCCATATGTGGTATGTGAAAAGAACACACATGCAATGACTCCAGCTTGTTGTTATAGTGAAAAGAACATACATGCAATGACATCTGTGGATCCATGTGTGGTATCCGAAGAGAGCACACATTTCAATGACTCGCTTTTGTTAAGTAAAAGAACACACATGTAATGCCACCAGGATCCATGTGGTCTCTGAAGAGAACACAAATGCAATGACTCTGTTGTTGTTACTAAAAAGAACACATGCAATGACATTGGTGGATCCATGTGGATTGTGAAGAGAACACACATGCAATGACACTGTGGATCCATAGGTGGTATGTGAGAAGAATAGTCATGAAATGACTCAGTTATTAGTAAATAGAACACACATGCAATGTCACCGATGGATCCATAGGTGGATTGTGAAAAGAGCACACATGCAATCACACCGTGGATCCATATGTGGTATGTGAAAAGAACACACATGCAATGACTCCATTGTTGTTAGTGAAATGAACATACATGCAATGACATCAGGATCCATGTGCCTCTCAAGAGAGCACACATTTCAATGACTCTGGTTGTTGTTAGTAAAAGAACACACATGCAATGACATCAGGATCCATGTGGTCTCCAAGAGAACACACATTCAATGACTCCCTTGTTGCGCAAAAAAGAACACACATCCAATGACACTGTGGATCCATGTAGATTGTGAAGAGAAGACACATGCAATGACACTGTGGATCCATAGGTGGTATGTGAGAACAAATGTGAAATGACTCTTGTTGTTGTTAGTAAAAAGAACACACATGCAATGACACCGGTGAATTCATAGATGGATTGTGAAAAGAGCACACATGCAATGACACCGGTGGATCCATATGTGGTATGTGAAAGAACACACATGCAATGACTCCAGCTTGTTGTTAGTGAAAAAGAACATACATGCAATGACACTAGGGGATCCATGTGTGGTCTCTGAAGAGAGCACACATTTCAATGACTCGTTGTTCTTAGTAAAATAACACACATGCAATGACATGGTGGATCTCAGTGGTCTCTAAGAGAACACACATGCAATGACTCGTTGTTGTTAAAAAGAACACACATGCAATGACACTGTGGATTCATGTGTGGATTGTAAGAGAACACACATGCAATGACACTGGTGGATCCATAGGTGGTATGTAGAAGAACAGCCATGAAATGACTCGTTGTTGTTAGTAAAAGAACACACATGCAAAGGTCACCGGTGGATCCATATGTGGCACGTGAAAGAACACTTACGCAATGACTCCAGCTTGTTGTTACTAAAAAGAACACACGTGCAATGACAGTGGTGGTTCCATAGGTGGTATGAGAAGAATGGGCCATGAAATGACTGTTGTTTTTAGTAAGAAGAACACACATGCAATGACACTATAGTGGATCCATAGGTGGATTGTGAAAAGAGCACACATGCAACGATATTGGTGGATCCATATGTGCTATGTGAAAAGAACACATGCAATGACTCCAGTTGTTATTGAAAAGAACATACATGCAATGACATCGGTGGATCCATGTGTGGTCTCAAGAGAACACATTTAAATGACACTGTGGATCCATATGGTATGTGAAAAGAACACACATGCAATGACTCCAGCTTGTTGTTAGTGAAAAGAACATACATGCAATGACATCTGTGGATCCATGTGTGGTATCCAAGAGCACACATTTCAATGACTCGGGTTTTTGTTAGTAAAAAGAACACACATGCAATGGCACTGGTGGATCCATGTGTGGTCTTCAAGAGAACACAAATGCAATGACTCGATGTTGTTACTAAAAAGAACACACGTTAATGACATTGGTGGATCCATGTGTGGATTGTGAAGAGAACACACATGCAATGACACCTGGTGGATCCATAGGTGGTATGTGAGAAGAATAGTCATGAAATGACTGTTATGAGTAAAAGAACACATGCAATGTCACTGATGGATCCATAGGTGGATTGTGAAAGAGCACACATGCAATCACACTGGTGGATCCATATGTGGTATGTGAAAAGAACACATGCAATGACTCCATGGTTGTTAGTGAAATGAACATACATGCAATGACATCGTGGATCCATGTGTGGTCTCTCAAGGAACACACATTTCAATGACACTGTGGATCCATTTGTGGTATGTGAAAGAACACACATGCAATGACTCTAGTTGTTGTTAGTGACAAGAATATACATGCAATGACACTGTGGATCCATGTGGTCTCAAGAGAGCACACATTTCAATGACTCGTTGTTGTTAGTAAAAAGAACACACATGCAATGACATCAGTGGATCCATGTGTGGTCTCTCAAGAGAACACACATGCAATGACTCTAGTTGTTGTTACATTAAAAAGAACACACATGCAAGGACAATGGTGGATCCATGTAGATTGTGAAGAGAAGACACATGCAATGACACTGTGGATCCATAGGTGGTATGTGAGAAGAACAAATGTGAAATTACCTGTGGTTGTTAGTAAAAAGAACACACATGCAATGACACCTGTGGATCCATAGGTGGTGAAAAGAGCACATGCAATGACACCGGTGGATCCATATGTGGTATGTGAAAAGAACACACATGCAATGACTCCATTGTTGTTAGTGAAAAAGAACATACATGCAATGACACTAGTGGATCCATGTGGTCTCTCAAGAGAGCACACATTTCAATGACTCTGCTATTGTTAGTAAAATAACACACATGCAATGACACTGTGGATCCTTGTGTGGTCTCTAAGAGAACACACATGCAATGACTCGTTACATTAAAAAGAAAACACATGCAATGACACTGGTGGATTCATGTGGATTGTGAAGAGAACACACATGCAATGACACTGTGGATCCATAGGTGGTATGTGAGAAGAACATATGAAATGACTCTGTTGTTGTTAGTAAAAGAACACACATGCAAAGGTCACCGGTGGATCCATATGTGGCACGTGAAAAGAACACGATGCAATGACTCCCATGTTGTTACTAAAAAGAACACACGTGCAATGACAAGTGGATCCATAGGTGGTATGTGAGAAGAAATACATGAAATGACTCCGTTGTTTTAGTGAAGAACACACATGCAATGACACTAGGATCCATAGGTGGATTGTGAAAAGAGCACACATGCAATGATATTGGTGTATCCATATAAAGCATGTGAAAAGAACACACATGCAATGACTCTGTTGTTAGTGAAAAGAACATACATGCAATGACATCAGGATCCATGTGTGGTCTCAAGAGAACACACATTTAAATGACACTAGTGGATCCATATGTAGTATGTGAAAAGAACACACATGCAATGACTCAGCTTGTTGTTAGTGAAAAGAACATACATGCAATGACATCAGGATCCATGTGTGGTCTCAAGAGAGCACACATTTCAATGACTCTGGTTGTTATTAGTAAAAGAACACACATGCAATGACATCAGGAATCATGTGTGGTCTGAAGAGAACACACATGCAATGACTGCTGTTGTTACTAAAGACACTGTGGATCCATGTGCAGACAGAAGAGAAGACATGCAATGACACCGTGGATCCATAGGTGGTATGTGAGAAGAACAATATGAAATGACTCGGTTGTTAGTGAAAAGAACACACATGCAATGACACTAGTGGATCCATGGGTGGATTAAGAAAAGAGCACACATGCAATGACACTGGTGGATCCATATGTGGTATGTGAAAAGAACACACATGCAATGACTCCAATTGTTGTTAGTGAAAAGAACATATATGCAATGACACTAGGATCCATGTGGTCTCTAAAGAGAGCACACATTTCAATGACTTCGTTGTTGTTAGTAAAAGAACACACATGCAATGACATGGTGGATCCATGTGGTCTCTCAAGAGAACACACATGCAATGACTCTGATCGTTGTTACTAAAAAGAACATACATGCAATGACACCGGTGGATCCATGTAGATTGTGAAGAGAAGACACATGCAATGACACCGGTGGATCCATAGGTGGTATGTGAGAAGAACACATGAAATGACTCTAGTTGTTGTTAGTAAAAAGAGCCCACATGCAACGACACTGTGGATCCATAGGTGGATTGTGAAAAGAGCACACATGCAATGACACCTGTGGATCCATATGTCAGTATGTGAAAAGAACACACATGAAATGACTCCGCTTGTTAGTGAAACGAACATACATGCAATGACACTAGTGGATCCATGTGTGGTCTCTAAAGAGAGCACATTTCAATGACTCTGGTTGTTGTTAGTAAAAAGAACACACATGCAATGACACTATGGATCCACGCAGGTCTCAAGCAAACACACATGCAATGACTCCGTTGTTGTTACTAAAAGAACACACATGCAATGACACTGTGGATTCATGTGTGGATTGTGAAGAGAACACACATGCAATGACACCGGTGGATCCATAGGTGGTATGTCGAAGAACAATCATGAAATGACTCAGTTGTTGTTAGTAAAAAGAACACACATGCAATGGCACTGGTGGATCCATAGGTGGATGTGAAAGAGCACACATGCAATGACAGTGGTGGATCCATATGTGGTATGTGAAAAGAACACACATGCAATGACTCTAGTTGTTGTTAGTAAAAAGAACACACATGCAATGACACTGGTGGATCCATATGTGCTCTCTGGCAGAACACACATTTCAATGACACCGGTGGATCCATGTGGTATGTGAAAAGAACACACATGCAATGACTCCAGTTGTTATTACTAAAAAGAACACAAATGCAATAACGCTGGTGGATCCATAGGTGGTATGTGAGAAGAACAACCAAGTGAAGTGACTCTGGTTGTTGTTAGTAAAAGAACACACATGCAATGTCACTGTGGATCCATAGGTGGATTGTGAAAGAGCACACATGCAATGACACCGGTGGATCCATGTAACATCCCTAAAATCATGTTTCAAAACTCATTCTTATCATATTTGCATCATTCATCCATTTAGGGTTTTTCTCAAAATCATTTAGAAACACAAACTTTGGCTATGATTTCATGTGGGCAATTTATCTCAATTGGCCATCACCCTTTGAGATTTGAATGTCTATGAACTTGTTTTCTTGCCTCCATGGTTGGAAAGATTAGAGCAGCATTTAAACCCAAGATTCCAAATTTAGAAATATTTTATAAACCCTATTCCATATATTTGCAACTAGAGCAAATCATTATTTTGAAACCCAAGTCACCAAGCCTTTGCAAGGTAACCACTAGGTTTTTTGTTTGTTTGTGAACCCACAGAACCCTGCAAAATCCCTGAAGAAGTTTGAATTCAAAAGGATTTGAATTCATGTCAAATTCTATCCAGAAATGAATTTAGAAAAGAAAAAGCTTAAAGAAAAAGAAAAGGTCACATGGCTTAGTCCTGCCCAAAGAATGATGAAGCCCAGCAAGCCCACCCGGGACCTCCTTTTCCTTCTCACACGCCATGAGCCCACGCGCAGATAGTCATTGTGACCGACCACCCGCACTTGGCACCACACGACAAGCGGCCTTCTCCACGCCACCGTCTCCACCCGCACGCACCCGTTCATCCCCAAATCAACGCAGGCGTTCGTTTAATTCGCGGCGTCAATTCGATTTATTGGCCGAGTAATTCTCGCCGTGAGCTATAAGAACCCCTCCGCTCTCCTCACTCTTCTCACTCAAACCAACCCAGAGCGCCATCAGCTGCGTATTGCTCTGAAACCCCGCCTCTCACGCACCAAATGACGTATTCCGGTGAGTCCAGAGCTCTCCGCCTCTCGCTTCTGCAAACTGATTCTGAGCCTCGCCTTCTTTTTAACACATTTCGCTTGCTTCGCATGGACCGTAGCTCGCAATATCGCCGATTAGTCGCCACCGACGCTCGCACGAACTCCGGCGAACTCTAGTGGTGAGACCAGACCGCCCGCACTTCTAGTTCACGCATGGCTCGCTCGACTCGTGAATCTAACCATGTCTCGCTTGCTTTGGGGTGATTCACGGCGACGTCCACGACGACCACCCGACGCACCTGATGCCGCCTTTCCACTCCGCGAGCAATCTAGGATACCCGGCGCCTTGACCAACCGCAAGTACGACGAAGCTTCGCCGTGACCTCCTGAGCCTGGTGAGCTACCTCGATCTCACTTACCTCGCATCGTTTGCCGGCGTCGCCGACCGACGACAGCTTCGCTGCCATAGCCATCGCCCATCTGCTGGCAAGAGATGGCCGTTAGATCTGGATCGAACGCCTACGATAGATCACTTAACCCCGAAGCGGTACGCGATCTGAGCCGCCAGATTTCATTTAGATCCTACGGCTGTGGAGCTCGATCCAGTGCGAACCGGTACGGGCGAATAAGAACATGACGCGTGGCTAGGTTAGATCTGGAAATAGAATTTAAAACCAGAAATTTGATCCAAATTCAATTGCCTATATCTTTTGAATTCCACGTTGGAATTTTGCAAACTTTATACCGTTGGATTCAGAAAAACAAGACCTTTCTGCCTATCTAATTTGTTTAGCAAATAGTAACCATTTGATTGACTTAAATTGCAGAGACTTGTTTGAGGCCTTTTTAAGTATAGATTTAGTTTAGTATTTTTGTTTAGGGTTAAATTTTGTTTAGTTGGTAAACTAGTGGCTTGCTAAGTTTCTGTATTCATGTACTTGCTTGGTTGAGTTTTCAAAAATCATCACTTGGTAGATTCATGCATGCATGCATTCATACTATTTCTTGTTTGTATATATTTGTGTGTAATTGTGTGCTACAACTTTGTGTGTAGATTTTGCTAGTGATTGTGATTGTGACGAAAGTGCTACTCCACACTACCAAGGCAAGTGATATCATCATGAATATTACATTCCTATATTTTATTCATGCATTAGTAATATTTTTCTAAGAATAGGACTTGCATGGTTATTTGCTAAAGAACAAGCTATGCTTGGGAAAACCTATTTGGTGAAGCCTTAGTGAAAATTTCCTAAGTCTAGATTCCTATTACTATCATGCTTAGCCTAGCTACTAGAAAACAAGGGTGGTTTATATATTCACTATGGAAAAATTTCTAAGTCTAAGGACTTATGTTTTTAAAATAAAACAACTAAGTTAATGAACCACCTGGGTGGAATGGAAGGAATGGCTTATGTTGAGTGGTTCACAAGGCCATGGACTTGGCTTGTGTATCTCACTTGTGGATGGCCACCCAGGAAACAAAGAGATTTGAGATGTCAAATGCTGAGAAGCTTCAAGTGCAACCACTTGGCATTATGGGCTCTGCCATGATCTTAGGATGTCGGAACTTAGTCTCTTGGACAAGGGTGGTAGATGGGTTGATAGGTTGGAACGCGCCCATTTGACTAAGGAAAGGCTCTTGAAGGATCATTCTTGGGAAACCAAGGCTTGTGGGGAAAGTGCACCACCTCCGCAGTGTAAAACCTAAGTACTTAGCCATGTCCCCTGGTAAAGGACAATTTGAGCATCAAGACATGGAAACTTCAAGAATCTCATCACTCCAATTTCTAAATAAAACTTGTGGGTGAACAAAGGGATAAAAGGATCTTGGGTCATTGATTGCTAGATGCCCGAGTGGATCTAGAGTCTTTGTTTGATAGATGCCTGGTGTTTTTGCCAAGTAAATCTTCAGTCCTTGATTAGTAGATGCCCCGAGTGGATCTTCAGTCTAGGGTTGGAAGATGTCTTGGAAAGTTTTTACCAAACAAAAACTTAGTATTTTCAAAAGTTAAGGAAAAATCTATTTTGAGCAATGCAAGCCTAAGCTCCACCAGCCAAAAGCATATAGTATTATAGTCCACTTAATTATATACTAAGGTATCACTTGCCAATACTATTCCAAAGTATTGACCCTTGTGGCTGTAACTTATGATGTTGCAGGTTACTCTGATGATGATTAGGTGTCATGAGTCTACACTCAACATGCTTGCATGTGGCACATGAAGATGAAGACTTATGTTTATTTACTTATTCCATAAAATCTTGTACTTGGCCTTTGGCCATGAGTTGTAAAAAGACTATGTTTTATCTCCGAATGACTGTAATAAACGACCTTTGTATCTGTGTACTTCATCTTAAACTGTGGATGCTAGCAATGATCCAGGGACTAGCATTGCAATCACAGGGATCTTTTCCTTTACAAAGGAGGGATCTTACAGATGGTATCAGAGCACTGTGTTGCCTGTAGGATTATGACCCTAGGATTGGAAACCACTAAGGAAAATTTTAACTTCTACACTTGTCTATTCTTCTCAGAACTTTTCTAATCTTCTCATTCTCATCTCTATTTGTAGATGAACTCCACAACGAAGCCGTGAAGAAAGGACCACTCATGACCATGACCTTGGAGTGTGAGACCCAGTTTCCCAAGATTCTCAAGGACCTCATGGAGACCATGGGAGTACATGGTGCAGTGCGGTACAAAGGCTTTCCAGTGATGGAGGATGAAGTGGAGTATTGGTGGGTGCAACTTCACTTGTACAAGAATAAGGAAGACAACCACAAAGAAAAAGGCTTCTGCATGTACACCAACACTATTATGCACACCACATTCTTTGAGTCAGCAAAAGAAGCAGCTTGGAAGACTATCAAGGAACTAAGTGCTAGAGTCAAGTGCAAGATGCTCAACCTCCAAAAAGACTTAGAGAAAGAGAAGGAACATACCCAAGAGTTGGAAGTCACCAACCAATCCTTAAGAGGAGATATCATAGACTTAGTGATAGAAGCATGTGAACAAGATAGGGTGATTGCCACTAGGAACATCGTGTTAGCCACGAATCAATGAGATAGGATTGTAAGCGCCGTTAGTTGACCACCACCTATCACCTTATTTTCCAAAATAAGACCTTAAATAAGTTTGAACCTTGGTTGATGTAATGAATCTATGTATTCATGACTTGTGTGTTTTTGTGGTTATGCTTGAATGTTTGTCTTGTTTAATTTAAATTTGTGTTGTTCTAACCTTTCAATCTTATAAATAGATGCCTATTGCCATCAAGACTGTTGAGGAGTTCCAGCTACCTGCTTTGGTCCTCGTATCGTAGAGCTTACTACTTTACCGATCTCCTCTTCCTATCATTACGGTGCACCACTCACCAAGTTTGAGAGGAAGGACCTTTGGGGATTCAAGGTGAACCAGCCAGACGATGTAGCCTACTACGGAGGCCATCGCCTTCAAGCTTATGCACGATGACAGGAGAGAGGCATGGAAGTTGTCATGCAGATCTGATAGACGACTGTTAGGGCGCCACTCCCGACGGTTAGAGGCACTCACTTCCACGCCTTCGAAGGCGGATGATGACGAGAGTCCATTGACTTTTGAGGACGACTCGAGGGTCACAAGGAGCCGATACGCTGTACCTCCATCTCGGACTTAGAGACTCTTATTAGGCACGTGGATACCGATAGGACCAGCGTCATGCTTAGTAATGACGAACTCCGGTGCAGACTTAAGAAGGACAAGCTCTTAACGCACAGGGCGAGATAGTCAAGAGATGGAGGCAAGTTGAGACCCAAGACCGTAAGTTCAAAAGTCAAGAGAAGCGTGTCCAGATAGGAACAAGAGGATTCGTGATATGACTGAGGAACTACGGTCCAAGGACTTGAGTTAGAGCAAAGCAGACAAAGGATTGAGAGGCTTCCCTAAGAGGGCTCTCAAGGCCAAGATCGACTCTTTGACCACTACCATCGAGGAGAACAAGACCGCAATGGAGAACGCAGGTCTTACCTTTGTCGAGGAGGAGATTGATGCCGACGAGTAGATTTGACTACTCAGTTATCTTTATTTTCCGCACTTGTTATTTGAGAACTTATTGTTGGACCATCCGATGTGGATGGCTTGCCACTTGTGTGATTGTACTTTGAGACTTTTGTTATCTTGTTGTTTAGATTTTATCCTAGTGTTGCTTGCTATGTGTTTGCTTGTGTATGTATTGTGCATAAATCGTGTAAGGGTATCTCATTCTTATCTCTATATGAATAAACCACAGATGCCTCCCCGTCGCGCAAACACCAACCCCAACATTACCCCGGAAATGCAACAAATGATGAATGCGAACACGATATGCAAATGATGACGACGCTCATCCGTAACCGAACAACAACAACAACCCCAACAACAACAATAACAACAATAATAACAACAACAACAACAACCCTCCAGTTTTGATATGCTCACCAGATTTCTGCGTCGAGGCCGCCTAAGTTTTCAGAACGATCGATCCCATGGTGGCCAATGATTGGCTACGCTCGTGAACAAAGACTTAGTGACCGTGGGATGCATAGATGCTGAAAAGGTCAGGTTTGCGAGACATCTGCTGGAAGGACCAGCCGCATGGTGGGACAATTTCGATTACCACGCCTATTGATGAGGTGACTGGCTATATTTGAAGATGGCTTTCATTACACATATCTCACTGGTATGATGAGCACGAAAAGAAGGAATTTCACAACCTGAAGCAAGCGCCACCACAGTGCGGGTGAATACATCAAGAGTTCAACAATCTGGCGCGCTATGCACCGGATGAGGTTGACACTGATGCCAAGAGGAAGGAAAAGTTTCTAGAAGGCTTGAATGATGAGCTAAATCTGCAGTCTGTGTATATGTTCCAACTTACCAACATTGTGTGACAAGGCTGTTATTGTGGAGAATAAAATGAAGCAAGTCGAGAGTAAGAAGAGGAAACACTCAAACAAGCACATGGATCATCTCATAAACGATCTCACCATGATGATAGTGTCACCAGATCCCACAAGCATGAGAAGTTTAACAAACACCACAATCACAACCGTCATGACAACAAGCATCATCGCATCATGAAAATGATAAGTACAAGAACCACAAGAGTGGATATAAGAGCCACCACAAGTGGAAGTGGAAGTCACCAAGACGGACATCACCAGTCGAATGCTACAAATGCAAGAAGCCGGAAATTATGCTAATAAGTGCCCTGAAAAGAAAGTTGAAGGACCTAGCAAGCCAAATCCTTTTCAGAAAGGATGTTAACCACATCAATGTGGAAGAGGTCTTTGAAGAGCACGATCTTTGTCGGTAAGTTCGCACTCAATTCCATCTCAGCATTTGTACTCTTTGACAGGTGCATCTCATTCATTCATATCTAAAGCATTTGTCGAAGAAATGAACCTATGTAGAAACCATTGGGTGTCCTATAAGAGTAAGTTCTCTGGTGGAGAAATGATAGTAAACTCAGGATGCCATGACCTAGTCATAGAGTTTGGAAAACATAAGTTTCAAAGTGAACCTAATAATCCTAAATTCCCAAGGATTGGATGTGATTTTGGGAATGGATTGGATGACTAAGTATAAGGGAGTACTAGATTGTGCAAATCATACAATTTCACTCACAACCCCTCAAGGTAAGAGGATAATATTCAAGTCCAACTTTAAATCAAAGGAGTAAGCTGAATTCTCTTAAGGGGTTAGCATGGACACTGTGCCAATTGTGTGTGAGTATCCGGATGTGTTCCGGAAGAATTACCAGAATGCCACCAGATAGAGATGTGGAGTTTATAATAGATTTGGTACCGTGTTCGGACCAAGGGCAAAGAGGCCTTATAAAATGTCGGTTGATCTAACTTAAAGAACTCAAGAAACAACTTGGAGAACAATTGCAAAGGATTCATCCAGCCAAGTTCTTCATCTTGGGGAGCTCCATTTTGTTCAGAGAAAAGAGAGATAGAACTCAAAGACTATGCATAGATTACCGTTCTCTCAACGAGGTAACCATCAAGAACAAATATCCTTTGCCAAGAATCAATGACTTGTTTGATCAGCTAGAAGGAGCTTGTGTTCTCAAAGATTGACCTTCGGATCGCTATTTTCAACTCAAGATAAGAGAGCAAGACATACCTAAAACAGCATTCACCACAAGGTATGGATTGTATGAGTACACTGTGATGCCTTTTGGTTTAACCAACGCCCAAAGATACTTCATGAATATGATGAACAAAGTGTTCATGGAATTTCTCGACAAGTTCGTTGTCGTTTCATCGATGACATCTTAGTCTACTCCAAGAACAAGGAAGAGCATGAAAGACATCACGCTGATACTTGAGAAACTAAGGGAACATAAGCTTTATGCCAAGTTCAGCAAATGTGAGTTTTGGTTAGAGGAAGTTGGATTTCTTGGTCATGTTATGACAAAGGATGGTGTAGCATTGATCCTGCTAAAGTTTCAAAGTGATGTAATGGGAATCACCTAGGAATGTAAAAGAGGTTCGTAGTTTTCTTGGTTTAGCAGGTTACTGCAAGGTTCATTGAAATTTTTCAAAGGTTGCTAAACCAATGACAGAATTGTTAAAGAAAGATAAGAAATTTGCTTGGTCCAAGGATGTGAACTCAGCTTTCAAGAATTAAAGAAGAGACTTGTGTCGACCAGCTCAGGCCTACCAGATTTGGAAAAGGATTTGTGTATTGTGATGTCAGATCAAGGATTAGGAGCCGTACTTATGCAAGGCGGAAAAGTTGTGGCTTATGCCTCGAGACAACTCAAAACTCATGAAGTAAATTATCCTACTCATGATTTAGAGTTAGTCATTGTCCATGCACTCAAAACATGGAGACATTACCTTTGGGAAAACGCTGTGAAGTATTCACCCACCATAAGAGCTTGAAGTATATCTTCACCCGTAAGGAAATCAATATGAGACAAAGGAGATGGCTAGAACTTATCAAGGATTACGACTTGAGTTTGCAATACCACCCAGAAAGCAAATGTAGTAGCAGATGCTCTAAGTCGTAAGCGTTTGTAAATGGTCTTACCAAAGGTGAATTGCCGATGATTTGTGTAAGCAATTCAAGGAACTCAGGTTGGAGATTGTGCCGAAGGACATCTTATGTCTTTGGATGTTCAACCCACTGCTGGATAAGATTAAAGAAGCCCAAAAGACGGATAAAGAAATCAAGAGATTAAGGAAAGGATTAGCCAAGGAAAGCTAAAAGTTTCCATATGGACGAACAAGGTACTTTATGGCACGGGAAACGTATTTGTGTTCCACAAGATCCGGAAATGCGGAAACTGATTTTACAAGAAGCCCATAACTCTCCATATTCTATTCACCCTGGAAACACCAAAATGTACATGGATATGAAAGAAAGATTTTGGTGGAACAATCTTAAAAGGGACATCGCCAACACATTGCCTTATGTGACGTGTAGTAGAGTGAAAGCGAGCATCGTAAACCAACAGGTTTGCTTCAACCAATGCCTATTCTCAAGTGGAAGTGGGAAAATATTGGTATGGATTTCATTATCGGATTACCAAGGACCAGGTCAGGGTATGATTCCATATGGGTAGTAGTGGATCGCCTAACTAAAGTGGCTCATTTTATACCCGTAAAGACAACTTATACTAGTGCCAAGTTAGCCAAAATCTACATGAGCAGAATTGTATGCCTTCACGAGTACCTAAGAGTATTGTGTCCGATAGAGGAACCAGTTCACTTCTCACTTTTGGAGACAACTTCATGAATCTTTAGGGACGAGATTGGAATTCAAGACTTTTCATCCCGAAACCGATGGACAAACAGAAAGGACTAATCAAATTCTTGAAGACATGTTGAGGGCATGTGCCCTAGACTATGGAGCAAGTTGGGATGAAAGTCCCTTTACGCAGTTCTCTTACAACAACAAATACCAAACTAGTATTGGGATGGCACCATTTGAGTTTCTATACGGAAGAAAGTGTACCACCCCATTGCTATGGAATGGTGTGGAGAAAGAAGTTTGTTTGGACCAGATCTTATCAAAGACGCCAAGAAAAGGTCAAATTGGTTAGAGACAGATTGAAGATAGCACAGTCTCGATGTAAAAGCTACGAGATGTTAAGCGTGGGAAATCACCTCTGAAGTTGGGGATAAAGCTTATCTTGAGTATCACCACTTCGTGGAGTGAAAAGATTTGGAGTCAAAGGAAAGTTGGCACCAAGATATGTTGGACCATTTAACATTCTAAGTCGCAAGGAGAAGTTGCATATGAAATTGAATTACCAAAGACTCTATCAAATCCATAATGTTTTTCATGTAAGCCAACTTAAGAAATGTCACCTAAATGGAAGAAACATCTTTGAAGGATACCATACCTTTGGAGGAAGTTCAACTAGAAAGTGATCTCACCTATGAAGAAAAGCCTGTCAAGATTCTTGAGACCACAGAAGAGTCACAAGAACAAAGACTATCAAGTTTTGCAAAGTACAATGGAATCATCATTCAAGAAGAAGCAACATGGGAAAGAGAAGATGATCTTCTGAAAGACCACCCACACCTATTTGTTAGCTAATCCAATCTCGAGGGCTAGATTCATCTTAAGGGTTAGATTGTAACATCCCTAAAATCATGTTTCAAAACTCATTCTTATCATATTTGCATCATTCATCCATTTAGGGTTTTTCTCAAAATCATTTAGAAACACAAACTTTGGCTATGATTTCATGTGGGCAATTTATCTCAATTGGCCATCACCCTTTGAGATTTGAATGTCTATGAACTTGTTTGCTTGCCTCCATGGTTGGAAAGATTAGAAGTAGCATTTAAACCCAAGATTCCAAATTTAGAAATATTTTATAAACCCTATTCCAAATATTTGCAACTAGAGCAAATCTCTGTTTATTTTGAAACCCAAGCTTGACCAAGCCTTTGCAAGGTAACCACTAGGTTTTTTGTTTGTTTGTGAACCCACAGAACCCTGCAAAATCCCTGAAGAAGTTTGAATTCAAAAGGATTTGAATTCATGTCAAATTCTATCAGAAAATGAATTTAGAAAAGAAAAGCTTAAAGAAAGAAAAAGGTCATGCTTGAAGTCCTGCCCAAGAGCGGATGAAGCCCACAAGCCCACCCGGACCTCCTTTTCTTCTCACACGCGAGCCCACGCAGATAGTCACCGACAATTCCCCACCTGCACCACGCTGACAAGCGGGCCTTCTCCACGTCACCGTCGTCTCCACCCGCACGACCCGTTCATCCCCAAATCAACGCGGGCGTTTCTGTGTTTAATTCGCGACGTCAATTCGATTTATTGGCCGAGTAATTCTCGCTCGTGACCAGGCTATAAGAACCCCCTCTGTCTCCTCACTCTTCTCACTCAAACCTCGAACCCAGAGCGCCATCAGCTGCGCGTATTGTCTCTGAAACCCGCCGCCTCCGACGACAACCGCCGACGATTCCGTGAGTCCAGAGCTCCTCCGCCTCGTTTGCAAACCGATTCAGTGAGCTCGCGCTTCTTTAACACATTTCGCTTGTTTCTCGCATGGACCGTAGCTCGCAAATATCGACTAGTCGCCACCGACGCTCGCACGAACTCCGCGAACTCTAGTGGTAAGACCGCATCACCACTTCTAGTTCACGCTCTGGCTCGCTCGACTGTGAATCTAACCATGTCCTCGCTTGCTTTGGGGTGATTCACGCGACGCCCACGACGACCACCCGACGCACCCGACGCCGCCTTCCACTCCGCGAGCAATCTAGACAGTCCGAGCGCCTTGACCAACCGCAGTACGACGAGCTTCGCCGTGACCTCCGAGCCTGGTGAGCTACCTCGATCTCACTTACCTCCTGATCGCCGCAACGCTGCCGACCGACAGATTCCGGCACGGTAGCCACTGGCCCCGCCATCTGTGTGTAGCAAAGAGCCGTTAGATCTCGATCGACGCCACGATAGATCACTTAACCCGGACGCGATCTGAGCCGCCAGATTTCATTTAGATCCTACTGCAGTGGAGCTCGATCCAGTTCGAACCGGTACGGGCGAATAAGAACATGACGCGTGGCTAGGTTAGATCTGGAAATAGAATTTAAAACCAGAAATTTGATCCAAATTCAATTGCCTATATCTTTTGAATTCCACGTTGGAATTTTGCAAACTTTATACCGTTGGATTCAGAAAAACAAGACCTTTTTGCCTATCTAATTTGTTTAGCAAATAGTAACCATTTGATTGACTTAAATTGCAGAGACTTGTTTGAGGCCTTTTTAAGTATAGATTTAGTTTAGTATTTTTGTTTAGGGTTAAATTTTGTTTAGTTGGTAAACTAGTGGCTTGCTAAGTTTCTGTATTCATGTACTTGCTTGGTTGAGTTTTCAAAAATCATCACTTGGTAGATTCATGCATGCATGCATTCATACTATTTCTTGTTTGTATATATTTGTGTGTAATTGTGTGCTACAACTTTGTGTGTAGATTTTGCTAGTGATTGTGATTGTGACGAGTGCTACTCTCCACACTACCAAGGCAAGTGATATCATCATGAATATTCCATTCCTATATTTTATTCATGCATTAGTAATATTTTTCTAAGTATAGGACTTGCATGGTTATTTGCTAAAGAACAAGCTATGCTTGGGAAAACCTATTTGGTGAAGCCTTAGTGAAAATTTCCTAAGTCTAGATTCCTATTACTATCATGCTTAGCCTAGCTACTAGAAAACAAGGGTGGTTTATATATTCACTATGGAAAAATTTCTACGTCTAAGGACTTATGTTTTTGTAAAATAAAACAACTAAGTTAATGAACCACCTGGGTGGAATGGAAGGAATGGCTTATGTTGAGTGGTTCACAAGGCCATGGACTTGGCTTGTGTATCTCACTTGTGGATGGCCACCCAGGAAACAAAGAGATTTGAGATGTCAAATGCTGAGAAGCTTCAAGTGCAACCACTTGGCATTATGGGCTCTGCCATGATCTTAGGATGCTGGAACTTAGTCTCTTGGACAGTGGGTGGTAGATGGGTTGATAGGTTGGAACGCGTCCATTTGACTAAGGAAAGGCTACTGAAGGATCATTCTTGGGAAACCAAGGCTTGTGGGGAAAGTGCACCACCTCTGCAGAGTGTAAAACCTAAGTACTTAGCCATGTCCCTGGTAAAGGACAATTTGAGCATCAAGACATGGAAACTTCAAGAATCTCATCACTCCAATTTCTAAATAAAACTTGTGGGTGAACAAAGGGATAAAAGGATCTTCATCATTGATTGCTAGATGCCCCGAGTGGATCTAGAGTCTTTGTTTGATAGATGCCTTGGGTGTTTTGCCAAGTAAATCTTCAGTCCTTGATTAGTAGATGCCTGAGTGGATCTTCGCCTTGGGTTGGAAGATGTCTTGGAAAGTTTTTACCAAACAAAAATTAGTATTTTCAAAAGTTAAGGAAAAATCTATTTTGAGCAATGCAAGCCTAAGCTCCACCAGCCAAAAGCATATAGTATTATAGTCCACTTAATTATATACTAAGGTATCACTTGCCAATACTATTCCAAAGTATTGACCCTTGTGGCTGTAACTTATGATGTTGCAGGTTACTCTGATGATGATTAGGTGTCATGAGTCTACACTCAACATGCTTGCCTGTGGCACATGAAGATGAAGACTTATGTTTATTTACTTATTCCATAAACTCTTGTACTAGGCCTTTGGCCATGAGTTGTAAAAGACTATGTTTTATCTCTGGAATGACTGTAATAAACGACCTTTGTATCTGTGTACTTCATCTTAAACTGTGGATGCTAGCAATGATCCAGGGACTAGCATTGCAATCACAGGGATCTTTTCCTTTACAAAGGAGGGATCTTACAATCCATATGTGGTATGTGAAAAGAACACGCATGCAATGACTCTAGTTGTTGTTAGTGAAAAGAACATACATGCAATGACACTAGTGGATCCATGTGTGGTCTCTGAAGAGAACACACATTTCAATGACACCGTTGGATCCATATGTGGTATGTGAAAAGAACACACATGCAATGACTCCAGTTGTTATTACTAAAAAGAACACAAATGCAATGACGCTGGTGGATCCATAGGTGGTATGTGAGAAGAACAGTGATGAAACGACTCTGGTTGTTGATGTTAGTAAAAAGAACACCCATGCAATGACACCGGTGGATCCATAGGTGGATTGTGAAAAGAACACACCTGCAATGACACCGGTGGACCCATAGGTGGATTGTGAAAAGAGCACAAATGCAATGACACTAGTGGATCCATATGTGGTATGTGAGAATAACAGTCATGAAATGACTCTGGTTGTTGTTAGTGAAAAGAACACACATGCAATGACACTGGTGGATCCATAGGTGGATTGTGAAAAGAGCACACACGCAATGACACTAGTGGATCCATATTTGGTATGTGAAAAGAACACACATGCAATGATTCCAAATGTTGTTAGTGAAAAGAACATACATGCAATGACACTGGTGGATCCATGTGTGGTCTCTGAAGAGAGCACACATTTCAATGACTCTGGTTGTTGTTAGTAAAAAGAACACACATGCAATAACACTGGTGGATCCACGCGTGGTCTCTGAAGAGAACACACATGCAATGACTCTGGTTCTTGTTACTAAAAAGAACACACATGCAATGACACTGGTGGATTCATGTGTGGATTGTGAAGAGAACACACATGCAATGACACTGGTGGATCCATAGGTTGTATGTGAGAAGAACAGTCATGAAATGACTCGTTGTTGTTAGTAAAAAGAACACACATGCAATGTCCTTTGGTGGATCCATAGGTGGATTGTGAAAGAGCACACATGCAATGACACTGGTGGATCCATATGAGGTATGTGAAAAGAACACACATGCAGTGACTCTAGTTGTTGTTAGTGAAAAGAACAAACATGCAATGACACTAGTGGATCCATGTGTGGTCTCTAAGAGAACACACATTTCAATGACACCGGTGGATCCATATGTTGTATCTGAAAAGAACACACATGCAATGACTCCAGTTGTTGTTACTAAAAAGAACACAAATGCAATGACGCTGTGGATCCATAGGTGGTATGTGAGAAGAACAAAGGATGAAACGACTACGGTTTTAGTAAAAAGAACACACATGCAATGACACCGGTGGATCCATAGGTGGATTGTGAAAAGAACACACATGCAATGACACCGGTGGACCCATAGGTGGATTGTGAAAAGAGCACAAATGCAACGACACTAGTGGATCCATATGTGGTATGTGAGAATAACAGTCATGAAATGAGTCTGGTTGTTGTTAGTGAAAAGAACACACATGAAATGACACTGGTGGATCCATAGGTGGATTGTGAAAAGAGGACACACGCAATGACACTAGTGGATAAATCTGTGGTATGTGAAAAGAACACACATGCAATGATTCCAAATGTTGTTAGTGAAAAGAACATACATGCAATGACACTGGTGGATCCATGTGTGGTCTCTGAAGAGAGCACACATTTCAATGACTCTGGTTGTTAGTAAAAAGAACACACATGCAGTGACACTGGTGGATCCACGTGTGGTCTCTGAAGAGAACACACATGCAATGACTCTGGTTGTTGTTACTAAAAAGAACACACATGCAATGACACTGGTGGATTCATGTGTGGATTGTGAAGATAAGACACATGCAATGACACTGGTTGATCCATAGGTGGTATGTGAGAAGAACCATGAAATGACTCTGGTTGTTGTTAGTAAAAAGAACACACATGCAATTTCACTGGTGGATCCATAGGTGGATTGTGAAAAGAGCACACATGCAATGACACTGGTGGATCCATATGTGGTATGTGAAAAGAACACACATGCAATGACTCCAGTTGTTGTTAGTGAAAAGAACATACATGCAATGACACTAGTGGATCCATGTGTGGTCTCTGAAGAGAACACACATTTCAATGACACCGGTGGATCCATATGTGGTATGTGAAAAGAACACACATGCAATGACTCCAGTTGTTGTTACTAAAAAGAATACAAATGCAATGACGCTGGTGGATCCATAGGTGGTATGTGAGAAGAACAGTCATGAAATGACTCTGGTTGTTGTTAGTAAAAAGAACACACATGCAATGACACGGTGGATCCATAGGTGGATTGTGAAAAGAGCACACACGCAATGACACTAGTGGATCCATATTTGGTATGTGAAAAGAACACACATGCAATGATTCCAAATGTTGTTAGTGAAAAGAACATACATGCAATGACACTGGTGGATCCATGTGTGGTCTCTGAAGAGAGCACACATTTCAATGACTCTGGTTGTTGTTAGTAAAAAGAACACACATGCAATAACACTGGTGGATCCATGCGTGGTCTCTGAAGAGAACACACATGCAATGACTCTGGTTCTTGTTACTAAAAAGAACACACATGCAATGACACTGGTGGATTCATGTGTGGATTGTGAAGAGAACACACATGCAATGACACTGGTGGATCCATAGGTTGTATGTGAGAAGAACAGTCATGAAATGACTCTGGTTGTTGTTAGTAAAAAGAACACACATGCCATGTCACTGGTGGATCCATAGGTGGATTGTGAAAAGAGCACACATGCAATGACACTGGTGGATCCATATGCGGTATGTGAAAAGAACACACATGCAGTGACTCTAGTTGTTGTTAGTGAAAAGAACAAACATGCAATGACACTAGTGGATCCATGTGTGGTCTCTAAGAGAACACACATTTCAATGACACCGGTGGATCCATATGTTGTATCTGAAAAGAACACACATGCAATGACTCCAGTTGTTGTTACTAAAAAGAACACAAATGCAATTACGCTGGTGGATCCATAGGGGGTATGTGAGAAGAACGGTGATGAAACGACTGGTTTTTAGTAAAAAGAACACACATGCAATGACACCGGTGGATCCATAGGTGGATTGTGAAAAGAACACATGCAATGACACGGTGGACCCATAGGTGGATTGTGAAAAGAGCACAAATGCAACGACACTAGTGGATCCATATGTGGTATGTGAGAATAACAGTCATGAAATGAGTCTGGTTGTTGTTAGTGAAAAGAACACACATGAAATGACACTGGTGGATCCATAGGTGGATTGTGAAAAGAGGACACACGCAATGACACTAGTGGATAAATCTGTGGTATGTGAAAAGAACACACATGCAATGATTCCAAATGTTGTTAGTGAAAAGAACATACATGCAATGACACTGGTGGATCCATGTGTGGTCTCTGAAGAGAGCACACATTTCAATGACTCTGGTTGTTAGTAAAAGAACACACATGCAAGGTGACTGGTGGATCCACGTGTGGTCTCAAGAGAACACACATGCAATGACTCAGTTGTTGTTACTAAAAAGAACACACATGCAATGACACTGGTGGATTCATGTGTGGATTGTGAAGATAAGACACATGCAATGACACTGGTTGATCCATAGGTGGTATGTGAGAAGAACAGTCATGAAATGACTCTGGTTGTTGTTAGTAAAAAGAACACACATGCAATTTCACTGGTGGATCCATAGGTGGATTGTGAAAAGAGCACACATGCAATGACACTGTGGATTCATATGTGGTATGTGAAAAGAACACACATGCAATGACTCCAGTTGTTGTTAGTGAAAAGAACATACATGCAATGACACTAGTGGATCCATGTGTGGTCTCTGAAGAGAACACACATTTCAATGACACCGGTGGATCCATATGTGGTATGTGAAAAGAACACACATGCAATGACTCCAGTTGTTGTTACTAAAAAGAATACAAATGCAATGACGCTGGTGGATCCATAGGTGGTATGTGAGAAGAACAGTCATGAAATGACTCTGGTTGTTGTTAGTAAAAAGAACACACATGCAATGACACCGTTGGATCCATAGGTGGATTGTGAAAAGAACACACATGCAATGACACCGGTGGATCCATAGGTGGATTGTGAAAAGAGCACAAATGCAATGACACTAGTGGATCCAGATGTGGTATGTGAAATGAACACACATGCAATGACTCCAGTTGTTGTTAGTGAAAAGAACACACATGCAATGACACTGGTGGATCCATAGGTGGATTGTGAAAAGAGCACACACGCAATGACACTAGTGGATCCATATGTGGTATGTGAAAAGAACACACATGCAATGACTCCAGTTGTTGTTAGTGAAAAGAACATACATGCAATGACACTGGTGGATCCATGTGTGGTATCTGAAGAGAGCACAATTTTCAATGACTCTGGTTGTTGTTAGTAAAAAGAACACACATGCAATGCCACTGGTGGATCCATGTGTGGTCTCTAAAGAGAACACACATGCAATGACTCTGGTTGTTGTTACTAAAAAGAACACACATACAATGACACTGGTGGATCCATGTGTGGATTGTGAAGAGAACACACATGCTATGACACTGGTGGATCCATGTGTGGTCTCTGAAGAGAGCACACATTTCAATGACTCTGGTTGTTGTTAGTAAAAAGAGCACACATGAAATAACATTGGTGGATCCACGTGTGGTCTCTGAAGAGAACACACATGCAATGACTCTGGTTGTTGTTACTAAAAAGAACACACATGCAGTGACACTGGTGGATTCATGTGTGGATTGTGAAGAGAACACACATGCAATGACACTGGTGGATCCATAGGTGGTATGTGAGAAGAACAGTCATGAAATGACTCTGGTTGTTGTTAGTAAAAAGAACACACATGCAATGTCACTGGTGGATCCATAGGTGGATTGTGAAAAGAGCACACATGCAATGACACTGGTGGATCCATATGTGGTATGTGAAAAGAACACACATGCAATGACTATAGTTGTTGTTAGTGAAAAGAACATACATGCAATGACACTAGTGGATCCATGTGTGGTCTCTGAAGAGAACACACATTTCAATGACACCGGTGGATCCATATGTGGTATGTGAAAAGAACACACATGCAATGACTCCAGTTGTTATTACTAAAAAGAACACAAATGCAATGACGCTGGTGGATCCATAGGTGGTATGTGAGAAGAACAACGATGAAACGACTCTGGTTGTTGATGTTAGTAAAAAGAACACCCATGCAATGACACCGGTGGATCCATAGGTGGATTGCTAAAAGAACACACATGCAATGACACTGGTGGACCCATAGGTGGATTGTCAAAAGAGCACAAATGAAATGACACTAGTGGATCCATATGTGGTATGTGAGAATAACAGTCATGAAATGACTCTGGTTGTTGTTAGTAAAAAGAACAAACATGCAATGACACTGGTGGATCCATAGGTGGATTAAGAAAAGAGCACACATGCAATGACACTGGTGGATCCATATGTGGTATGTGAAAAGAACACACATGCAATGACTCCAATTGTTGTTAGTGAAAAGAACATATATGCAATGACACTAGTGGATCCATGTGTGGTCTCTGAAGAGAGCACACATTTCAATGACTCTGGTTGTTGTTAGTAAAAAGAACACACATGCAATAACACTGGTGGATCCACGTGTGGTCTCTGAAGAGAACACACATGCAATGACTTTGGTTGTTGTTACTAAAAAGAACACACATGCAGTGACACTGGTGGATTCATGTGTGGATTGTGAAGAGAACACACATGCAATGACACTGGTGGATCCATAGGTGGTATGTGAGAAGAATAGTCATGAAATGACTCTGGTTGTTGTTAGTAAAAAGAACACACATGCAATGTCACTGGTGGATCCATAGGTGGATTGTGAAAAGAGCACACATGCAATGACACTGGTGGATCCATATGTGGTATGTGAAAAGAACACACATGCAATGACTATAGTTGTTGTTAGTGAAAAGAACATACATGCAATGACACTAGTGGATCCATGTGTGGTCTCTGAAGAGAACACACATTTCAATGACACTGGTGGATCCATATGTGGTATCTGAAAAGAACACACATGCAATGACTCCAGTTGTTGTTACTAAAAAGAACACAAATGCAATGATGCTGGTGGATCCATAGGTGGTATGTGAGAAGAACAGTGATGAAACGACTCTGGTTGTTGTTAGTAAAAAGAACACACATGCAATGACACCGGTGGATCCATAGGTGGATTGTGAAAAGAACACACATGCAATGACACCAGTGGACCCATAGGTGGATTGTGAAAAGGGCAGAAATGCAATGACACTAGTGGATCTATATGTGGTATGTGAGAATAACAGTCATGAAATGACTCTGTTTATTGTTAGTGAAAAGAACACACATGAAATGACACTGGTGGATCCATAGGTGGATTGTGAAAAGAGGACACACGCAATGACACTAGTGGATCCATATGTGGTATGTGAAAAGAACACACATGCAATGATTCCAAATGTTGTTAGTGAAAAGAACATACATGCAATGACACTGGTGGATCCATGTGTGGTCTCTGAAGAGAGCACACATTTCAATGACTCTGGTTGTTGTTAGTAAAAAGAACACACATGCAATGACACGGGTGGATCCACGTGTGATCTCTGAAGAGAACACACATGCAATGACTCTGGTTGTTGTTACTAAAAAGAACACACATGCAATGACACTGGTGGATTCATGTGTTGATTGTGAAGAGAACACACATGCAATGACACTGGTGGATCCATAGGTGGTATGTGAGAAGAACAGTCATGAAATGACTCTGGTTGTTGTTAGTAAAAAGAACACACATGCAATGTCACTGGTGGATCCATAGGTGGATTGTGGAAAGAGCAAACATGCAATGACACTGGTGGATCCATATGTGGTATGTGAAAAGAACACACATGCAATGACTCCAGTTGTTGCTAGTGAAAAGAACATACATGCAATGACACTAGTGGATCCATGTGTGGTCTCTGAAGAGAACACACATTTCAATGACACCGGTGGATCCATATCTGGTATGTGAAAAGAACACACATGCAATGACTCCAGTTGTTGTTAGTGAAAAGAACACACATGCAATGACGCTGGTGGATCCATAGGTGGTATGTGAGACGAACACTCATGAAATGACTCTAGTTGTTGTTAGTAAAAAGAACACACATGCAATGACACCGTTGGATCCATAGGTGGATTGTCAAAAGAACACACATGCAATGACACCGGTGGATCCATAGGTGGATTGTGAAAAGAGCACAAATGCAATGACACTAGTGGATCCATATGTGGTATGTGAAACGAACACACATGCAATGACTCCAGTTGTTGTTAGTGAAAAGAACACACATGAAATGACACTGGTGGATCCATAGGTGGATTGTGAAAAGAGCACACACGCAATGACACTAGTGGATCCATATGTGGTATGTGAAAAGAACACACATGCAATGACTCCAGTTGTTGTTAGTGAAAAGAACATACATGCAATGACACTGGTGGATCCATGTGTGGTATCTGAAGAGAGCACACTTTTCAATGACTCTGGTTGTTGTTAGTAAAAAGAACACACATGCAATGCCACTGGTGGATCCATGTGTGGTCTCTAAAGAGAACACACATGCAATGACTCTGGTTGTTGTTACTAAAAAGAACACACATACAATGACACTGGTGGATCCATGTGTGGATTGTGAAGAGAACACACATGCTATGACACTGGTGGATCCATAGGTGGTATGTGAGAAGAATAGTCATGAAATGACTCTGGTTTTTATTAGTAAAAGGAACCCACATGCAATGTCACTGATGGAGCCATAGGTGGATTGTGAAAAGAGCACACATGCAATCACACTGGAGGATCCATATGTGGTATGTGAAAAGAACACACATGCAATGACTCCAGTTGTTGTTAGTGAAAAGAACATACATGCAATGACACTGGTGGATCCATGTGTGGTCTCTGAAGAGAACACACATTTCAATGACACTGGTGGATCCATATGTGGTATGTGAAAAGAACACACATGCAATGACTCCAGTTGTTGTTAGTAAAAAGAACATACATGCAATGACACTGGTGGATCCATGTGTGGTCTCTGAAGAGAGCACACATTTCAATGACTCTGGTTAGTAAAAAGAACACACAGGCAATGACACTGGTGGATCCATGTGTGGTCTCTGAAGAGAACACACATTTCAATGACTCTGGTTACTAAAAAGAACACACATGCAATGACACTGGTGGATCCATGTGTATATTGTGAAGAGATGACACATGCAATGACACTGGTGGATCCATAGGTGGTATGTGAGAAGAACGGACATGAAATGACTCTGGTTGTTGTTAGTAAAAAGAACACCCATGCAATGACACTGGTGGGTGGATCCATAGGTGGATTAATAAAAGAGCACACATGCAATGACACTGGTGGATCCATATGTGGTATGTGAAAAGAACACACATGCAATGACTGCAGTTGTTGTTAGTGAAAAGAACATACATGCACTGACACTAGTGGATCCATGTGTGGTATCTGAAGAGAGCACACATTTCAATGACTCTGGTTGTTGTTAGTAAAAAGAACATACATGCAATGACACTTGTGGATCCACGTGTGGTCTATGAAGAGAACACACATGCAATGACTCTGGTTGTTGTTACTAAAAAGAACACACATGCGATGACACTGGTGGATTCATGTGTGGATTGTGAAGAGAACACACATGCAATGACACTGGTGGATCCATAGGTGGTATGTGAGAAAACAGTCATGAAATGACTCTGGTTGTTGTTAGTAAAAAGAACACACATGCAATGTCACTGGTGGATCCATAGGTGGATTGTGAAAAGAGCACACATGCAATGACACTGGGGGATCCATATGTGGTATGTGAAAAGAACACACATGCAATGACTCCAGTTGTTGTTAGTGAAAAGAACATACATGCAATGACACTAGTGGATCCATGTGTGGTCTCTGAAGAGAACACACATTTCAATGACACCGGGGGATCCATATGTGGTATCTGAAAAGAACACACATGCAATGACTCCAGTTGTTGTCACTAAAAAGAACACAAATGCAATGACGCTGGTGGATCCATAGGTGGTATGTGAGAAGAACAGTGATGAAACGACTCTAGTTGTTGTTAGTAAAAAGAACACACATGCAATGACACCGTTGGATCAATAGGTGGATTGTGAAAAGAACACACATTGTGAAAAGAGCACAAATGCAATGACACTAGTGGATCCATATGTGGTATGTGAAACGAACACACATGCAATGACTCCAGTTGTTGTTAGTGAAAAGAACACACATGCAATGACACTGGTGGATCCATAGGTTGATTGTGAAAAGAGCACACACGCAATGACACTAGTGGATCCATATGTGGTATGTGAAAAGAATACACATGCAATGACTCCAGTTGTTGTTAGTGAAAAGATCATACATGCAATGACACTGGTGGATCCATGTGTGGTATCTGAAGAGAGCACACTTTTCAATGACTATGGTTGTTGTTAGTCAAAAGAACACACATGCAATGCCACTGGTGGATCCATGTGTGGTCTCTGAAGAGAACACACATGCAATGACTCTGGTTGTTGTTACTAAAAAGAACACACATACAATGACACTGGTGGATCCATGTGTGGATTGTGAAGAGAACACACATGCTATGACACTGGTGGATCCATAGGTGGTATGTGAGAAGAATAGTCATGAAATGACTCTGGTTGTTGTTAGTAAAAAGAACACACATGCAATGTCACTGGTGGATCCATAGGTGGATTGTGAAAAGAGCACACATGCAATGACACTTGTGGATCCATATGTGGTATGTGAAAAGAACACACATGCAATGACTCTAGTTGTTGTTAGTGAAAAGAACATACATGCAATGACACTAGTGGATCCATGTGTGGTCTCTGAAGAGAACACACATTTCAATGACACTGGTGGATCCATATGTGGTATCTGAAAAGAACACACATGCAATGACTCCAGTTGTTGTTACTAAAAAGAACACAAATGCAATGACGCTGGTGGATCCATAGGTGGTATGTGAGAAGAACAGTGATGAAACGACTCTGGTTGTTGTTAGTAAAAAGAACACACATGCAATGACACCAGTGGATCCATAGGTGGATTGTGAAAAGAACACACATGCAATGACACCGGTGGACCCATAGGTGGATTGTGCAAAGAGCACAAATGCAATGACACTAGTGGATCCATATGTGGTATGTGAGAATAACAGTCATGAAATGACTCTGGTTGTTGTTAGTGAAAAGAACACACATGAAATGACACTGGTGGATCCATAGGTAGATTGTGAAAAGAGGACACACGCAATGACACTAGTGAAGGGTTTCGCAGCATAGTAAATCAAAATTTTCTACGGAAGCGAACAGAAGGAAAGCCAAGATCTAATCTAGGAGATGCAAACAACGAGAGAGATTGGATTAGATCTTCATACCCTTGAAGATTCGCACAGCGGAACGCGTTAAACGTGGGTGATGTAGTCGTACTCACTTCTCCTCCTCGCGATCCGATCCGATCTAGCACCACAAGTGGCGGTGCCTCCGTGAGATGCACACGTGCAGCACCTCGACGTCTCCTCCTTCCTCGGACCAGCAAGTATGGTGGAGAGATGGATTGGATCTACAACACGACGGCGTGGTGTATATGGTGGAGAATTCTGCAGGCTTCGCCTACAAGCAAATGGGAGGGAGAGAGGAGGGCAGGGCAACTAGGGTTTGGAGGAAGGTGTGTGTGTTGGGGAGGGCACCAGCCCTCTATATATAGAGGGGGTGCGGCCAGCTGCCCATCCTCCAAGCCTATCTCTAGTTTAAACGATTTAAACTCTCCCTTCTAGAAACCCTATCTTATCTCTAGTTTAAACAATTTAAACTTATCTAGGATCGGCTGGGCCCTATGGGGCCTTGTGCCCCTGGCCCAATGCGGCCAGGACACTCCCTCATAGGCCCATGCCCTCCCGGAAGGTGGGACCACGTTGGCCCCTTCCGAAGGTTCTAGAAGCTTCGACAATACCGATTAATCCTAACAATTCCAAACTCCAAAAACTGCACCGCCTTATATGAATCTTATTCTCTGGACCATTCGAACCTCTCGTGATGTCCCGGATCCCATCCGAGACCAACAAAATTCATAAACCAAGTATCCAATCTACCCTAGCCGAGACACGTTAAGTGTGTGACCGCTGGGTTCGAGAATATGCGAACATGATCTTCTATCAATAATCAACAACGGGTCTGGGCACCCATATTGACTCCACACATTCATTGATGATCATATCGGATGAACCACGATGCCAGGATTCAATCAATCCCATATATATATTCCCTTCTGCCTCGCGATATTTTACTTGCCCGAGATTCGATCGTCGGTATCGTCATACCTAGTTCAATCTCGTTCACAAAGAAGTACTTTACTCGTTCCGTAATCCAATATCACTTTGTGATCAACTCCTTAACCACATGCTTGCAAGCGGTGTTGATATCGATTACCGAGAGGGCCCGAAGTATATCTCTCCGACTTGGGAGGGACAAATTCCATCTCGATACATACAACCCAACAGATACTTTCCGATCACCGGAGAGACACCTTTATAATCACCCTCTCATAGGATGACGTTTGATGACCTCAAAGCTTTCTTCCGATACCAGGGAGTTGTATTATCTCATGGTCTAAGGAATACAATATTTGACATAAGAAAAGCTTCGCAATGACGAACACGATGACACGATCTAATTGCTTCGCTTAGTTTGGTCTCCACCATATCATTCTCCCAATGATATGATCTCATTATCAATTGACAACTCATGTCTATGGTTAGGAAACCTTAACCATCATTGATCAATGAGCTAGTCCATAGAGGCGTACTAGGGACACGGTGTTGTTCACCAACCACACAAGTATTAATGTTTCCGCTTAATACAATTCTAGCATGGAATATAAACTTTATCATGAACAAGAATTATAATAATAACATCTTTATTATTGCCTCTAGGGCATAATTCCAACAGTCTCCCACTTGCACTAGAGTCAATAATCTAGTTTACATTTGGCAACAATCTCACACCCATGGCAATCGAGGTGCTGATCATATTTTACACGTGGAAGAGGTTTAGTCAATGGATCTGCAACATTCAGATCTGTATGTACTTTGCTAATCTTCAGATCTCCATCTGCTATATAATCTCGGATTATATGAAACTTGCGGTTGATATGCTTGGTCTTTGGATGATATCTTGGTTCCTTAGCGAGTGCTATGTCGCCAGTGTTGTCACATAATATCTCCAGTGGGTCCAATGCACTTGGAACCACGCCAAGCTCAGGGATGAAGTTCCTGATCCAAACTCCTTCACTTGACGCTTCTGCAGCAGCCATGTATTCCGCTTCTCTCAGATCCCGCGATCACGCTTTGCTTGCAGCTTCTCCAGCACAGCTCCTCCATTCAAAATATACACGTATCCATCGAGATTTAGAATCATCCTTGTCGGTGTAAACTAGCATCGACGTAACCTTTACGATGAGCTGTTCATCACCCCATAGACTAAGAACATTTCTTTAGTCCTATTTAGGTACCTTAGGATGTTCTTCACGGCTGTCCAAAGGTTCCACTCGGATCACTTTGATATCTTCGTCAAACTAAGAGCATTGGACACATCCGGTCTAGTACACATGGCATACATGATGGAACCTATGGCCGAGGCATAAGGCACTTTGCTCATAGCTTCCCTATCATTTACCGAATTTGGACACTGAGCCTTGCTCAATATCTTAACTGACAACATAGGCACTGAACCTTTCAATGCCTTATCCATCCTGAACCTTTTCAGAACTTTGTCTAGGTATGTACTCTGGCTTAAAGCTATCAGGCGTCTTTGTCTATCTCTATAGATTTTGATGCCCAATATATAAGCAGCTTCACCTAGGTCTTTCATTGAAAAACACTTGTTCAAATAACTCTTCACATCGTTAAGCATGTTGATGTCATTTCCAATAATCAATATGTCATCCACATATAGTACCAGAAACGTCACCGAGCTCCCACTCACTTTCTTGTAGATGCAAGCTTCGTAGCAATTTGGAACAAATCCAAAGCTCTTGATCACTTGATCAAAACGAAGGTTCCAACTCCGAGACGCTTGCTTTAGTCCATAAATGGAACGCTGAAGTTTGCATACTTTATCAGCATCATTAGGATCGACAAAACCTTCGGGTTGCATCATATACAACTCTTCATCAATGTTGCCATTGAGGAAAGCAGTCTTGACATCCATTTGCCATATTTCATAATCATGAAACGCAGCAATTGCTAATAAAATCCGAATGGACTTAAACATCGCTACGGGAGAGAAAGTCTCATCGTAGTCAACACCTTGAACTTGTCGAAAACCTTTCGCAACAAGCCGTGCTTTATAGACGGTAACATTACCATCCGCGTCCGTTTTCTTCTTGGAGATCCATTTGCACTCAACGGCCTTTCGGTCGCTAGGAGGGTCCACCAAAGTCCATACTTGGTTTTCGCTCATGGATCCTAATTCGGATTTCATGGCTTCTAGCCATTTCTCAGAGTCTGGGCTCATCATCGTTCCTCATAGTTCGTAGGTTCACTGTCTTCTACTAACAAGACAGACAAGACAGGGTTGCCGTACCACTCAGGAGGGGCACGCGACCTTGTCGACCTGCGACGTTCAGTAGCAGCATCGTCCGAAGCTTCATGATCCTTGTCATTAGCTTCCTCCATTGTTGGTGCAGGCGGCACTGGAACAATTTCAGGTGCTGCGCTACTCTCCAATTCAAGAGAAGGTTCAATAACCTCGTCTAGCTCTACTTTCCTCCCACTCACTTCTTTCGAGAGAAACTCCTTCTCAAGAAAGGAACCGTTCTTTAAACAAACACTTTGCCTTCGGTTCTGTGATAGAAGGTATACCCAATAGTTTCCTTAGGGTATCCTATGAAGACGCATTTCTCGCTTTGGGTTCGAGCTTGTCCGCATCAACTTCTTGGCGTAAGCCGCATCCCCAAACTTTAAGAAACGACAACTTAGGTTTAGCACCAAACCATAGTTCATACGGTGTCGTCTCAACGGATTTAGATGGAGCCCTATTTAAAGTGAATGCAGCGGTTTCTAATGCATAACCCCAAAATGATAACGCCAAATCAGTAAGAGACATCATCGATCGGACCATATCTAATAGGGTTCGATTCGCTGCTCAGACACACCATTGCTTGCTGTGGTGTTCCGGTGGCATGAGTTGTGAAACGATTCCACTTGCTTTGAGATGCGTGAGAAAATCATAACTCAAATATTCGCCCCCACGATCGGATCGTAGAAACTTAATCTTTCTGTTACGATGGTTCTCCACTTCATTCTGAAATTCTTTGAAATTTTCAAACGTTTCAGATTTATGTTTCATTAAATAGATATACCCATATCTACTTAAGTCATCGGTAAAAGTGAGAAAGTAGCGATATCCACCGCACATCGAAACACTCATCGGTCCGCATACATCGGTATGTATGATTTCCAACAAGTCCGTTGCTCGCTCCATCATACCGGAGAACGGGGTTTTGATCATCTTGCCCATGAGGCATGGTTCGCATGTGTCAAATGATTCAAAATCAAGAGACTCCAAAAGTCCATCAGAATGGAGTTTCTTCAAGCGCTTTACACCAATATGACCTAGACGACAGTGCCACAAATATGTAGTATTATCACTATCTACTTTGCATCTCTTAGCCTCAATGTTATGGATGTGTGTTTCATCCCTTTCGAGATTTAGAAGATATAAACCATTCACAAGGGGTGCATGACCATAAAAGATGTTACTCATATAAATAGAACAACCATTATTCTCCGATTTAAATGAATAACCGTCTTGCAATAAACACGACCCAGAAATAATGTTCATGCTCAACGCAGGCACATAATAACATTTATTAAGGTTTAAAACTAATCCCGAAGGTAAAACTAAGGAGAGCGTCGACGCCATCACATCAACTCTTGATCCGCTAACGCCAAGATCGTCACCTCATCCCTCGCAAGTCCGTCTATTCCGTAGCTCCTGCTTCGAGTTACAAATATTAGCAACCAACCAGATCAAATACCGGGCACTACAACGAGGGCTAGTAAGGAAAACATCAATAACATGTATATCAAATATACCTTTGATGGTGCCACCTTCTTGTCCGCTAAGTACTTGAGCAGTTGCACTTCCGGTGACCCTTGTCCTTGCAATAGAAGCACTCAAAGGTCCGCTTAGGTCCATATTTGAGCTTCTTCTCAGAGGGCAACGCGCTTACCGCCGCTTTTCTTGAAGGGCTTCTTTGCACCTTTACCTTTCTTAAAGGAGGGCTTGTGACCATCAACACATGATTATCCTTTTGATGTCCACCTCCGCAGCCTTCAGCTTTGAAGAGCTCGGTGATCGATAAGTGGAACCAATCTGATTGTGAGTCACTACAAAACTTTTGTAGCTGGGAGGGAGTGATTGCGAACCACATCAATCTTGAGCTCCTCTCGAATCTTGCATCCAGTTGCTCAAGGCGTTGAGTGTAGCCCGACATCTTAATGGCGTGCTCACTAACGGAACTCCCTTCCTCCATCTTGCGATTAAAGAACTTCGGAGATATCATATCTCTCGAACGGGCCTGAGTCTGAAACATGGTTTCAGCTCCTCGAGAATCTCAAAGGGCCAGGATAGTTTTCAAAACGATTTTGAAGTTCCGGTCCATAGCAAACAACATGGTGCTCTTAATCACACCATAATCATCTTTGCTTGACGATAGACAGCTTTCTCATCGACGCAGCGATTCTTGAGGGAGTCACCTAACGCTTTCCCAAGGACATAGTCCTTTTGTCCGCCAGACAAAATGATTCTAAGATTGCGGAACCAGTTGGTGAAGTTAGACCCATTGTTTCTAAGCTTTTCTTTCTCAGCAAAAACGTTGAAGTTGAAGTTGGACTTGGCCATGTGATCTACAGTATTTGCAAGTACAATTTAGACTATGTTCATGATAAATAGTTCAACTTAATCAAATTACTAGATGAACTCTCACAATTCAACATCCCTCAAGTTGTTTAGTGAACACGATCCAAATTCACCACACCTAATCCGATCTTCACGAGAAGAGATGTGGTTTCAATGGTGGACAACGAAGTGTCGATCATATCATTCATATGACTCATGCTTAACCTTTCGGTTCATGTGTTCCGAGGCCATGTCTGTACATGCTAGGCTCGTCAAGTTAGACCCAAGTATTTCCGCGTGCAGTAAAAGCTGGCTTGCACCCGTTGTATGTGAGCGTAGAGTCTATAGCACCCGATCATCACGTGATGCTTGGACACGACGAACTTTCGCAATGGTGCATACTTGGGGAGAACACAGTTTTTATCTTGATCTTTAAGTGAGGAATCATCTTATAATGCTACCATCGCGATCTAAGCATAATAAGATACATAAAGGATAAACATCACATGCATATAACTTTATGTGACATGGTATAGCCAATCTTCAAGAATGATCTCCATCTTGTGCGTTTAACGATGATCTCCATCACTCCACCATGATTGTCTCCACCACGAATAGCAACTACAACTATTGCTAACTACTTAGCGATAAAGTAAAGCTATTACATGGCGTATAGGAAGTTGACTCGCAGGTCATACACAATTATAAAGACAACCATATGGCTCCTGCCGGTTGTGAACTCATCGACATGCAAGTCGTGAAACATTACAAAACATGATCATCGCATACATTATACACATCACATCTTGGGCCATACCATATCACAGAAAACACTCCCTGCAAAACCAAGTTAGACGCCTCTACTTTGTTGTTGCATGTTTTACGTGGCTTATGGGAGTAGATGCTAAGAACGATTCTTACCTACTAAAGCCACAACGGTGATATTATGGTTGCCAAACTCCGTGTTAATCCCATGACAACTATAGTGAGAGAAACCGACATCCACCACCGCATGTATGGTACAAGCCACACGTCAAGTGCGGAGCCGGTCTCACGAACGACGTCGCGTAAGGTTGGCCTGACCGCTTCAATCTCACTATCCCGTCATAAGAAGAACACAAACAAGAGGCTTGCAACAGAAAACATCAACGCCCGCAACAACCATGTTATGCGTTCTACTCGTGAATCACATCTACGCATAGATCTAGCTCGATACCATGAAGGGTTTCGCAGATAGTAAATCAAAATTTTCTACGGAAGCGAAGGAAAGCCAAGATCTAATCTAGGAGATGCAAACAACGAGAGATTGGATTAGATCTTCATACCCTTGAAGATTCGCGATGAACGCTCGTTAAATCGGGGCGTGGATGATGTAGTCGTACTCGCTTCTCCTCCTCGCGATCCGATCCGATCTAGCACCACAAGTGGCGGTGCCTCCGTGAGATGCACACGTGCAACACCTCGACGTCTCCTCCTTCCTCGGACCAGCAAGAATGGTGGAGAGATGGATTGGATCTACAACACGACGGCGTGGTGTATATGGTGGAGAATTTCTGCAGTAGGGCTTCGCCTACAAACAGTCGGGAGGGAGAGAGGAGGGCAGCAGGGCAACTAGGGTTTGGAGGAAGGTGTGTGTGTTGGGGGGGAGGGGGCGCACCAGCCCTCTATATATAGAGGGGGGTGCGGCCAGCCCTTGCCCATCCTCCAAGCCTATCTCTAGTTTAAATGATTTAAACTCTCCCTTCTAGAAACCCTATCTTATCTCTAGTTTAAACGATTTAAACTTATCTAGGATCGGCTGGGCCCTATGGGGCCTTGTGCCCCTGGCCCAATGCGGCCAGGACACTCCCTCATAGGCCCATGCCCCCTCCCGGAAGATGGGACCACGTTGGCCCCCTTCCGGAAGGTTCTAGAAGCTTCCGGTACAATACCGATTAATCTGGAACAATTCCGAACTCCAAAAACTGCACTGCCTTATATGAATCTTATTCTCTGGACCATTCCAGAATCTATCGTGATGTCCCGGATCCCATCCGAGACTCCAAACAAAAATTCATAAACCAAGTATCCAATCTACCCTAGCGTCGAGACACGTTAAGTGTGTGACCCTGCGGGTTCGAGAATATGCAGACATGATCTTCTATCAATTATCACGAGCTGGGTCTGGGCACCCATATTGACTCCCACACATTCATCGATGATCATATCGGATGAACCACGATGCCAGGATTCAATCAATCCCATATATATATTCCCTTCGTCTCGTGATATTTTACTTGCCCGAGATTCGATCGTCGGTATCGTCATACCTAGTTCAATCTCGTTCACAGCAAGTACTTTACTCGTTCCGTAATCCAATATCACTTTGTGATCAACTCCTTAACCACATGCTTGCAAGCGTTGTTGATATCGATTACCGAGTGGGCCCGAAATATATCTCTCCGACTTGGGAGGGACAAATTCCATCTCGATACATACAACCCAATAGATACTTTCCGATCACCTGAGAGACACCTTTATAATCACCCTCTCATAGGATGACGTTTGATGACCTCAAAGCTTTCTTCCGATACCAGGGAGTTGTATTATCTCATGGTCTAAGGAATACAATATTTGACATAAGAAAAGCTTCGCAATGACGAACACGATGACACGATCTAATTGCTTCGCTTAGTTTGGGTCTGTCCACCATATCATTCTCCCAATGATATGATCTCATTATCAATTGACAACTCATGTCTATGGTTAGGAAACCTTAACCATCATTGATCAATGAGCTAGTCCATAGAGGCGTACTAGGGACACGGTGTTGTTCACAAACCACACAAGTATTAATGTTTCCGCTTAATACAATTCTAGCATGGAATATAAACTTTATCATGAACAAGAATTATAATAATAACATCTTTATTATTGCCTCTAGGGCATAATTCCAACAACTAGTGGATCCATATGTGGTATGTGAAAAGAACACACATGCAATGATTCCAAATGTTGTTAGTGAAAAGAACATACATGCAATGACACTGGTGGATCCATGTGTGGTCCCTGAAGAGAGCATACATTTCAATGACTCTGGTTGTTGTTAGTAAAAAGAACACACATGCAATGACACTGGTGGATCCACGTGTGGTCTCTGAAGAGAACACACATGCAATGACTCTGGTTGTTGTTACTAAAAAGAACACACATGCAATGACACTGGTGGATTCATGTGTGGATTATGAAGAGAACACACATGGAATGACACTGGTGGATCCATAGGTGGTATGTGAGAAGAACAGTCATGAAATGACTCTGGTTGTTGTTAGTAAAAAGAACACACATGCAATGTCACTGGTGGATCCATAGGTGGATTGTGAAAAGAGAACACATGCAATGACACTGGTGGATCCATATGTGGTATGTGAAAAGAACACACATGCAATGACTCCAGTTGTTGCTAGTGAAAAGAACATACATGCAATGACACTAGTGGATCCATGTGTGGTCTCTGAAGAGAACACACATTTCAATGACACCAGTGGATCCATATGTGGTATGTGAAAAGAACACACATGCAATGACTCCAGTTGTTGTTACTAAAAAGAACACAAATGCAATGACACTGGTGGATCCATAGGTGGTATGTGAGACGAACAGTCATGAAATGACTCTGGTTGTTGTTAGTAAAAAGAACACACATGCAATGACACCGTTGGATCCATAGGTGGATTGTGAAAAGAACACACATGCAATGACACCGGTGGATCCATAGGTGGATTGTGAAAAGAGCACAAATGCAATGACACTAGTGCATCCATATGTGGTATGTGAAACGAACACACATGCAATGACTCCAGTTGTTGTTAGTGAAAAGAACACACATGCAATGACACTGGTGGATCCATAGGTGGATTGTGAAAAGAGCACACACGCAATGACACTAGTGGATCCATATGTGGTATGTGAAAAGAACACACATGCAATGACTCCAGTTGTTGTTAGTGAAAAGAACATACATGCAATGACACTGGTGGATCCATGTGTGGTCTCTGAAGAGAGCACACATTTCAATGACTCTGGTTAGTAAAAAGAACACACATGCAATGACACTGGTGGATCCATGTGTGGTCTCTGAAGAGAACACACATGCAATGACTCTGGTTGTTGTTACTAAAAAGAACACACATGCAATGACACTGGTGGATCCATGTGTAGATTGTGAAGAGATGACACATGCAATGACACTGGTGGATCCATAGGTGGTATGTGAGAAGAAAAGACATGAAATGACTCTGGTTGTTGTGAGTAAAAAGAACACACATGCAATGACACTGGTGGATCCATAGGTGGATTAAGAAAAGAGCACACATGCAATGACACTGGTGGATCCATATGTGGTATGTGAAAAGAACACACATGCAATGACTCCAGTTGTTGTTAGTGAAAAGAACATACATGCACTGACACAAGTGGATCCATGTGTGGTCTCTGAAGATAGCACACCTTTCAATGACTCTGGTTGTTGTTAGTAAAAAGAAAATACATGCAATGACACTTGTGGATCCACATGTGTTCTATGAAGAGAACACACATGCAATGACTCTGGTTGTTGTTACTAAAAATAACACACATGCAATGACACTGGTGGATTCATGTGTGGATTGTGAAGAGAACACACATGCAATGACACTGGTGGATCCATAGGTGGTATGTGAGAAGAACAGTCATGAAATGACTCTGGTTGTTGTTAGTAAAAAGAACACACATGCAATGTCACTGGTGGATCCATAGGTACATTGTGAAAAGAGCACACATGCAATGACACTAGTGGATCCATATGTGGTATGTGAAAAGAACACACATGCAATGACTCCGGTTGCTGTTAGTGAAAAGAACATACATGCAATGACACTAGTGCATCCATGTGTGGTCTCTGAAGAGAACACACATTTCAATGACACTGGTGGATCCATATGTGGTATCTGAAAAGAACACACATGCAATGACTCCAGTTGTTGTTACTAAAAAGAACACAAATGCAATGACTCTGGTGGATCCATAGGTGGTATGTGAGAAGAACAGTGATGAAACGACTCTGGTTGTTGTTAGTAAAAAGAACACACATGCAATGACACCGGTGGATCCATAGGTGGATTGTGAAAAGAACACACATGCAATGACACCGGTGGACCCATAGGTGGATTGTGAAAAGAGCACAAATGCAATGACACTAGTGGATCCATATGTGGTATGTGAGAATAACAGTCATGAAATGACTCTGGTTGTTGTTAGTGAAAAGAACACACATGAAATGACACTGGTTGATCCATAGGTGGATTGTGAAAAGAGGACACACGCAATGACATTAGTGGATCCATATGTTGTATGTGAAAAGAACACACATGCAATGATTCCAAATGTTGTTAGTGAAAAGAACATACATGCAATGACACTGGTGGATCCATGTGTGGTCTCTGAAGAGAGCATACATTTCAATGACTCTGGTTGTTGTTAGTAAAAAGAACACACATGCAACGACACTGGTGGATCCACGTGTGGTCTCTGAAGAGAACACACATGCAATGACTCTGGTTGTTGTTACTAAAAAGAACACACATGCAATGACACTGGTGGATTCATGTGGGGATTGTGAAGAGAACACACATGCAATGACACTGGTGGATCCATAGGTGGTATGTGAGAAGAACAGTCATGAAATGACTCTGGTTGTTGTTAGTAAAAAGAACACACATGCAATGTCACTGGTGGATCCATAGGTGGATTGTGAAAAGAGCACACATGCAATGACACTGGTGGATCCATATGTGGTATGTGAAAAGAACACACATGCAATGACTCCGGTTGCTGTTAGTGAAAAGAACATACATGCAATGACACTAGTGGATCCATGTGTGGTCTCCGAAGAGAACACACATTTCAATGACACTGGTGGATCCATATGTGGTATCTGAAAAGAACACACATGCAATGACTCCAGTTGTTGTTACTAAAAAGAACACAAATGCAATGACTCTGGTGGATCCATAGGTGGTATGTAGGAAAGAACGGATGAAACGACTGGTTGTTGTTAGTAAAAAGAACACACATGCAATGACACCGGTGGATCCATAGGTGGATTGTGAAAAGAGCACAAATGCAATGACACTAGTGGATCCATATGTGGTATGTGAGAATAACAGTCATGAAATGACTCTGGTTGTTGTTAGTGAAAAGAACACACATGAAATGACACTGGTGGATCCATAGGTGGATTGTGAAAAGAGGACACACGCAATGACATTAGTGGATCCATATGTTGTATGTGAAAAGAACACACATGCAATGATTCCAAATGTTGTTAGTGAAAAGAACATACATGCAATGACACTGGTGGATCCATGTGTGGTCTCTGAAGAGAGCATACATTTCAATGACTCTGGTTGTTGTTAGTAAAAAGAACACACATGCAACGACACTGGTGGATCCACGTGTGGTCTCTGAAGAGAACACACATGCAATGACTCTGGTTGTTGTTACTAAAAAGAACACACATGCAATGACACTGGTGGATTCATGTGTGGATTGTGAAGAGAACACACATGCAATGACACTGGTGGATCCATAGGTGGTATGTGAGAAGAACAGTCATGAAATGACTCTGGTTGTTGTTAGTAAAAAGAACACACATGCAATGTCACTGGTGGATCCATAGGTGGATTGTGAAAAGAGCACACATGCAATGACACTGGTGGATCCATATGTGGTATGTGAAAAGAACACACATGCAATGACTCCAGTTGTTGTTAGTGAAAAGAACATACATGCAATGACACTAGTGGATCCATGTGTGGTCTCTGAAGAGAACACACATTTCAATGACACCGGTGGATCCATATGTGGTATGTGAAAAGAACACACATGCAATGACTCCAGTTGTTGTTACTAAAAAGAACACAAATGCAATGACGCTGGTGGATCCATAGGTGGTATGTGAGAAGAACAGTCATGAAATGACTCTGGTTGTTGTTAGTAAAAAGAACACACATGCAATGACACCGTTGGATCCATATGTGGATTGTGAAAAGAACACACATGCAATGACACCGGTGGATCCATAGGTGGATTGTGAAAAGAGCACAAATGCAATGACACTAGTGGATCCATATATGGTATGTGAAACGAACACACATGCAATGACTCCAGTTGTTGTTAGTGAAAAGAACACACATGCAATGACACTGGTGGATCCATAGGTGGATTGTGAAAAGAGGACACACGCAATGACACTAGTGGATCCATATGTGGTATGTGAAAAGAACACACATGCAATGACTCCTGTTGTTGTTAGTGAAAAGAACATACATGCAATGACAGTGGTGGATCCATGTGTGGTATCTGAAGAGAGCACACTTTTCAATGACTCTAGTTGTTGTTAGTAAAAAGAACACACATGCAATGCCACTGGTGGATCCATGTGTGGTCTCTGAAGAGAACACGCATGCAATGACTCTGGTTGTTGTTACTAAAAAGAACACACATGCTATGACACTGGTGGATTCATGTGTGGATTGTGAAGAGAACACACATGCAATGACACTGGTGGATCCATAGGTGGTATGTGAGAAGAACAGTCATGAAATGACTCTGGTTGTTGTTGGTAAAAAGAACACACATGCAATCTCACTGGTGGATCCATAGGTGGATTGTGAAAAGAGCACACATGCAATGACACTGGTGGATCCATATGTGGTATGTGAAAAGAACACGCATGCAATGACTCCAGTTGTTGATAGTGAAAAGAACATACATGCAATGACACTAGTGGATCCATGTGTGGTCTCTGAAGAGAACACACATTTCAATGACACCGTTGGATCCATATGTGGTATGTGAAAAGAACACACATGCAATGACTCCAGTTGTTGTTACTAAAAAGAACACAAATGCAATGACGCTGGTGGATCCAAAGGTGGTATGTGAGAAGAACAGTCATGAAATGACTCTGGTTGTTGTTAGTAAAAAGAACACACATGCAATGACACCGTTGGATCCATAGGTGGATTGTGAAAAGAACACACATGTAGTGACACCGGTGGATCCATAGGTGGATTGTGAAAACAGCACAAATGCAATGACACTAGTGGATCCATATGTGGTATGTGAAACGAACACACATGCAATGACTCCAGTTGTTGTTAGTGAAAAGAACACACATGCAATGACACTGGTGGATCCATAGGTGGATTGTGAAAAGAGCACACACGCAATGACACTAGTGGATCCAATTGTGGTATGTGAAAAGAACACACATGCAATGACTCCTGTTGTTGTTAGTGAAAAGAACATACATGCAATGACACTGGTGGATCCATGTGTGGTATCTGAAGAGAGCACACTTTTCAATGACTCTGGTTGTTGTTAGTAAAAAGAACACACATGCAATGCCACTGGTGGATCCATGTGTGGTCTCTGAAGAGAACACACATGCAATGACTCTGGTTGTTGTTACTGAAAAGAACACACATGCAATGACACTGGTGGATCCATGTGTGGATAATGAAGAGAACACACATGCAATGACACTGGTGGATCCATAGGTGGTATGTGAGAAGAATAGTCATGAAATGACTCTGGTTGTTATTAGTAAAAAGAACCCACATGCAATGTCACTGATGGAGCCATAGGTGGATTGTGAAAAGAGCACACATGCAATCACACTGGTGGATCCATATGTGGTATGTGAAAAGAACACACATGCAATGACTCCAGTTGTTTTTAGTGAAAAGAACATACATGCAATGACACTAGTGGATCCATGTGTGGTCTCTGAAGAGAACACACATTTCAATGACACTGGTGGATCCATATGTGGTATGTGAAAAGAACACACATGCAATGACTCCAGTTGTTGTTAGTGAAAAGAACATACATGCAATGACACTGGTGGATCCATGTGTGGTCTCTGAAGAGAGCACACATTTCAATGACTCTGGTTAGTAAAAAGAACACACATGCAATGACACTGGTGGATCCATGTGTGGTCTCTGAAGAGAACACACATGCAATGACTCTGGTTGTTGTTACTAAAAAGAACACACATGCAATGACACTGGTGGATCCATGTGTAGATTGTGAAGAGATGACACATGCAATGACACTGGTGGATCCATAGGTGTTATGTAATAAGAACTGACTAGAAATGTGTGTTGTTGTTTTTTTTAAAAATAACACACATGCAATGAAACTGGTGGATCCATAGGTGGATTAAGAAAAGAGCACACATGCAATGATACTGGTGGATCCATGTATGTGAAAAGAACACACATGCAATGACTCCATTTGTGGTTAGTGAAAACAACATACATGCACTAGCACTGGTGGATTCATGTGTGGTCTCTGAAGAGAGCACACATTTCAATGACTCTGGTTGTTGTTAGTAAAAAGAACATACATGCAATGACACTTGTGGATCCACGTGTGGTCTATGAAGAGAACACACATGCAATGACTCTGGTTGTTGTTACTAAAAAGAACACACATGCAATGACACTGGTGGATTCATGTGTGGATTGTGAAGAGAACACACATGCAATGACACTGGTGGATCCATAGGTGGTATGTGAGAAGAACAGTCATGAAATGACTCTGGTTGTTGCTAGTAAAAAGAACACACATGCAATGTCACTGGTGGATCCATAGGTGGATTGTGAAAAGAGCACACATGCAAAGACACTGGTGGATCCATATGTGGTATGTGAAAAGAACACACATGCAATGACTCCAGTTGTTGTTAGTGAAAAGAACATACATGCAATGACACTAGTGGATCCATGTGTGGTCTCTTAAGAGAACACACATTTCAATGACACCGGTGGATCCATATGTGGTATGTGAAAAGAACACACATGCAATGACTCCAGTTGTTGTTACTAAAAAGAACACAAATGCAATGACGCTGGTGGATCCATAGGTGGTATGTGAGAAGAACAGTCATGAAATGACTCTGGTTGTTGTTAGTAAAAAGAACACACATGCAATGACACCGTTGGATCCATATGTGGATTGTGAAAAGAACGCACATGCAATGACACCGGTGGATCCATAGGTGGATTGTGAAAAGAGCACAAATGCAATGACACTAGTGGATCCATATATGGTATGTGAAACGAACACACATGCAATGACTCCAGTTGTTGTTAGTGAAAAGAACACACATGCAATGACATTGGTGGATCCATAGGTGGATTGTGAAAAGAGGACACACGCAATGACACTAGTGGATCCATATGTGGTATGTGAAAAGAACACACATGCAATGACTCCAGTTGTTGTTAGTGAAAAGAACATACATGCAATGACACTGGTGGATCCATGTGTGGTATCTAAAGAGAGCACACTTTTCAATGACTCTAGTTGTTGTTAGTAAAAAGAACACACATGCAATGCCACTGGTGGATCCATGTGTGGTCTCTGAAGAGAACACACATGCAATGACTCTGGTTGTTGTTACTAAAAAGAACACACATGCAATGACACTGGTGGATTCATGTGTGGATTGTGAAGAGAACACACATGCAATGACACTGGTGGATCCATAGGTGGTATGTGAAAAGAGGACACACGCAATGACACTAGTGGATCCATATGTGGTATGTGAAAAGAACACACATGCAATGACTCCAGTTGTTGTTAGTGAAAAGAACACACATGCAATGACTCTAGTTGTTGTTAGTAAAAAGAACACACATGCAATGTCACTGGTGGATCCATAGGTGGATTGTGAAAAGAGCACACATGCAATGACACTGGTGGATCCATATGTGGTATGTGAAAAGAACACGCATGCAATGACTCCAGTTGTTGTTAGTGAAAAGAACATACATGCAATGACACTAGTGGATCCATGTGTGGTCTCTGAAGAGAACACACATTTCAATGACACCGGTGGATCCATACGTGGTATGTGAAAAGAACACACATGCAATGACTCCAGTTGTTGTTACTAAAAAGAACACAAATGCAATGACGCTGGTGGATCCATAGGTGGTATGTGAGAAGAACAATCATGAAATGACTCTGGTTGTTGTTAGTAAAAAGAACACACATGCAATGACACCGTTGGATTCATAGGTGGATTGTGAAAAGAACACACATGCAATGACACTGGTGGATCCATGTGTAGATTGTGAAGAGATGACACATGCAATGACACTGGTGGATCCATAGGTGGTATGTAAGAAGAACAGACAAGAAATGACTCTGGTTGTTGTTAGTAAAAAGAACACACATGCAATGAAACTGGTGGATCCATAGGTGGATTAAGAAAAGAGCACACATGCAATGATACTGGTGGATCCATGTATGTGAAAAGAACACACATGCAATGACTCCATTTGTGGTTAGTGAAAACAACATACATGCACTGGCACTGGTGGATCCATGTGTGGTCTCTGAAGAGAGCACACATTTCAATGACTCTGGTTGTTGTTAGTAAAAAGAACATACATGCAATGACACTTGTGGATCCACGTGTGGTCTATGAAGAGAACACACATGCAATGACTCTGGTTGTTGTTACTAAAAAGAACAAACATGCAATGACACTGGTGGATTCATGTGTGGATTGTGAAGAGAACACACATGCAATGACACTGGTGGATCCATAGGTGGTATGTGAGAAGAACAGTCATGAAATGACTCTGGTTGTTGCTAGTAAAAAGAACACACATGCAATGTCACTGGTGGATCCATAGGTGGATTGTGAAAAGAGCACACATGCAAAGACACTGGTGGATCCATATGTGGTATGTGAAAAGAACACACATTCAATGACTCCAGTTGTTGTTAGTGAAAAGAACATACATGCAATGACACTAGTGGATCCATGTGTGGTCTCTTAAGAGAACACACATTTCAATGACACCGGTGGATCCATATGTGGTATGTGAAAAGAACACACATGCAATGACTCCAGTTGTTGTTACTAAAAAGAACACAAATGCAATGACGCTGGTGGATCCATAGGTGGTATGTGAGAAGAACAGTCATGAAATGACTCTGGTTGTTGTTAGTAAAAAGAACACACATGCAATGACACCGTTGGATCCATATGTGGATTGTGAAAAGAACGCACATGCAATGACACCGGTGGATCCATAGGTGGATTGTGAAAAGAGCACAAATGCAATGACACTAGTGGATCCATATATGGTATGTGAAACAAACACACATGCAATGACTCCAGTTGTTGTTAGTGAAAAGAACACACATGCAATGACATTGGTGGATCCATAGGTGGATTGTGAAAAGAGGACACATAATGACACTAGTGGATCCATATGTGGTATGTGAAAAGAACACACATGCAATGACTCCAGTTGTTGTTAGTGAAAAGAACATACATGCAATGACACTGGTGGATCCATGTGTGGTATCTAAAGAGAGCACACTTTGCAATGACTCTAGATGTTGTTAGTAAAAAGAACACACATGCAATGCCACTGGTGGATCCATGTGTGGTCTCTGAAGAACACACATGCAATGACTCTGGTTGTTGTTACTAAAAGAACACACATGCAATGACACTGGTGGATTCATGTGGATTGTGAAGAGAACACACATGCAATGACACTGGTGGATCCATAGGTGGTATGTGAAAAGAGGACACACGCAATGACACTAGTGGATCCATATGTGGTATGTGAAAAGAACACACATGCAATGACTCCAGTTGTTGTTAGTGAAAAGAACACACATGCAATGACTCTAGTTGTTGTTAGTAAAAAGAACACACATGCAATGACACTGGTGGATCCATAGGTGGATTGTGAAAAGAGCACACATGCAATGACACTGGTGGATCCATATGTGGTATGTGAAAAGAACACGCATGCAATGACTCCAGTTGTTGTTAGTGAAAAGAACATACATGCAATGACACTAGTGGATCCATGTGTGGTCTCTGAAGAGAACACACATTTCAATGACACCGGTGGATCCATACGTGGTATGTGAAAAGAACACACATGCAATGACTCCAGTTGTTGTTACTAAAAAGAACACAAATGCAATGACGCTAGTGGATCCATAGGTGGTATGTGAGAAGAACAATCATGAAATGACTCTGGTTGTTGTTAGTAAAAAGAACACACATGCAATGACACCATTGGATTCATAGGTGGATTGTGAAAAGAACACACATGCAGTGACACCGGTGGATCCATAGGTGGATTGTGAAAAGGGCACAAATGCAATGACACTAGTGGATCCATATGTGGTATGTGAAACGAACACACATGCAATGACTCCAGTTGTTGTTAGTGAAAAGAACACACATGCAATGACACTGGTGGATCCATAGGTGGATTGGGAAAAGAGCACACACGCAATGACACTAGTGGATGGATCTGGTAATGTGAAGAGCACACTTATGAATGACACTAGATCCATATGTATGAAAGAACACACATGCAATGACTCCAGTTGTTGTTAGTGAAAAGAACATACATGCAATGACACTGGTGGATCCATGTGTGGTATTTGAAGAGAGCACACTTTTCAATGAATCTGGTTGTTGTTAGTAAAAAGAACACACATGCAATGACACTGGTGGATCCATGTGTGGATTGTGGAGAGTACACACATGCAATGACACTGGTGGATCCATAGCTGGTATGTATGAAGAATAGTCATGAAATGACTCTAGTTGTTATTAGTAAAAAGAACCCACATGCAATGTCACTGATTTAGCCATAGGTGGATTGTGAAAAGAGCACACATGCAATCACACTGGTGGATCCATATGTGGTATGTGAAAATAACACACATGCAATGACTCCAGTTGTTGTTAGTGAAAAGAACATACATGCAATGACACTAGTGGATCCATGTGTGGTCTCTGAAGAGAACACACATTTCAATGACATCGGTGGATCCATATGTGGTATGTGAAAAGAACACACATGCAATGACTCCAGTTGTTGTTACTAAAAAGAACACAAATGCAATGACGATGGTGGATCCATAGGTGGTATGTGAGAAGAACAGTCATGAAATGACTCTGGTTGTTGTTAGTAAAAAGAACACACATCCAATGACACCGTTGGATGCATAGGTGGATTGTGAAAAGAACACACATGCAATGACACCGGTGGATCCATAGGTGGATTGTGAAAAGAGCACAAATGCAATGACACTAGTGGATCCATATATGGTATGTGAAATGAACACACATGCAATGATTCCAGTTGTTGTTAGTGAAAAGAACACACATGCAATGACACTGGTGGATCCATAGGTGGATTGTGAAAAGAGGACACACGCAATGACACTAGTGGATCCATATGTGGTATGTGAAAAGAACACACATGCAATGACTCCAGTTGTTGTTAGTGAAAAGAACATACATGCATTGACACTGGTGGATCCATGTGTGGTATCTGAAGAGAGCACACTTTTCAATGACTCTGGTTGTTGTTAGTAAAACGAACACACATGCAATGCCACTGGTGGATCCATGTGTGGTCTCTGAAGATAACACACATGCAATGACTCTGGTTGTTGTTACTAAAAATAACACACATGCAATGACACTGGTGGATTCATGTGTGGATTGTGAAGAGAACACACATGCAATGACACTGGTGGATCCATAGGTGGTATGTGAGAAGAACAGTCATGAAATGACTCTGGTTGTTGTTAGTAAAAAGAACACACATGCAATGTCACTGGTGGATCCATAGGTGGATTGTGAAAAGAGCACACATGCAATGACACTGGTGGATCCATATGTGGTATGTGAAAAGAACACGCATGCAATGACTCCAGTTGTTGTTAGTGAAAAGAACATACATGCAATGACACTAGTGGATCCATGTGTGGTCTCTGAAGAGAACACACATTTCAATGACACCGGTGGATCCACATGTGGTATGTGAAAAGAACACACATGCAATGACTCCAGTTGTTGTTACTAAAAAGAACACAAATGCAATGACGCTGGTGGATCCATAGGTGGTATGTGAGAAGAACAGTCATGAAATGACTCTGGTTGTTGTTAGTAAAAAGAACACACATGCAATGACATCGTTGGATCCATAGGTGGATTGTGAAAAGAACACACATGCAGTGACACCGGTGGATCCATAGGTGGATTGTGAAAAGAGCACAAATGCAATGACACTAGTGGATCCATATGTGGTATGTGAAACGAACACACATGCAATGACTCCAGTTGTTGTTAGTGAAAAGAACACACATGCAATGACACTGGTGGATCCATAGGTGGATTGTGAAAAGAGGACACACGCAATGACACTAGTGTATCCATATGTGGTATGTGAAAAGAACACACATGCAATGACTCCAGTTGTTGTTAGTGAAAAGAACATACTTACAATGACACTGGTGGATCCATGTGTGGTATTTGAAGAGAGCACACTTTTCAATGACTCTGGTTGTTGTTAGTAAAAAGAACACACATGCAATGCCCTTCGTGGATCCATGTGTGGTCTCTGAAGAGAACACACATGCAATGACTCTGGTTGTTGTTACTAAAAAGAACACACATGCAATGACACTGGTGGATCCATAGGTGGTATGTATGAAGAATAGTCATGAAATGACTCTGGTTGTTATTAGTAAAAAGAACCCACATGCAATGTCACTGATGGAGCCATAGGTGGATTGTGAAAAGAGCACACATGCAATCACACTAGTGGATCCATATGTGGTATGTGAAAATAACACACATGCAATGACTCCAGTTGTTGTTAGTGAAAAGAACATACATGCAATGACACTAGTGGATCCATGTGTGGTCTCTCTGAAGAGAACACACATTTCAATGACACTGGTGGATCCATATGTGCTATGTGAAAAGAAGACACATGCAATGACTCCAGTTGTTGTTAGTGAAAAGAACATACATGCAATGACACTGGTGGATCCATGTGTGGTCTCTGAAGAGAGCACACATTTCATTGACTCTGGTTAGTAAAAAGAACACACATTCAATGACACTTGTGGATCCATGTGTGGTCTCTGAAGATAACACACATGCAATGACTCTGGTTGTTGTTACTAAAAAGAACACACATGCAATGACACTGGTGGATCCATGTGTAGATTGTGAAGAGATGACACATGCAATGACACTGGTGGATCCATAGGTGGTACGTGAGAAGAACAGACATGAAATGACTCTGGTTGTTGTTAGTAAAAAGAACACACATGCAATGACACTGATGGATCCATAGGTGGATTAAGAAAAGAGCACACATGCAATGACACTGGTGGATCCATATGTGGTATGTGAAAAGAACACACATGAATGACTCCAGTTGTTGTTAGTGAAAAGAACATACATGCACTGACACTAGTGGATCCATGTGTGGTCTCTGAAGAGAGCACACATTTCAATGACTCTGGTTGTTGTTAGTAAAAAGAACATACATGCAATGACACTTGTGGATCCACGTGTGGTCTCTGAAGAGAACACACATGCAATGACTCTGGTTGTTGTTACTAAAAAGAACACACATGCAATGACACTGGTGGATTCATGTGTGGATTGTGAAGAGATGACACATGCAATGACACTGGTGGATCCATAGGTGGTATGTGAGAAGAACAGTCATGAAATGACTCTGGTTGTTGTTAGTAAAAAGAACACACATGCAATGTCACTAGTGGATCCATAGGTGGATTGTGAAAAGAGCACACATGCAATGACACTGGTGGATACATATGTGGTATGTGAAAAGAACACACATGCAATGACTCCAGTTGTTGTTAGTGAAAAGAACATACATGCAATGACACTAGTGGATCCATGTGTGGTCTCTGAAGAGAACACACATTTCAATGACACCGGTGGATCCATATGTGGTATCTGAAAAGAACACACATGCAATGACTCCAGTTGTTGTTACTAAAAAGAACACAAATGCAATGACGCTGGTGGATCCATAGGTGGTATGTGAGAAGAACAGCGATGAAACGACTCTGGTTGTTGTTAGTAAAAAGAACACACATGCAATGACACCGATGGATCCATAGGTGGATTGTGAAAAGAACACACATGCAATGACACCGGTGGACCCATAGGTGGATTGTGAAAAGAGCACAAATGCAATGACACTAGTGGATCCATATGCGGTATGTGAGAATATGATCATGAAATGACTCTGGTTGTTGTTAGTGAAAAGAACACACATGCAATGACACTGGTGGATCCATAGGTGGATTGTGAAAAGAGCACACACGCAATGACACTAGTGGATCCATATGTGGTATGTGAAAAGAACACACATGCATTGACTCCAGTTGTGGTTAGTGAAAAGAACATACATGCAATGACACTGGTGGATCCATGTGTGGTCTCTGAAGAGAGCACACATTTCAATGACTCTGGTTGTTGTTAGTAAAAAGAACACACATGCAATGACACTGGTAGATCCACGTGTGGTCTCTGAAGAGAACACACATGCAATGACTCTGGTTGTTGTTACTAAAAAGAACACACATGCAATGACACTGGTGGATTCATGTGTGGATTGTGAAGAGAACACACATGCAATGACACTGGTGGATCCATAGGTGGTATGTGAGAAGAACAGTCGTGAAATGACTCTGGTTGTTGTTAGTAAAAAGAACACACATGCAATGTCACTGGTGGATCCATAGGTGGATTGTGAAAAGAGCACACATGCAATGACACTGGTGGATCCATATGTGGTATGTGAAAAGAACACACATGCAATGATTCCAGTTGTTGTTAGTGAAAAGAACATACATGCAATGACACTAGTGGATCCATGTGTGGTCTCTGAAGAGAACACACATTTCAATGACACCGGTCGATCCATATGTGGTATGTGAAAAGAACACACATGCAATGACTCCAGTTGTTATTACTAAAAAGAACACAAATGCAATGACGCTGGTGGATCCATAGGTGGTATGTGAGAAGAACAGTCATGAAATGACTCTGGTTGTTGTTAGTAAAAAGAACACACATGCAATGACACCGGTGGATCCATAGGTGGATTGTGAAAAGAACACACATGCAATGACACGGGTGGATCCATAGGTGGATTGTGAAAAGAGCACACATGCAATCACCCTAGTGGATCCATATGTGGTATGTGAAAATAACACACATGCAATGACTCCAGTTGTTGTTAGTGAAAAGAACATACATGCAATGACACTAGTGGATCCATGTGTGGTCTCTGAAGAGAACACACATTTCAATGACACTGGTGGATCCATATGTGGTATGTGAAAAGAACACACATGCAATGACTCCAGTTGTTGTTAGTGAAAAGAACATACATGCAATGACACTGGTGGATCCATGTGTGGTCTCTGAAGGGAGCACACATTTCAATGACTCTGGTTAGTAAAAAGAACACACATGCAATGACACTGGTGGATCCATGTGTGGTCTCTGAAGAGAACACACATGCAATGACTCTGGTTGTTGTTACTAAAAAGAACACACATGCAATGACACTGGTGGATCCATGTGTAGCTTGTGAAGAGATGACACATGCAATGACACTGGTGGATCCATAGGTGGTATGTAAGAAGAACAGACAAGAAATGACTCTGGTTGTTGTTAGTAAAAAAGAACACACATGCAATGAAACTGGTGGATCCATAGGTGGATTAAGAAAAGAGCACACATGCCATGACACTGGTGGATCCATATGTGGTATGTGAAAAGAACACACATGCAATGACTCCAGTTGTGGTTAGTGAAAACAACATACATGCACTGACACTGGTGGATCCATGTGTGGTCTCTGAAGAGAGCACACATTTCAATGACTCTGGTTGTTGTTAGTAAAAAGAACATACATGCAATGACACTTGTGGATCCACGTGTGGTCTATGAAGAGAACACACATGCAATGACTCTGGTTGTTGTTACTAAAAAGAACACACATCCAATGACACTGGTGGATTCATGTGTGGATTGTGAAGAGAACACACATGCAATGACACTGGTGGATCCATAGGTGGTATGTGAGAAGAACAGTCATGAAATGACTCTGGTTGTTGTTAGTAAAAAGAACACACATGCAATGTCACTGGTGGATCCATAGGTGGATTGTGAAAAGAGCACACATGCAAAGACACTGGTGGATCCATATGTGGTATGTGAAAAGAACACACATGCAATGACTCCAGTTGTTGTTAGTGAAAAGAACATACATGCAATGACACTAGTGGATCCATGTGGTCTCTGAGAACACACATTTCAATGACACCGTGGATCCATATGTGGTATGTGAAAAGAACACACATGCAATGACTCCAGTTGTTGTTACTAAAAAGAACACAAATGCAATGACGCTGGTGGATCCATAGGTGGTATGTGAGAAGAACAGTCATGAAATGACTCTGGTTGTTGTTAGTAAAAAGAACACACATGCAATGACACCGTTGGATCCATATGTGGATTGTGAAAAGAACACACATGCAATGACACCGGTGGATCCATAGGTGGATTGTAAAAAGAGCACAAATGCAATGACACTAGTGGATCCATATATGGTATGTGAAACGAACACACATGCAATGACTCCAGTTGTTGTTAGTGAAAAGAACACACATGCAATGACACTGGTGGATCCATAGGTGGATTGTGAAAAGAGGACACACGCAATGACACTAGTGGATCCATATGTGGTATGTGAAAAGAACACACATGCAATGACTCCAGTTGTTGTTAGTGAAAAGAACATACATGCAATGACACTGGTGGATCCATGTGTGGTATCTGAAGAGAGCACACTTTTCAATGACTCTAGTTGTTGTTAGTAAAAGGAACACACATGCAATGCCACTTGTGGATCCATGTGTGGTCTCTGAAGAGAACACACATGCAATGACTCTGGTTGTTGTTACTAAAAAGAACACACATGCAATGACACTGGTGGATTCATGTGTGAATTGTGAAGAGAACACACGTGCAATGACACTGGTGGATCCATAGGTGGTATGTGAGAAGAACAGTCATGAAATGACTCTAGTTGTTGTTAGTAAAAAGAACACACATGCAATGTCACTGGTGGATCCATAGGTGGATTGTGAAAAGAGCACACATGCAATGACACTGGTGGATCCATATGTGGTATGTGAAAAGAACACGCATGCAATGACTCCAGTTGTTGTTAGTGAAAAGAACATACATGCAATGACACTAGTGGATCCATGTGTGGTCTCTGAAGAGAACACACATTTCAATGACACCGGTGGATCCATATGTGGTATGTGAAAAGAACACACATGCAATGACTCTAGTTGTTGTTACTAAAAAGAACACAAATGCAATGACGCTGGTGGATCCATAGGTGGTATGTGAGAAGAACAATCATGAAATGACTCTGGTTGTTGTTAGTAAAAAGAACACACGTGCAATGACATCGTTGGATTCATAGGTGGATTGTGAAAAGAACACACATGCAGTGACACCGGTGGATCTATAGGTGGATTGTGAAAAGGGCACAAATGCAATGACACTAGTGGATCCATATGTGGTATGTGAAACGAACACACATGCAAAGACTCCAGTTGTTGTTAGTGAAAAGAACACACATGCAATGACACTGGTGGATCCATAGGTGGATTGGGAAAAGAGCACACACGCAATGACACTAGTGGATCCATATGTGGTATGTGAAAAGAACACACATGCAATGACTCCAGTTGTTGTTAGTGAAAAGAACATACATGCAATGACACTGGTGGATCCACGTGTGGTATTTGAAGAGAGCACACTTTTCAATGAATCTGGTTGTTGTTAGTAAAAAGAACACACATGCAATGCCACTCGTGGATCCATGTGTGGTCTCTGAAGAGAACACACATGCAATGACTCTGGTTGTTGTTACTAAAAAGAACACACATGCAATTACACTGGTGGATCCATGTGTGGATTGTGGAGAGAACACACATGCAATGACACTGGTGGATCAATAGCTGGTATGTATGAAGAATAGTCATGAAATGACTCTAGTTGTTATTAGTAAAAAGAACCCACATGCAATGTCACTGATGGAGCCATAGGTGGATTGTGAAAAGAGCACACATGCAATCACACTGGTGGATCCATATGTGGTATGTGAAAATAACACACATGCAATGACTCCAGTTGTTGTTAGTGAAAAGAACATACATGCAATGACACTAGTGGATCCATGTGTGGTCTCTGAAGAGAACACACATTTCAATGACACTGGTGGATCCATATGTGGTATGTGAAAAGAAGACACATGCAATGACTCCAGTTGTTGTTAGTGAAACATACATGCAATGACACTGGTGGATCCATGTGTGGTCTCTGAAGAGAGCACACATTTCAATGACTCTGGTTAGTAAAAAGAACACACATGCAATGACACTGGTGGATCCATGTGTGGTCTCTGAAGAGAACACACATGCAATGACTCTGGTTGTTGTTACTAAAAAGAACACACATGCAATGACACTGGTGGATCCATGTGTAGATTGTGAAGAGATGACACATGCAATGACACTGGTGGATCCATAGGTGGTATGTGAGAAGAACAGACAAGAAATGACTCTGGTTGTCGTTAGTAAAAAGAACACACATGCAATGACACTGGTGGATCCATAGGTGGATTAAGAAAAGAGCACACATGCAATGACACTGGTGGATCCATATGTGGTATGTGAAAAGAACACACATGCAATGACTCCAGTTGTGGTTAGTGAAAAGAACATACTTGCACTGACACTGGTGGATCCATGTGTGGTCTCTGAAGAGAGCACACATTTCAATGACTCTGGTTGTTGTTAGTAAAAAGAACATACATGCAATGACACTTGTGGATCCACGTGTGGTCTATGAAGAGAACACACATGCAATGACTCTGGTTGTTGTTACTAAAAAGAACACACATGCAATGACACTGGTGGATTCATGTGTGGATTGTGAAGAGAACACACATGCAATGACGATGGTGGATCCATAGGTGGTATGTGAGAAGAACAGTCATGAAATGACTCTGGTTGTTGTTAGTAAAAAGAACACACATGCAATGACACCGTTGGATCCATAGGTGGATTGTGAAAAAAACACACATGCAATGACACCGGTGGATCCATAGGTGGATTGTGAAAAGAGCACAAATGCAATGACACTAGTGGATCCATATATGGTATCTGAAATGAACACACATGCAATGATTCCAGTTGTTGTTAGTGAAAAGAACACACATGCAATGACACTGGTGGATCCATAGGTGGATTGTGAAAAGAGGACACACGCAATGACACTAGTGGATCCATATGTGGTATGTGAAAAGAACACACATGCAATGACTCCAGTTGTTGTTAGTGAAAAGAACATACATGCAATGACACTGGTGGATCCAAGTGTGGTATCTGAAGAGAGCACACTTTTCAATGACTCTGGTTGTTGTTAGTAAAAAGAACACACATGCAATGCCACTGGTGGATCCATGTGTGGTCTATGAAGAGAACACACATGCAATGACTCTGGTTGTTGTTACTAAAAAGAACACACATCCAATGACACTGGTGGATTCATGTGTGGATTGTGAAGAGAACACACATGCAATGACACTGGTGGATCCATAGGTGGTATGTGAGAAGAACAGTCATGAAATTACTCTGGTTGTTGTTAGTAAAAAGAACACACATGCAATGTCACTGGTGGATCCATAGGTGGATTGTGAAAAGAGCACACATGCAAAGACACTGGTGGATCCATATGTGGTATGTGAAAAGAACACACATGCAATGACTCCAGTTGTTGTTAGTGAAAAGAACATACATGCAATGACACTAGTGGATCCATGTGTGGTCTCTAAAGAGAACACACATTTCAATGACACCGGTGGATCCATATGTGGTATGTGAAAAGAACACACATGCAATGACTCCAGTTGTTGTTACTAAAAAGAACACAAATGCAATGACGCTGGTGGATCCATAGGTGGTATGTGAGAAGAACAGACATGAAATGACTCTGGTTGTTGTTAGTAAAAAGAACACACATGCAATGACACCGGTGGATCCATAGGTGGATTGTGAAAAGAACACACATGCAATGACACCGGTGGACCCATAGGTGGATTGTGAAAAGAGAACAAATGCACTGACACTAGTGGATCCATATGTGGTATGTGAAAAGAACACACATGCAATGACACCAGTTGTTGTTAGTGAGAAGAACAAACATGCAATGATCCTGGTGGATCCATAGGTGGATTGTGAAAAGTGCACACACGCAATGACACTGGTGGATCCATATGTGGTATGTGAAAAGAACACACATGCAATGATTCCAAATGTTGTTAGTGAAAACAAGATACATGCAATGACACTGGTGGATCCATGTGTGGTCTCTGAAGAGAGCACACATTTCAATGACTCCTGTTGTTGTTAGTAAAAAGAACACACATGCAATGACACTGGTGGGTCCACGTGTGGTCCCTGAAGAGAACACACATGCAATGACTCTGGTTGTTGTTACTAAAAACAACACACATTCAATGACACTTGTGGATTCATGTGTGGATTGTGAAGAGATGACACATGCAATGACACTGGTGGATCCATAGGTGGTACGTGAGAAGAACAGACATGAAATGACTCTGGTTGTTGTTAGTAAAAAGAACACACATGCAATGACACTGGTGGATCCATAGGTGGATTAAGAAAAGAGCACACATGCAATAACACTGGTGGATCCATATGTGGTATGTGAAAAGAACACACATGCAATGACTCCAGTTGTTGTTAGTGAAAAGAACATACATGCAATGACACTAGTGGATCCATGTGTGGTCTCTAAAGAGAACACACATTTCAATGACACCGGTGGATCCATATGTGGTATGTGAAAAGAACACACATGCAATGACTCCAGTTGTTGTTACTAAAAATAACACAAATGCAATGACGCTGGTGGATCCATAGGTGGTATGTGAGAAGAACAGTCATGAAATGACTCTGGTTGTTGTTAGTAAAAAGAACACACATGCAATGACACCGGTGGATCCATAGGTGGATTGTGAAAAGAACACACATGCAATGACACGGGTGGATCCATAGGTGGATTGTGAAAAGAGCACAAATGCAATGACACTAGTGGATCCATATGTGGTATGTGAAAAGAACACACATGTAATCACTCCAGTTGTTGTTAGTGAAAAGAACACACATGCAATGACACTGGTGGATCCATAGGTGGATTGTGAAAAGAGCACACACGCAATGACACTGGTGGATCCATATGTGGTATGTGAAAAGAACACACATGCAATGAATCCAGTTGTTGTTAGTGAAAAGAACATACATGCAATGACACTGGTGGATCCATGTGTGGTATCTTAAGAGAGCACACATTTCAATGACTCTGGTTGTTGTTAGTAAAAAGAACACACATGCAATGCCACTGGTGGATCCATGTGTGGTCTCTGAAGAGAACACACATGCAATGACTCTGGTTGTTGTTACTAAAAAGAACACACATGCAATGACACTGGTGGATCCATGTGTGGATTTTGAAGAGAACACACATGCAATGACACTAGTGGATCCATAGGTGGTATGTGAGAATAATAGTCATGAAATGACTCTGGTTGTTATTAGTAAAAAGAACACACATGCAATGTCACTGATGGATCCATATGTGGATTGTGAAAAGAGCACACATGCAATTACACTGGTGGATCCATATGTGGTATGTGAAAAGAACACACATGCAATGACTCCAGTTGTTGTTAGTGAAAAGAACATACATGCAATGACACTAGTGGATCCATGTGTGGTCTCTGAAGAGAACACACATTTCAATGACACTGGTGGATCCATATGTGGTATGTGAAAAGAACACACATGCAATGACTCCAGTTGTTGTTAGTGAAAAGAACATACAAGCAATGACACTGGTGGATCCATGTGTGGTCTCTGAAGAGAGCACACATTTAAATGACTCTGGTTGTTGTTAGTAAAAAGAACACACATGCAATGACACTGGTGGATCCATGTGTGGTCTTTGAAGAGAACACACATGCAATGACACTGGTGGATCCATGTGTAGATTGTGAAGAGATGACACATGCAATGACACTGGTGGATCCATAGGTGGTATGTGAGAAGAACAGTCATGAAATGACTCTGGTTGTTTTTAGTAAAAAGAACACACATGCAATGTCGCTGGTGGATCCATAGGTGGATTGTGAAAAGAGCACACATGCAATGACACTGGTGGATCCATATGTGGTATGTGAAAAGAACACACATGCAATGACTCCAGTTGTTGTTAGTGAAAAGAACATACATGCAATGACACTATTGGATCCATGTGTGATGCAAAGAGAACACACATTTCAATGACACCGGTGGATCCATATGTGGTATGTGAAAAGAACACACATGCAATGACTCCAGTTGTTATTACTAAAAAGAACACAAATGCAATGACGCTGGTGGATCCATAGGTGGTATGTGAGAAGAACAGTCATGAAGTGACTCTGGTTGTTGTTAGTAAAAAGAACACACATGCAATGTCACTGGTGGATCCATAGGTGGATTGTGAAAAGAGCACACATGCAATGACACTGGTGGATCCATATGTGGTATGTGAAAAGAACACACATGCAATGACTCCAGTTGTTGTTTGTGAAAAGAACATACATGCAATGACACTAGTGGATCCATGTGTGGTCTCTAAAGAGAACACACATTTCAATGACACCGGTGGATCCATATGTGGTATGTGAAAAGAACACACATGCAATGACTCCAGTAGTTGTTACTAAAAAGAACACAAATGCAATGACGCTGGTGGATCCATAGGTGGTATGTGAGAAGAACAGACATGAAATGACTCTGGTTGTTGTTAGTAAAAAGAACACACATGCAATGACACCGGTGGATCCATAGGTGGATTGTGAAAAGAACACACATGCAATGACACCGGTGGACCCATAGGTGGATTGTGAAAAGAGAACAAATGAACTGACACTAGTGGATCCATATGTGGTATGTGAAAAGAACACACATGCAATGACACCAGTTGTTGTTAGTGAAAAGAACACACATGCAATGATCCTGGTGGATCCATAGGTGGATTGTGAAAAGTGCACACACGCAATGACACTGGTGGATCCATATGTGGTATGTGAAAAGAACACACTGCAATGATTCCCAATGTTGTTAGTGAAAAGAAGATACATGCAATGACACTGGTGGATCCATGTGTGGTCTCTGAAGAGAGCACACATTTCAATGACTCCTGTTGTTGTTAGTAAAAAGAACACACATGCAATGACACTGGTGGGTCCACGTGTGGTCCCTGAAGAGAACACACATGCAATGACTCTGGTTGTTGTTACTAAAAAGAACACACATTCAATGACACTGGTGGATTCATGTGTGGATTGTGAAGAGATGACACATGCAATGACACTGGTGGATCCATAGGTGGTACGTGAGAAGAACAGACATGAAATGACTCTGGTTGTTGTTAGTAAAAAGAACACACATGCAATGACACTGGTGGATCCATAGTTGGATTAAGAAAAGAGCACACATGCAATGACACTGGTGGATCCATATGTGGTATGTGAAAAGAACACACATGAAATGACTCCAGTTGTTGTTAGTGAAAAGAACATACATGCACTGACACTAGTGGATCCATGTGTGGTGTCTGAAGAGAGCACACATTTCAATGACTCTGGTTGTTGTTAGTAAAAAGAACATACATGCAATGACACTTCTGGATCCACGTGTGGTCTCTGAAGAGAACACACATGCAATGACTCTGGTTGTTGTTACTAAAAAGAACACACATGCAATGACACTGGTGGATTCATGTGTGGATTGTGAAGAGATGACACATGCAATGACACTGGTGGATCCATAGGTGGTATGTGAGAAGAACAGTCATGAAATGACTCTGGTTGTTGTTAGTAAAAAGAACACACATGCAATGTCACTGGTGGATCCATAGGTGGATTGTGAAAAGAGCACACATGCAATGACACTGGTGGATCCATATGTGGTATGTGAAAAGAACACACATGCAATGACTCCAGTTGTTGTTAGTGAAAAGAACATACATGCAATGACACTAGTGGATCCATGTGTGGTCTCTGAAGAGAACACACATTTCAATGACACCGGTGGATCCATATGTGGTATCTGAAAAGAACACACATGCAATGACTCCAGTTGTTGTTACTAAAAAGAACACAAATGCAATGACGCTGGTGGATCCATAGGTGGTATGTGAGAAGAACAGACATGAAACGACTCTGGTTTTTGTTAGTAAAAAGAACACACATGCAATGACACCGGTGGATCCATAGGTCGATTGTGAAAAGAACACACATGCAATGACACCGGTGGACCCATAGGTGGATTGTGAAAAGAGCACAAATGAAATGACACTAGTGGATCCATATGCGGTATGTGAGAATAACAGTCATGAAATGACTCTGGTTGTTGTTAGTGAAAAGAACACACATGCAATGACACTGGTGGATCCATAGGTGGATTGTGAAAAGAGCACACACGCAATGACACTAGTGGATCCATATGTGGTATGTGAAAAGAACACACATGCAATGATTCCAAATGTTGTTAGTGAAAAGAACATACATGCAATGACACTGGTGGATCCATGTGTGGTCTCTAAAGAGAGCACACATTTCAATGACTCTGGTTGTTGTTAGTAAAAAGAACACACATGCAATGACACTGGTAGATCCACGTGTGGTCTCTGAAGAGAACACACATGCAATGACTCTGGTTGTTGTTACTAAAAAGAACAAACATGCAATGACACTGGTGGATTCATGTGTGGATTGTGAAGAGAACACACATGCAATGACACTGGTGGATCCATAGGTGGTATGTGAGAAGAACAGTCGTGAAATGACTCTGGTTGTTGTTAGTAAAAAGAACACACATGCAATGTCACTGGTGGATCCATAGGTGGATTGTGAAAAGAGCACACATGCAATGACACTGGTGGATCCATATGTGGTATATGAAAAGAACACACATGCAATGATTCCAGTTGTTGTTAGTGAAAAGAACATACATGCAATGACACTACTGGATCCATGTGTGGTCTCTAAAGAGAACACACATTTCAATGACACCGGTGGATCCATATGTGGTATGTGAAAAGAACACACATGCAATGACTCCAGTTGTTATTACTAAAAAGAACACAAATGCAATGACGCTGGTGGATCCATAGGTGGTATGTGAGAAGAACAATCATGAAATGACTCTAGTTGTTGTTAGTAAAAAGAACACACATGCAATGACACCGGTGGATCCATAGGTGGATTGTGAAAAGAACACACATGCAATGACACGGGTGGATCCATAGGTGGATTGTGAAAAGAGCACAAATGCAATGACACTAGTGGATCCATATGTGGTATGTGAAAAGAACACACATGTAATCACTCCAGTTGTTGTTAGTGAAAAGAACACACATGCAATGACACTGGTGGATCCATAGGTGGATTGTGAAAAGAGCACAAACGCAATGACACTGGTGGATCCATATGTGGTATGTGAAAAGAACACACATGCAATGAATCCAGTTGTTGTTAGTGAAAAGAACATACATGCAATGACACTGGTGGATCCATGTGTGGTATCTTAAGAGAGCACACATTTCAATGACTCTGGTTGTTGTTAGTAAAAAGAACACACATGCAATGCCACTGGTGGATCCATGTGTGGTCCCTGAAGAGAACACACATGCAATGACTCTGGTTGTTGTTACTAAAAAGAACACACATGCAATGACACTGGTGGATCCATGTGTGGATTGTGAAGAGAACACACATGCAATGACACTAGTGGATCCATAGGTGGTATGTGAGAATAATAGTCATGAAATGACTCTGGTTGTTATTAGTAAAAAGAACACACATGCAATGTCACTGATGGATCCATAGGTGGATTGTGAAAAGAGCACACATGCAATTACACTGGTGGATCCATATGTGGTATGTGAAAAGAACACACATGCAATGACTCCAGTTGTTGTTAGTGAAAAGAACATACATGCAATGACACTAGTGGATCCATGTGTGGTCTCTGAAGAGAACACACATTTCAATGACACTGGTGGATCCATATGTGGTATGTGAAAAGAACACACATGTAATGACTCCAGTTGTTGTTAGTAAAAAGAACACACATGCAATGACACTGGTGGATCCATGTGTGGTCTTTGAAGAGAACACACATGCAATGACACTGGTGGATCCATGTGTAGATTGTGAAGAGATGACACATGCAATGACACTGGTGGATCCATAGGTGGTATGTGAGAAGAACAGTCATGAAATGACTCTAGTTGTTTTTAGTAAAAAGAACACACATGCAATGTCGCTGGTGGATCCATAGGTGGATTGTGAAAAGAGCACACATGCAATGACACTGGTGGATCCATATGTGGTATGTGAAAAGAACACACATGCAATGACTCCAGTTGTTGTTAGTGAAAAGAACATACATGCAATGACACTAGTGGATCCATGTGTGGTCTGTGAAGAGAACACACATTTCAATGACACCGGTGGATCCATATGTGGTATGTGAAAAGAACACACATGCAATGACTCCAGTTGTTATTACTAAAAAGAACACAAATGCAATGACGCTGGTGGATCCATAGGTGGTATGTGAGAAGAACAGTCATGAAGTGACTCTGGTTGTTGTTAGTAAACAGAACACACATGCAATGACACCGGTGCATCCATAGGTGGATTGTGAAAAGAACACACATGCAATGACACCGGTGGATCCATAGGTGGATTGTGAAAAGAGCACAAATGCAATGACACTAGTGTGTCCATATGTGGTATGTGAAATGAACACACATGCAATGACTCTAGTTGTTGTTAGTGAAATGAACACACATGCAATGACACTGGTGGATCCATAGGTGGATTGTGAAAAGAGCACACACGCAATGATACTGGTGGATCCATATCTGGTATGTGAAAAGAACACACATGCAATGACTCCAGTTGTTGTTACTGAAAAGAACATACATGCAATGACACTGGTGGATCCATGTGTGGTATCTGAAGAGAGCACACTTTTCAATGACTCTGGTTGTTGTTAGTAAAAAGAACACACATGCAATGCCACTGGTGGATCCATGTGTGGTCTCCGAAGAGAACACACATGCAATGACTCTGGTTGTTGTTACTAAAAAGAACACACATGCAATGACACTGGTGGATCCATGTGTGGATTGTGAAGAGAACACACATGCAATGACACTGGTGGATCCATAGGTGGTATGTGAGAAGAATAGTCATGAAATGACTTTGGTTGTTATTAGTAAAAACAACACACATGCAATGTCACTGATGGATCCATAGGTGGATTGTGAAAAGAGCACACATGCAATCACACTTGTCGATCCATATGTGGTATGTGAAAAGAACACACATGCAATGACTCCAGTTGTTGTTAGTTAAAAGAACATACATGCAATGACACTGGTGGATCCATGTGTGGTCTCTAAAGAGAACACACATTTCAATGACACTGGTGGATCCATATCTGGTATGTGAAAAGAACACACATCCAATGACTCCAGTTGTTGTTAGTGAAAAGAACATACATGCAATGACACTGGTGGATCCATGTGTGGTCTCTGAAGAGAGCACACACTTCAATGACTCTGGTTAGTAAAAAGAACACACATGCAATGACACTGGCGCACATGCAATGACTCTGGTTGTTGTTACTAAAAAGAACACACATGCAATGACACTGGTGGATCCATGTGTAGATTGTGTAGAGATGACACATGCAATGACACCGGTGGATCCATAGGTGGTATGTGATAAGAACAGACATGAAATGACTCTGGTTGTTGTTAGTAAAAAGAACACACATGCAATGACACTGGTGGATCCATAGGTGGATTAAGAAAAGAGCACACATGCAATGACATTGGTGGATCCATATGTGGTATGTGAAAAGAACACACATGCAATGACTCCAGTTGTTGTTAGTGAAAAGAACATACATGCACTGACACTAGTGGATCCATGTGTGGTCTCTAAAGAGAGCACACATTTCAATGACTGGTTGTTGTTAGTAAAAAGAACACACATGCAATGACACTTGTGGATCCACGTGTGGTCTCTGAAGAGAACACACATGCAATGACTCTGGTTGTTGTTGTTACTAAAAAGAACACACATGCAATGACACTGGTGGATTCATAGGTGGTATGTGAGAAGAACAGTCATGAAATGACTCTGGTTGTTGTTAGTAAAAAGAACACACATGCAATGTCACTGGTGGATCCATAGGTGGATTGTGAAAAGAGCACACATGCAATGACACTGGTGGATCCATATGTGGTATGTGAAAAGAACACACATGCAATGACTCTAGTTGTTGTTAGTGAAAAGAACATACATGCAATGACACTAGTGGATCCATGTGTGGTCTCTGAAGAGAACACACATTTCAATGACACTGGTGGATCCATATGTGGTATCTGAAAAGAACACACATGCAATGACTCCAGTTGTTGTTACTAAAAAGAACACACATGCAATGACGCTGGTGGATCCATAGGTGGTATGTGAGAAGAACTGTGATGAAACGACTCTGGTTGTTGTTAGTAAAAGGAACACACATGCAATGACACCGGTGGATCCATAGGTGGATTGTGAAAAGAACACACATGCAATGACACCGGTGGACCCACAGGTGGATTGTGAAAAGAGCACAAATGCAATGGCTCTAGTGGATCCATATGTGGTATGTGAGAATAACAGTCATGAAATGACTCTGGTTGTTGTTAGTGAAAAGAACACACATGCAATGACACTGGTGGATCCATAGGTGGATTGTGAAAAGAGCACACACGCAATGACACTAGTGGATCCATATGTGGTATGTGAAAAGAACACACGTGCAATGATTCCAAATGTTGTTAGTGAAAAGAACATACATGCAATGACACTGGTGGATCCATGTGTGGTCTCTGAAGAGAGCACACATTTCAATGACTCTGGTTGTTGTTAGTAAAAAGAACACACATGCAATGACACTGGTGGATCCACGTGTGGTCTCTGAAGAGAACACACATGCAATGACTCTGGTTGTTGTTACTAAAAAGAACACACATGCAATGACACTGGTGGATTCATGTGTGGATTGTGAAGAGAACACACATGCAATGACACTGGTGGATCCATAGGTGGTATGTGAGAAGAACAGTCATGAAATGACTACGGTTGTTGTTAGTAAAAGAACACACATGCAATGTCCTTTGGTGGATCCATAGGTGGATTGTGAAAAGAGCACACATGCAATGACACTGGTGGATCCATATGTGGTATGTGAAAAGAACACACATGCAATGACTCCAGTTGTTGTTAGTGAAAAGAACATACATGCAATGACACTAGTGGATCCATGTGTGGTCTCTGAAGAGAACACACATTTCAATGACACTGGTGGATCCATATGTGGTATGTGAAAAGAACACACATGCAATGACTCCAGTTGTTGTTACTAAAAAGAACACAAATGCAATGACGCTGGTTGATCCATAGGTGGTATGTGAGAAGAACAGACATGAAATGACTCTGGTTGTTATTAGTAAAAAGAACACACTTGCAATGACACCGGTGGATCCATAGGTGGATTGTGAAAAGAACACACATGCAATGACACCGGTGGACCCATAGGTGGATTGTGAAAAGAGCACAAATCACTGACACTAGTGGATCCATATGTGGTATGTGAAAAGAACACACATGCAATGACTCCAGTTGTTGTTAGTGAAAAGAACACACATGCAATGACACTGGTGGATCCATAGGTGGATTGTGAAAAGAGCACACACGCAATGACACTAGTGGATCCATATGTGTTATGTGAAAAGAACACACATGCAATGATTCCAAATGTTGTTAGTAAAAAGAACATACATGCAATGATACTGGTGGATCCATGTGTGGTCTCTAAAGAGAGCACACATTTCAATGACTCTGGTTGTTGTTAGTAAAAAAACACACATGCAATGACATTGGTGGATCCATGTGTGGTCTCTGAAGAGAACACACATGCAATGACTCTGGTTGTTGTTACTAAAAAGAACACACATGCAATGACACTGGTGGATTCATGTGTGGATTGTGAAGAGAACACACATGCAATGACACTGGTGGATCCATTGGTGGTATGTGAGAAGAACAGTCATGAAATGACTCTGGTTGTTGTTAGTAAAAAGAACACACATGCAATGTCACTGGTGGATCCATAGGTGGATTGTGAAAAGAGCACACGTGCAATGACACTGGTGGATCCATATGTGGTATGTGAAAAGAACACACATGCAATGACTCCAGTTGTTGTTAGTGAAAAGAACATACATGCAATGACACTAATGGATCCATGTGTGGTCTCTGAAGAGAACACACATTTCAATGACACCGGTGGATCCATATGTGGTATGTGAAAAGAACACACATGCAATGACACTGGTGGATTCATGTGTGGATTGTGAAGAGAACACACATGCAATGAAACTGGCGGATCCATAGGTGGTATGTGAGAAGAACAGTCATGAAATGACTCTGGTTGTTGTTAGTAAAAAGAACACACATGCAATGTCACTGGTGGATCCATAGGTGGATTGTGAAAAGAGCACACATGCAATGACACTGGTGGATCCATATGTGGTATGTGAAAAGAACACACATGCAATGACTCCAGTTGTTGTTATTGAAAAGAACATACATGCAATGACACTAGTGGATCCATGTGTGGTCTCTGAAGAGAGCACACATTTCAATGACTCTGGTTGTTGTTAGTAAAAAAACACACATGCAATGACATTGGTGGATCCATGTGTGGTCTCTGAAGAGAACACACATGCAATGACTCTGGTTGTTGTTACTAAAAAGAACACACATGCAATGACACTGGTGGATTCATGTGTGGATTGTGAAGAGAACACACATGCAATGACACTGGTGGATCCATAGGTGGTATGTGAGAAGAACAGTCATGAAATGACTCTGGTTGTTGTTAGTAAAAAGAACACACATGCAATGTCACTGGTGGATCCATAGGTGGGTTGTGAAAAGAGCACACGTGCAATGACACTGGTGGATCCATATGTGGTATGTGAAAAGAACACACATGCAATGACTCCAGTTGTTGTTAGTGAAAAGAACATACATGCAATGACACTAATGGATCCATGTGTGGTCTCTGAAAAGAACACACATTTCAATGACACCGGTGGATCCATATGTGGTATGTGAAAAGAACACACATGCAATGACTCCAGTTGTTATTACTAAAAAGAACACAAATGCAATGACGCTGGTGGATCCATAGGTTGTATGTGAGAAGAACAGTCATGAAATGACTCTGGTTGTTGTTAGTAAAAAGAACACACATGCAATGTCACCGGTGGATCCATAGGTGGTTTGTGAAAAGAACACACATGCAATGACACCGGTGGATCCATAGGTGGATTTTGAAAAGAGCACAAATGCGATGACACTAGTGGATCCATATGTGGTATGTGAAAAGAACACACATGCAATCACTCCAGTTGTTATTAGTGAAAAGAACGCAAATGCAATGACACTGGTGGATCCATAGGTGGATTGTGAAAAGAGCACACACGCAATGACACTAGTGGATCCATATGTGGTATGTGAAAAGAACACACATGCAATGACTCCAGTTGTTGTTAGCGCAAAGAACATACATGCAATGACACTGGTGGATCCATGTGTGGTATCTGAAGAGAGCACACTTTTCAATGACTCTGGTTGTTGTTAGTAAAAAGAACACAGATGCAATGACATCGGTGCATCCATAGGTTGATTGTGAAAAGAACACACATGCAATGACTCTGGTTGTTGTTACTAAAAAGAACACACATGCAATGACACTGGTGGATTCATGTGTGGATTGTGAAGAGAACACACATGCAATGACACTGGTGGATCCATAGGTGGTATGTGAGAAGAACAGTCATGAAATGACTCTGGTTGTTGTTAGTAAAAAGAACACACATGCAATGTCACTAGTGGATCCATAGGTGGATTATGAAAAGAGCACACGTGCAATGACACTGGTGGATCCATATGTGGTATGTGAAAAGAACACACATGCAATGACTCCAGTTGTTGTTAGTGAAAAGAACATACATGCAATGACACTAATGGATCCATGTGTGGTCTCTGAAGAGAACACACATTTCAATGACACCGGTGGATCCATATGTGGTATGTGAAAAGAACACACATGCAATGACTACAGTTGTTGTTACTAAAAAGAACACAAATGCAATGACGCTGGTGGATCCATAGGTCATATGTGAGAAGAACAGTCATGAAATGACTCTGGTTGTTGTTAGTAAAAAGAACACACATGCAATGACACCGGTGGATCCATAGGTGGATTGTGAAAAGAACACACATGCAATGACATCGGTGGATCCATAGGTGGATTGTGAAAAGAGCACAAATGCGATGACACTAGTGGATCCATATGTGGTATGTGAAAAGAACACACATGCAATCACTCCAGTTGTTATTAGTGAAAAGAACGCAAATGCAATGACACTGGTGGATCCATAGGTGGATTGTGAAAAGAGCACACACGCAATGACACTAGTGGATCCATATGTGGTATGTGAAAAGAACACACATGCAATGACTCCAGTTGTTGTTAGCGCAAAGAACATACATGCAATGACACTGGTGGATCCATGTGTGGTATCTGAAGAGAGCACACTTTTCAATGACTCTGGTTGTTGTTAGTAAAAAGAACACACATGCAATGACATCGGTGCATCCATAGGTGGATTGTGAAAAGAACACACATGCAATGACACCGGTGGATCCATAGGTGGATTATGAAAAGAGCACAAATGCAATGATACTAGTGGATCCATATGTGGTATGTGAAATGAACACACATGCAATGACTCTAGTTGTTATTAGTGAAAAGAACACACATGCAATGACACTGGTGGATCCATAGGTGGATTGTGAAAAGAGCACACACGCAATGATACTGGTGGATCCATATGTGGTATGTGAAAAGAACACACATGCAATGACTCCAGTTGTTGTTAGTGAAAATAACATACATACAATGACACTGGTGGATCCATGCGTGGTATCTGAAGAGAGCACACTTTTCAATGACTCTGGTTGTTGTTAGTAAAAAGAACACACATGCAATGCCACTGGTGGATCCATGTGTGGTCTCTGAAGAGAACACACATGCAATGACTCTGGTTGTTGTTACTAAAAAGAACACACATGCAATGACACTGGTGGATCCATGTGTGGATTGTGAAGAGAACACACATGCAATGACACTGGTGGATCCATAGGTGGTATGTGAGAAGAATAGTCATGAAATGAATCTGGTTGTTATTAGTAAAAAGAACACACATGCAATGTCACTGATGGATCCATAGGTGGATTGTGAAAAGAGCACACATGCAATTACACTGGTGGATCCATATGTGGTATGTGAAAAGAACACACATACAAAGATTCCAAATGTTGTTAGTGAAAAGAACATACATGCAATGACACTAGTGGATCCATGTGTGGTCTCTGAAGAGAACACACATTTCAATGACACCGGTGGATCCATATGTGGTATGTGAAAAGAACACACATGCAATGACTCCAGTTGTTGTTACTAAAAAGAACACAAATGCAATGACGCTGGTGGATCCATAGGTGGTATGTAAGAAGAACAGTCATGAAATGACTCTGGTTGTTGTTAGTAAAAAGAACACACATGCAATGTCACTAGTGGATCCATAGGTGGATTGTGAAAAGAGCACACATGCAATGACACTGGTGGATACATAGGTGGTATGTGAAAAGAACACACATGCAATGACTCCAGTTGTTGTTAGTGAAAAGAACATACATGCAATGACACTGGTGGATCCATGTGTGGTCTCTGAAGAGAGCACACATTTCAATGACTCTGGTTAGTAAAAAGAACACACATGCAATGACACTGGTGCACATGCAATGACACTGGTTGTTGTTACTAAAAAGAACACACATGCAATGAAACTTGTGGATCCATGTGTAGATTGTGTAGAGATGACACATGCAATGACACTGGTGGATCCATAGGTGGTATGGGAGAAGAACAGACATGAAATGACTCTGGTTGTTGTTAGTAAAAAGAACACACATGCAATGACACTAGTGGATCCATAGGTGGATTAATAAAAAAGCACACATGCAATGACACTGGTGGATCCATATGTGGTATGTGAAAACAACACACATGCAATGACTCCAGTTGTTGTTAGTGAAAAGAACATACATGCACTGACACTAGTGGATCCATGTGTGGTCTCTAAAGAGAGCACACATTTCAATGACTCACAGTTCTTTGTTAGTAAAAAGAACACACATGCAATGACACTTGTGGATCCACGTGTGGTCTCTGAAGAGAACACACATGCAATGACTCTGGTTGTTGTTACTAAAAAGAACACACATGCAATGACACTGGTGGATTCATGTGTGGATTGTGAAGAGAACACACATGCAATGACACTGGTGGATCCATAGGTGGTATGTGAGAAGAACAGTCATGAAATGACTCTGGTTGTTGTTAGTAAAAAGAACACACATGCAATGTCACTGGTGGATCCATAGGTGGATTGTGAAAAGAGCACACGTGCAATGACACTAGTGGTTCCATATGTGGTATGTGAAAAGAACACACATGCAATGACTCCAGTTGTTGTTAGTGAAAAGAACATACATTCAATGACACTAGTGGATCCATGTGTGGTCTCTGAAGAGAACACACATTTCAATGACACCGGTGGATCCATATGTGGTATGTGAAAAGAACACACATGCAATGACTCCAGTTATTATTACTAAAAAGAACACAAATGCAATGACGCTGGTGGATCCATAGGTCGTATGTGAGAAGAACAGTCATGAAATGACTCTGTTTGTTGTTAGTAAAAAGAACACACATGCAATGACACCGGTGGATCCATAGGTGGATTGTGAAAAGAACACACATGCAATGACACCGGTGGATCCATAGGTGGATTGTGAAAAGAGCACAAATGCGATGACACTAGTGGATCCATATGTGGTATGTGAAAAGAACACACATGCAATCACTCCAGTTGTTATTAGTGAAAAGAACGCAAATGCAATGACACTGGTGGATCCATAGGTGGATTGTGAAAAGTGCACACACGCAATGACACTAGTGGATCCATATGTGGTATGTGAAAAGAACACACATGCAATGACTCCAGTTATTGTTAGCGCAAAGAACATACATGCAATGACCTTTGGTGGATCCATGTGTGGTATCTGAAGAGAGCACACTTTTCAATGACTCTAGTTGTTGTTAGTAAAAAGAACACACATGCAATGACATTGGTGCATCCATAGGTGGATTGTGAAAAGAACACACATGCAATGACACCGGTGGATCCATAGGTGGATTATGAAAAGAGCACAAATGGAATGACACTAGTGGATCCATATGTGGTATGTGAAATGAACACACATGCAATGACTCTAGTTGTTGTTAGTGAAAAGAACACACATGCAATGACACTGGTGGATCCATAGGTGGATTGTGAAAAGAGCACACACGCAATGATACTGGTGGATCCATATGTGGTATGTGAAAAGAACACACATGCAATGACTCCAGTTGTTGTTAGTGAAAATAACATACATACAATGACACTGGTGGATCCATGCGTGGTATCTGAAGAGAGCACACTTTTCAATGACTCTGGTTGTTGTTAGTAAAAAGAACACACATGCAATGCCACTGGTGGATCCATGTGTGGTCTCTGAAGAGAACACACATGCAATGACTCTGGTTGTTGTTACTAAAAAGAACACACATGCAATGACACTGGTGGATCCATGTGTGGATTGTGAAGAACACACATGCAATGACACTGGTGGATCCATAGGTGGTATGTGAAGAATAGTCATGAAATGACTCTGGTTGTTATTAGTAAAAAGAACACACATGCAATGTCACTGATGGATCCATAGGTGGATTGTGAAAAGAGCACACATGCAATTACACTGGTGGATCCATATGTGGTATGTGAAAAGAACACAGATACAAAGATTCCAAATGTTGTTAGTGAAAAGAACATACATGCAATGACACTAGTGGATCCATGTGTGGTCTCTAAAGAGAACACACATTTCAATGACACCGGTGGATCCATATGTGCTATGTGAAAAGAACACACATTCAATGACTCCAGTTGTTGTTACTAAAAAGAACACAAATGCAATGGACTGGTGGATCCATAGGTGGTATGTGAGAAGACAGTCATGAAATGACTCTGGTTGTTGTTAGTAAAAAGAACACACATGCAATGTCACTGGTGGATCCATAGGTGGATTGTGAAAAGAGCACACATGCAATGACACTGGTGGATCCATAGGTGGTATGTGAAAAAAACACACATGCAATGACTCCAGTTGTTGTTAGTGAAAAGAACATACATGCAATGACACTGGTGGATCCATGTGTGGTCTCTGAAGAGAGCACACATTTCAATGACTCTGGTTAGTAAAAAGAACACACATGCAATGACACTGGTGCACATGCAATGACACTGGTTGTTGTTACTAAAAAGAACACACATGCAATGACACTTGTGGATCCATGTGTAGATTGTGTAGAGAAGACACATGCAATGACACTGTGGATCCATAGGTGGTATGGGAGAAGAAACGGACATGAAATGACTCTGGTTGTTGTTAGTAAAAAGAACACACATGCAATGACACTGGTGGATCCATAGGTGGATTAATAAAAGAGCACACATGCAATGACACTGGTGGATCCATATATGGTATGTGAAAACAACACACATGCAATGACTCCAGTTGTTGTTAGTGAAAAGAACATACATGCTTGACACTAGTGGATCCATGTGTGGTCTCTAAAGAACACACATTTCAATGACTCTGATTGTTGTTAGTAAAAAGAACACACATGGAATGACACTTGTGGATCACGTGTGGTCTCTGAAGAGAACACACATGCAATGACTCTGGTTGTTGTTACTAAAAGAACACACATGCAATGACATGGTGGATTCATGTGGATTGTGAAGAGAACACACATGCAATGACACTGGTGGATCCATAGGTGGTATGTGAGAAGAACAGTCATGAAATGACTCTGGTTGTTGTTAGTAAAAAGAACACACATGCAATGTCACTGGTGGATCCATAGGTGGATTGTGAAAAGAGCACACGTGCAATGACACTGGTGGATCCATATGTGGTATGTGAAAAGAACACACATGCAATGACTCCAGTTGTTGTTAGTGAAAAGAACATACATTCAATGACACTAGTGGATCCATGTGTGGTCTCTGAAGAGAACACACATTTCAATGACACCGGTGGGTCCATATATGGTATGTGAAAAGAACACACATGCAATGACTCCAGTTATTATTACTAAAAAGAACACAAATGCAATGACGCTGGTGGATCCATAGGTCGTATGTGAGAAGAACAGTCATGAAATGACTCTGTTTGTTGTTAGTAAAAAGAACACACATGCAATGACACAGGTGGATCCATAGGTGGATTGTGAAAAGAACACACATGCAATGACACCGGTGGATCCATAGGTGGATTGTGAAAAGATCACAAATGCGATGACACTAGTGGATCCATATGTGGTACGTGAAAAGAACACACATGCAATCACTCCAGTTGTTATTAGTGAAAAGAACGCAAATGCAATGACACTGGTGGATCCATAGGTGGATTGTGAAAAGTGCACACACGCAATGACACTAGTGGATCCATATGTGGTATGTGAAAAGAACACACATGCAATGACTCCAGTTATTGTTAGCGCAAAGAACATACATGTAATGACACTGGTGGATCCATGTGTGGTATCTGAAGAGAGCACACTTTTCAATGACTCTAGTTGTTGTTAGTAAAAAGAACACACATGCAATGACATCGGTGCATCCATAGGTGGATTGTGAAAAGAACACACATGCAATGACACCGGTTGATCCATAGGAGGATAATGAAAATAGCACAAATCCAATGATACAAGTGGATCCATATGTGGTATGTGAAATGAACACACATGCAATGACTCTAGTTGTTGTTAGTGAAAAGAACACACATGCAATGACACTGGTGGATCCATAGGTGGATTGTGAAAAGAGCACACACGCAATGATACTGGTGGATCCATATGTGGTATGTGAAAAGAACACACATGCAATGACTCCAGTTGTTGTTAGTGAAATGAACATACATACAATGACACTGGTGGATCCATGTGTGGTATCTAAAGAGAGCACACTTTTCAATGACTCTGGTTGTTGTTAGTAAAAAGAACACACATGCAATGCCACTGGTGGATCCATGTGTGGTCTCTGAAGAGAACACACATGCAATGACTCTGGTTGTTGTTACTAAAAAGAACACACATGCAATGACACTGGTGGATCCATGTGTGGATTGTGAAGAGAACACACATGCAATGACACTGGTGGATCCATAGGTGGTATGTGAGAAGAATAGTCATGAAATGACTCTGGTTGTTATTAGTAAAAAGGACACACATGCAATGTCACTGATGGATCCATAGGTGGATTGTGAAAAGAGCACACATGCAATTACACTGGTGGATCCATATGTGGTATGTGAAAAGAACACAGATACAAAGATTCCAAATGTTGTTAGTGAAAAGAACATACATGCAATGACACTAGTGGATCCATGTGTGGTCTCTAAAGAGAACACACATTTCAATGACACCGGTGGATCCATATGTGCTATGTGAAAAGAACACACATTCAATGACTCCAGTTGTTGTTACTAAAAAGAACACAAATGCAATGACGCTGGTGGATCCCTAGGTGGTATGTGAAAACGATCATGAAATGACTACGGTTGTTGTTAGTAAAAAGAACACACATGCAATGTCACTGGTGGATCCATAGGTGGATTGTGAAAAGAGCACACATGCAATGACACTGGTGGATCCATAGGTGGTATGTGAAAAGAACACACATGCAATGACTCCAGTTGTTGTTAGTGAAAAGAACATACATGCAATGACACTGGTGGATCCATGTGTGGTCTCTGAAGAGAGCACACATTTCAATGACTCTGGTTAGTAAAAAGAACACACATGCAATGACACTGGTGCACATGCAATGACACTGGTTGTTGTTACTAAAAAGAACACACATGCAATGACACTTGTGGATCCATGTGTAGATTGTGTAGAGATGACACATGCAATGACACTGGTGGATCCATAGGTGGTATGGGAGAAGAACAGACATGAAATGACTCTGGTTGTTGTTAGTAAAAAGAACACAAATGCAATGACGCTGGTGGATCCATAGGTGGTATGTGAGAAGAACAGTCATGAAATGACTCTGGTTGTTGTTAGTAAAAAGAAAACACATGCAATGTCACTGGTGGATCCATAGGTGGATTGTGAAAAGAGCACACATGCAATGACACTGGTGGATCCATAGGTGGTATGTGAAAAAAACACACATGCAATGACTCCAGTTGTTGTTAGTGAAAAGAACATACATGCAATGACACTGGTGGATCCATGTGTGGTCTCTGAAGAGAGCACACATTTCAATGACTCTAGTTAGTAAAAAGAACACACATGCAATGACACTGGTGCACATGCAATGACACTGGTTGTTGTTACTAAAAAGAACACACATGCAATGACACTTGTGGATCCATGTGTAGATTGTGTAGAGATGACACATGCAATGACACTGGTGGATCCATAGGTGGTATGGGAGAAGAACAGACATGAAATGACTCTGGTTGTTGTTAGTAAAAAGAACACACATGCAATGACACTGGTGGATCCATAGGTGGATTAATAAAAGAGCACACATGCAATGACACTGGTGGATCCATATGTGGTATGTGAAAAGAACACACATGCAATGACTCCAGTTGTTGTTAGTGAAAAGAACATACATGCACTGACACTAGTGGATCCATGTGTGGTCTCTAAAGAGAGCACACATTTCAATGACTCTGGTTGTTGTTAGTAAAAAGAACACACATGCAATGACACTTGTGGATCCACGTGTGGTCTCTGAAGAGAACACACATGCAATGACTCTGGTTGTTGTTACTAAAAAGAACACACATGCAATGACACTGGTGGATTCATGTGTGGATTGTGAAGAGAACACACATGCAATGACACTGGTGGATCCATAGGTGGTATGTGAGAAGAACAGTCATGAAATGACTCTGGTTGTTGTTAGTAAAAAGAACACACATGCAATGACACCGGTGGATCCATAGGTGGATTGTGAAAAGAGCACACGTGCAATGACACTGGTGGATCCATATGTGGTATGTGAAAAGAACACACATGCAATGACTCCAGTTGTTGTTAGTGAAAAGAACATACATTCAATGACACTAGTGGATCCATGTGTGGTCTCTGAAGAGAACACACATTTCAATGACACCGGTGGATCCATATGTGGTATGTGAAAAGAACACACGTGCAATGACTCCAGTTATTATTACTAAAAAGAACACAAATGCAATGACGCTGGTGGATCCATAGGTCGTATGTGAGAAGAACAGTCATGAAATGACTCTTTGTTGTTAGTAAAAGAACACACATGCAATGACACTGGTGGATTCATAGGTGGATTGTGAAAAGAACACACATGCAATGACACCGGTGGATCCATAGGTGGATTGTGAAAAGAGCACAAATGCGATGACACTAGTGGATCCATATGTGGTATGTGAAAAGAACACACATGCAATCACTCGGTTGTTATTAGTTAAAAGAACTCAAATGCAATGACACTGGTGGATCCATAGGTGGATTGTGAAAAGTGCACACACGCAATGACACTAGTGGATCCATATGTGGTATGTGAAAAGAACACACATGCAATGACTCCAGTTATTGTTAGCGCAAAGAACATACATGCAATGACACTGGTGGATCCATGTGTGGTATCTGAAGAGAGCACACTTTTCAATGACTCTAGTTGTTGTTAGTAAAAAGAACACACATGCAATGACATCGGTGCATCCATAGGTGGATTGTGAAAAGAACACACATGCAATGACACCGGTGGATCCATAGGTGGATTATGAAAAGAGCACAAATGGAATGACACTAGTGGATCCATATGTGGTATGTGAAATGAACACACATGCAATGACTCTAGTTGTTGTTAGTGAAAAGAACACACATGCAATGACACTGGTGGATCCATAGGTGGATTGTGAAAAGAGCACACACGCAATGATACTGGTGGATCCATATGTCGTATGTGAAAAGAACACACATGCAATGACTCCAGTTGTTGTTAGTCAAATGAACATACATACAATGACACTGGTGGATCCATGTGTGGTATCTAAAGAGAGCACACTTTTCAATGACTCTGGTTGTTGTTAGTAAAAAGAACACACATGCAATGCCACTGGTGGATCCATGTGTGGTCTGAAAGAGAACACACATGCAATGACTGGTTGTTGTTACTAAAAGAACACACATGCAATGACACTGGTGGATCCATGTGTGGATTGTGAAGAGAGAACACAATGATGCAATGACAATGGATCCATAGGTGGTATGTGAGCAGAATAGTCATGAAATGACTCTGGTTGTTATTAGTAAAAAGAACACACATGCAATGTCACTGATGGATCCATAGGTGGATTGTGAAAAGAGCACACATGCAATTACACTGGTGGATCCATATGTGGTATGTGAAAAGAACACAGATACAAAGATTCCAAATGTTGTTAGTGAAAAGAACATACATGCAATGACACTAGTGGATCCATGTGTGGTCTCTAAAGAGAACACACATTTCAATGACACCGGTGGATCCATATGTGCTATGTGAAAAGAACACACATTCAATGACTCCAGTTGTTGTTACTAAAAAGAACACAAATGCAATGACGCTGGTGGATCCATAGGTGGTATGTGAGAAAACAGTCATGAAATGACTCGGTTGTTAGTAAAAAGAACACACATGCAATGTCACTGGTGGATCCATAGGTGGATTGTGAAAAGAGCACACATGCAATGACACTGGTGGATCCATAGGTGGTATGTGAAAAGAACACACATGCAATGACTCCAGTTGTTGTTAGTGAAAAGAACATACATGCAATGACACTGGTGGATCCATGTGTGGTCTCTGAAGAGAGCACACATTTCAATGACTCTGGTTAGTAAAAAGAACACACATGCAATGACACTGGTGCACATGCAATGACACTGGTTGTTGTTACTAAAAAGAACACACATGCAATGACACTTGTGGATCCATGTGTAGATTGTGTAGAGATGACACATGCAATGACACTGGTGGATCCATAGGTGGTATGTGAGAAGAACAGACATGAAATGACTCTGGTTGTTGTTAGTAAAAAGAACACACATGCAATGACACTGGTGGATCCATAGGTGGATTAATAAAAGAGCACACATGCAATGACACTGGTGGATCCATATGTGGTATGTGAAAAGAACACACATGCAATGACTCCAGTTGTTGTTAGTGAAAAGAACATACATGCACTGACACTAGTGGATCCATGTGTGGTCTCTAAAGAGAGCACACATTTCAATGACTCTGGTTGTTGTTAGTAAAAAGAACACACATGCAATGACACTTGTGGATCCACGTGTGGTCTCTGAAGAGAACACACATGCAATGACTCTGGTTGTTGTTACTAAAAAGAACACACATGCAATGACACTGGTGGATTCATGTGTGGATTGTGAAGAGAACACATGCAATGACACTGGTGGATCCATAGGTGGTATGTGAGAAGAACAGTCATGAAATGACTCTGTTTGTTGTTAGTAAAAAGAACACACATGCAATGACACCGGTGGATCCATAGGTGGATTGTGAAAAGAGCACACGTGCAATGACACTGGTGGATCCATATGTGGTATGTGAAAAGAACACACATGCAATGACTCCAGTTGTTGTTAGTGAAAAGAACATACATTCAATGACACTAGTGGATCCATGTGTGGTATCTGAAGAGAACACACATTTCAATGACACCGGTGGATCCATATGTGGTATGTGAAAAGAACACACATGCAATGACTCCAGTTATTATTACTAAAAAGAACACAAATGCAATGACGCTGGTGGATCCATAGGTCGTATGTGAGAAGAACAGTCATGAAATGACTCTGTTTGTTGTTAGTAAAAAGAACACACATGCAATGACACCGGTGGATCCATAGGTGGATTGTGAAAAGAACACACATGCAATGACACCGGTGGATCCATAGGTGGATTGTGAAAAGAGCACAAATGCGATGACACTAGTGGATCCATATGTGGTATGTGAAAAGAACACACATGCAATCACTCCAGTTGTTATTAGTGAAAAGAACGCAAATGCAATGACACTGGTGGATCCATAGGTGGATTGTGAAAAGTGCACACACGCAATGACACTAGTGGATCCATATGTGGTATGTGAAAAGAACACACATGCAATGACTCCAGTTATTGTTAGCGCAAAGAACATACATGCAATGACACTGGTGGATCCATGTGTGGTATCTGAAGAGAGCACACTTTTCAATGACTCTAGTTGTTGTTAGTAAAAAGAACACACATGCAATGACATCGGTGCATCCATAGGTGGATTGTGAAAAGAACACACATGCAATGACACCGGTGGATCCATAGGTGGATTATGAAAAGAGCACAAATGGAATGACACTAGTGGATCCATATGTGGTATGTGAAATGAACACACATGGAATGACTCTAGTTGTTGTTAGTGAAAAGAACACACATGCAATGACACTGGTGGATCCATAGGTGGATTGTGAAAAGAGCACACACGCAATGATACTGGTGGATCCATATGTGGGATGTGAAAAGAACACACATGCAATGACTCCAGTTGTTGTTAGTGAAATGAACATACATACAATGACACTGGTGGATCCATGTGTGGTATCTAAAGAGAGCACACTTTTCAATGACTCTGGTTGTTGTTAGTAAAAAGAACACACATGCAATGCCACTGGTGGATCCATGTGTGGTCTCTGAAGAGAACACACATGCAATGACTCTGGTTGTTGTTACTAAAAAGAACACACATGCAATGACACTGGTGGATCCATGTGTGGATTGTGAAGAGAACACACATGCAATAACATTGGTGGATCAATAGGTGGTATGTGAGAAGAATAGTCATGAAATGACTCTGGTTGTTATTAGTAAAAAGAACACACATGCAATGTCACTGATGGATCCATAGGTGGATTGTGAAAAGAGCACACATGCAATTACACTGGTGGATCCATATGTGGTATGTGAAAAGAACACAGATACAAAGATTCCAAATGTTGTTAGTGCAAAGAACATACATGCAATGACACTAGTGGATCCATGTGTGGTCTCTGAAGAGAACACACATTTCAATGACACCGGTGGATCCATATGTGCTATGTGAAAAGAACACACATTCAATGACTCCAGTTGTTGTTACTAAAAAGAACACAAATGCAATGACGCTGGTGGATCCATAGGTGGTATGTGAGAAGAACAGTCATGAAATGACTCTGGTTGTTGTTAGTAAAAAGAACACACATGCAATGTCACTGGTGGATCCATAGGTGGATTGTGAAAAGAGCACACATGCAATGACACTGGTGGATCCATAGGTGGTATGTGAAAAGAACACACATGCAATGACTCCAGTTGTTGTTAGTGAAAAGAACATACATGCAATGACACTGGTGGATCCATGTGTGGTCTCTGAAGAGAGCACACATTTCAATGACTCTGGTTAGTAAAAAGAACACACATGCAATGACACTGGTGCACATGCAATGACACTGGTTGTTGTTACTAAAAAGAACACACATGCAATGACACTTGTGGATCCATGTGTAGATTGTGTAGAGATGACACATGCAATGACACTGGTGGATCCATAGGTGGTATGTGAGAAGAACAGACATGAAATGACTCTGGTTGTTGTTAGTAAAAAGAACACACATGCAATGACACTGGTGGATCCATAGGTGGATTAATAAAAGAGCACACATGCAATGACACTGGTGGATCCATATGTGGTATGTGAAAAGAACACACATGCAATGACTCCAGTTGTTGTTAGTGAAAAGAACATACATGCACTGACACTAGTGGATCCATGTGTGGTCTCTAAAGAGAGCACACATTTCAATGACTCTGGTTGTTGTTAGTAAAAAGAACACACATGCAATGACACTTGTGGATCCACGTGTGGTCTCTGAAGAGAACACACATGCAATGACTCTGGTTGTTGTTACTAAAAAGAACACACATGCAATGACACTGGTGGATTCATGTGTGGATTGTGAAGAGAACACACATGCAATGACACTGGTGGATCCATAGGTGGTATGTGAGAAGAACAGTCATGAAATGACTCTGTTTGTTGTTAGTAAAAAGAACACACATGCAATGACACCGGTGGATCCATAGGTGGATTGTGAAAAGAGCACACGTGCAATGACACTGGTGGATCCATATGTGGTATGTGAAAAGAACACACATGCAATGACTCCAGTTGTTGTTAGTGAAAAGAACATACATTCAATGACACTAGTGGATCCATGTGTGGTATCTGAAGAGAACACACATTTCAATGACACCGGTGGATCCATATGTGGTATGTGAAAAGAACACACATGCAATGACTCCAGTTATTATTACTAAAAAGAACACAAATGCAATGACGCTGGTGGATCCATAGGTCGTATGTGAGAAGAACAGTCATGAAATGACTCTGTTTGTTAGTAAAAAGAACACACATGCAATGACACCGGTGGATCCATAGGTGGATTGTGAAAAGAACACACATGCAATGACACCGGTGGATCCATAGGTGGATTGTGAAAAGAGCACAAATGCGATGACACTAGTGGATCCATATGTGGTATGTGAAAAGAACACACATGCAATCACTCCAGTTGTTATTAGTGAAAAGAACGCAAATGCAATGACACTGGTGGATCCATAGGTGGATTGTGAAAAGTGCACACACGCAATGACACTAGTGGATCCATATGTGGTATGTGAAAAGAACACACATGCAATGACTCCAGTTATTGTTAGCGCAAAGAACATACATGCAATGACACTGGTGGATCCATGTGTGGTATCTGAAGAGAGCACACTTTTCAATGACTCTAGTTGTTGTTAGTAAAAAGAACACATGCAATGACACCGGTGCATCCATAGGTGGATTGTGAAAAGAACACACATGCAATGACACCGGTGGATCCATAGGTGGATTATGAAAAGAGCACAAATGGAATGACACTAGTGGATCCATATGTGGTATGTGAAATGAACACACATGGAATGACTCTAGTTGTTGTTAGTGAAAAGAACACACATGCAATGACACTGGTGGATCCATAGGTGGATTGTGAAAAGAGCACACACGCAATGATACTGGTGGATCCATATGTGGGATGTGAAAAGAACACACATGCAATGACTCCAGTTGTTGTTAGTGAAATGAACATACATACAATGACACTGGTGGATCCATGTGTGGTATCTAAAGAGAGCACACTTTTCAATGACTCTGGTTGTTGTTAGTAAAAGAACACACATGCAATGCCAGGTGGATCCATGTGTGGTCTCAAGAGAACACACATGCAATGACTCTGGTTGTTGTTACTAAAAAGAACACACATGCAATGACACTGGTGGATCCATGTGTGGATTGTGAAGAGAACACACATGCAATAACACTGGTGGATCAATAGGTGGTATGTGAGAAGAATAGTCATGAAATGACTCTGGTTGTTATTAGTAAAAAGAACACACATGCAATGTCACTGATGGATCCATAGGTGGATTGTGAAAAGAGCACACATGCAATTACACTGGTGGATCCATATGTGGTATGTGAAAAGAACACAGATACAAAGATTCCAAATGTTGTTAGTGCAAAGAACATACATGCAATGACACTAGTGGATCCATGTGTGGTCTCTGAAGAGAACACACATTTCAATGACACCGGTGGATCCATATGTGCTATGTGAAAAGAACACACATTCAATGACTCCAGTTGTTGTTACTAAAAAGAACACAAATGCAATGACGCTGGTGGATCCATAGGTGGTATGTGAGAAGAACAGTCATGAAATGACTCTGGTTGTTGTTAGTAAAAAGAACACACATGCAATGTCACTGGTGGATCCATAGGTGGATTGTGAAAAGAGCACACATGCAATGACACTGGTGGATCCATAGGTGGTATGTGAAAAGAACACACATGCAATGACTCCAGTTGTTGTTAGTGAAAAGAACATACATGCAATGACACTGGTGGATCCATGTGTGGTCTCTGAAGAGAGCACACATTTCAATGACTCTGGTTAGTAAAAAGAACACACATGCAATGACACTGGTGCACATGCAATGACACTGGTTGTTGTTACTAAAAAGAACACACATGCAATGACACTTGTGGATCCATGTGTAGATTGTGTAGAGATGACACATGCAATGACACTGGTGGATCCATAGGTGGTATGTGAGAAGAACAGACATGAAATGACTCTGGTTGTTGTTAGTAAAAAGAACACACATGCAATGACACCGGTGGATCGATAGGTGGATTAATAAAAGAGCACACATGCAATGACACCGTGGATCCATATGTGGTATGTGAAAAGAACACACATGAAATGACTCCAGTTGTTGTTAGTGAAAAGAACATACATGCACTGACACTGGTGGATCCATGTGTGGTCTCTAAAGAGAGCACACATTTCAATGACTCTGGTTGTTGTTAGTAAAAAGAACACACATGCAATGACACTTGTGGATCCACGTGTGGTCTCTGAAGAGAACACACATGCAATGACTCTGGTTGTTGTTACTAAAAAGAACACACATGCAATGACACTGGTGGATTCATGTGTGGATTGTGAAGAGAACACACATGCAATGACACTGGTGGATCCATAGGTGGTATGTGAGAAGAACAGTCATGAAATGACTCTGTTTGTTGTTAGTAAAAAGAACACACATGCAATGACACCGGTGGATCCATAGGTGGATTGTGAAAAGAGCACAAATGCGATGACAGTAGTGGATCCATATGTGGTATGTGAAAAGAAAACACATGCAATCACTCCAGTTGTTATTAGTGAAAAGAACGCAAATGCAATGACACTGGTGGATCCATAGGTGGATTGTGAAAAGTGCACACACGCAATGACACTAGTGGATCCATATGTGGTATGTGAAAAGAACACACATGCAATGACTCCAGTTATTGTTAGCGCAAAGAACATACATGCAATGACACTGGTGGATCCATGTGTGGTATCTGAAGAGAGCACACTTTTCAATGACTCTAGTTGTTGTTAGTAAAAAGAACACACATGCAATGACATCGGTGCATCCATAGGTGGATTGTGAAAAGAACACACATGCAATGACACCGGTGGATCCATAGGTGGATTATGAAAAGAGCACAAATGGAATGACACTAGTGGATCCATATGTGGTATGTGAAATGAACACACATGCAATGACTCTAGTTGTTGTTAGTGAAAAGAACACACATGCAATGACACTGGTGGATCCATAGGTGGATTGTGAAAAGAGCACACACGCAATGATACTGGTGGATCCATATGTGGTATGTGAAAAGAACACACATGCAATGACTCCAGTTGTTGTTAGTCAAATGAACATACATACAATGACACTGGTGGATCCATGTGTGGTATCTAAAGAGAGCACACTTTTCAATGACTCTGGTTGTTGTTAGTAAAAAGAACACACATGCAATGCCACTGGTGGATCCATGTGTGGTCTCTGAAGAGAACACACATGCAATGAATCTGGTTGTTGTTACTAAAAAGAACACACATGCAATGACACTGGTGGATCCATGTGTGGATTGTGAAGAGAACACACATGCAATGACACTGGTGGATCCATAGGTGGTATGTGAGAAGAATAGTCATGAAATGACTCTGGTTGTTATTAGTAAAAAGAACACACATGCAATGTCACTGATGGATCCATAGGTGGATTGTGAAAAGAGCACACATGCAATTACACTGGTGGATCCATATGTGGTATGTGAAAAGAACACAGATACAAAGATTCCAAATGTTGTTAGTGAAAAGAACATACATGCAATGACACTAGTGGATCCATGTGTGGTCTCTAAAGAGAACACACATTTCAATGACACCGGTGTATCCATATGTGCTATGTGAAAAGAACACACATTCAATGACTCCAGTTGTTGTTACTAAAAAGAACACAAATGCAATGACGCTGGTGGATCCATAGGTGGTATGTGAGAAGAACAGTCATGAAATGACTCTGGTTGTTGTTAGTAAAAAGAACACACATGCAATGTCACTGGTGGATCCATAGGTGGATTGTGAAAAGAGCACACATGCAATGACACTGGTGGATCCATAGGTGGTATGTGAAAAGAACACACATGCAATGACTCCAGTTGTTGTTAGTGAAAATAACATACATGCAATGACACTGGTGGATCCATGTGTGGTCTCTGAAGAGAGCACACATTTCAATGACTCTGGTTAGTAAAAAGAACACACATGCAATGACACTAGTGCACATGCAATGACACTGGTTGTTGTTACTAAAAAGAACACACATGCAATGACACTTGTGGATCCATGTGTAGATTGTGTAGAGATGACACATGCAATGACACTGGTGGATCCATAGGTGGTATGTGAGAAGAACAGACATGAAATGACTCTGGTTGTTGTTAGTAAAAAGAACACACATGCAATGACACTGGTGGATCCATAGGTGGATTAATAAAAGAGCACACATGCAATGACACTGGTGGATCCATATGTGGTATGTGAAAAGAACACACATGCAATGACTCCAGTTGTTGTTAGTGAAAAGAACATACATGCACTGACACTAGTGGATCCATGTGTGGTCTCTAAAGAGAGCACACATTTCAATGACTCTGGTTGTTGTTAGTAAAAAGAACACACATGCAATGACACTTGTGGATCCACGTGTGGTCTCTGAAGAGAACACACATGCAATGACTCTGGTTGTTGTTACTAAAAAGAACACACATGCAATGACACTGGTGGATTCATGTGTGGATTGTGAAGAGAACACACATGCAATGACACTGGTGGATCCATAGGTGGTATGTGAGAAGAACAGTCATGAAATGACTCTGTTTGTTGTTAGTAAAAAGAACACACATGCAATGACACCGGTGGATCCATAGGTGGATTGTGAAAAGAGCACACGTGCAATGACACTGGTGGATCCATATGTGGTATGTGAAAAGAACACACATGCAATGACTCCAGTTGTTGTTAGTGAAAAGAACATACATTCAATGACACTAGTGGATCCATGTGTGGTATCTGAAGAGAACACACATTTCAATGACACCGGTGGATCCATATGTGGTATGTGAAAAGAACACACATGCAATGACTCCAGTTATTATTACTAAAAAGAACACAAATGCAATGACGCTGGTGGATCCATAGGTCGTATGTGAGAAGAACAGTCATGAAATGACTCTGTTTGTTGTTAGTAAAAAGAACACACATGCAATGACACCGGTGGATCCATAGGTGGATTGTGAAAAGAGCACAAATGCGATTACACTAGTGGATCCATATGTGGTATGTGAAAAGAACACACATGCAATCACTCCAGTTGTTATTAGTGAAAAGAACGCAAATGCAATGACACTGGTGGATCCATAGGTGGATTGTGAAAAGTGCACACACGCAATGACACTAGTGGATCCATATGTGGTATGTGAAAAGAACACACATGCAATGACTCCAGTTATTGTTAGCGCAAAGAACATACATGCAATGACACTGGTGGATCCATGTGTGGTATCTGAAGAGAGCACACTTTTCAATGACTCTAGTTGTTGTTAGTAAAAAGAACACACATGCAATGACATCGGTGCATCCATAGGTGGATTGTGAAAAGAACATACATGCAATGACACCGGTGGATCCATAGGTGGATTATGAAAAGAGCACAAATGGAATGACACTAGTGGATCCATATGTGGAATGTGAAATGAACACACATGCAATGACTCTAGTTGTTGTTAGTGAAAAGAACACACATGCAATGACACTGGTGGATCCATAGGTGGATTGTGAAAAGAGCACACACGCAATGATACTGGTGGATCCATATGTGGTATGTGAAAAGAACACACATGCAATGACTCCAGTTGTTGTTAGTGAAATGAACATACATACAATGACACTGGTGGATCCATGTGTGGTATCTAAAGAGAGCACACTTTTCAATGACTCTGGTTGTTGTTAGTAAAAAGAACACACATGCAATGCCACTGGTGGATCCATGTGTGGTCTCTGAAGAGAACACACATGCAATGACTCTGGTTGTTGTTACTAAAAAGAACACACATGCAATGACACTGGTGGATCCATGTGTGGATTGTGAAGAGAACACACATGCAATGACACTGGTGGATCCATAGGTGGTATGTGAGAAGAATAGTCATGAAATGACTCTGGTTGTTATTAGTAAAAAGAACACACATGCAATGTCACGATGGATCCATAGGTGGATTGTGAAAGAGCACACATGCAATTACACTGGTGGATCCATATGTGGTATGTGAAAAGAACACAGATACAAAGATTCCAAATGTTGTTAGTGAAAAGAACATAGATGCAATGACACTAGTGGATCCATGTGTGGTCTATAAGGAGAACACACATTTCAATGACACCGGTGGATCCATATGTGCTATGTGAAAAGAACACACATTCAATGACTCCAGTTGTTGTTACTAAAAAGAACACAAATGCAATGACGCTGGTGGATCCATAGGTGGTATGTGAGAAGAACAGTCATGAAATGACTCTGGTTGTTGTTAGTAAAAAGAACACACATGCAATGTCACTGGTGGATCCATAGGTGGATTGTGAAAAGAGCACACATGCAATGACACTGGTGGATCCATAGGTGGTATGTGAAAAGAACACACATGCAATGACTCCAGTTGTTGTTAGTGAAAAGAACATACATGCAATGACACTGGTGGATCCATGTGTGGTCTCTGAAGAGAGCACACATTTCAATGACTCTGGTTAGTAAAAAGAACACACATGCAATGACACTGGTGCACATGCAATGACACTGGTTGTTGTTACTAAAAAGAACACACATGCAATGACACTTGTGGATCCATGTGTAGATTGTGTACAGATGACACATGCAATGACACTGGTGGATCCATAGGTGGTATGTGAGAAGAACAGACATGAAATGACTCTGGTTGTTGTTAGTAAAAAGAACACACATGCAATGACACTGGTGGATCCATAGGTGGATTAATAAAAGAGCACACATGCAATGACACTGGTGGATCCATATGTGGTATGTGAAAAGAACACACATGAAATGACTCCAGTTGTTGTTAGTGAAAAGAACATACATGCACTGACACTAGTGGATCCATGTGTGGTCTCTAAAGAGAGCACACATTTCAATGACTCTGGTTGTTGTTAGTAAAAAGAACACACATGCAATGACACTTGTGGATCCACGTGTGGTCTCTGAAGAGAACACACATGCAATGACTCTGGTTGTTGTTACTAAAAAGAACACACATGCAATGACACTGGTGGATTCATGTGTGGATTGTGAAGAGAACACACATGCAATGACACTGGTGGATCCATAGGTGGTATGTGAGAAGAACAGTCATGAAATGACTCTGTTTGTTGTTAGTAAAAAGAACACACATGCAATGACACCGGTGGATCCATAGGTGGATTGTGAAAAGAGCACAAATGCGATGACAGTAGTGGATCCATATGTGGTATGTGAAAAGAACACACATGCAATCACTCCAGTTGTTATTAGTGAAAAGAACGCAAATGCAATGACGCTGGTGGATCCATAGGTGGTATGTGAGAAGAACAGACATGAAATGACTCTGGTTGTTGTTAGCGCAAAGAACATACATGCAATGACACTGGTGGATCCATGTGTGGTATCTGAAGAGAGCACACTTTTCAATGACTCTAGTTGTTGTTAGTAAAAAGAACACACATGCAATGACATCGGTGCATCCATAGGTGGATTGTGAAAAGAACACACATGCAATGACACCGGTGGATCCATAGGTGGATTATGAAAAGAGCACAAATGCAATGACACTAGTGGATCCATATGTGGTATGTGAAATGAACACACATGCAATGACTCTAGTTGTTGTTAGTGAAAAGAACACACATGCAATGACACTGGTGGATCCATATGTGGATTGTGAAAAGAGCACACACGCAATGATACTGGTGGATCCATATGTGGTATGTGAAAAGAACACACATGCAATGACTCCAGTTGTTGTTAGTGAAAAGAACATACATACAATAACACTGGTGGATCCATGTGTGGTATCTAAAGAGAGCACACTTTTCAATGACTCTGCTTGTTGTTAGTAAAAAGAACACACATGCAATGCCATCAGGATCCATGTGTGGTCTCTGAAGAGAACACACATGCAATGACTCTGGTTGTTGTTACTAAAAAGAACACACATGCAATGACACTGGTGGATCCATGTGTGGATTGTGAAGAGAACACACATGCAATGACACTGGTGGATCCATAGGTGGTATGTGAGAAGAATAGTCATGAAATGACTCTGGTTGTTATTAGTAAAAAGAACACACATGCTATGTCACTGATGGATCCATAGGTCGATTGTGAAAAGAGCACACATGCAATTACACTGGTGGATCCATATGTGGTATGTGAAAAGAACACAGATACAAAGATTCCAAATGTTGTTAGTGAAAAGAACATACATGCAATGACACTAGCGGATCCATGTGTGGTCTCTGAAGAGAACACACATTTCAATGACACCGGTGGATCCATATGTGTTATGTGAAAAGAACACACATTCAATGACTCCAGTTGTTGTTACTAAAAAGAACACAAATGCAATGACGCTGGTGGATCCATAGGTGGATTGTGAAAAGAGCACACATGCAATGACACTGGTGGATTCATGTGTGGATTGTGAAGAGAACACACATGCAATGACACTGGTGGATCCATAGGTGGTATGTGAGAAGAACAGTCATGAAATGACTGCTTGTTGTTAGTAAAAAGAACACACATGCAATGACACGGTGGATCCATAGGTGGATTGTGAAAAGAGCACAAATGCGATGATGGTGGATCCATATGTGGTATGTGAAAAGAACACACATGCAATCACTCCAGTTGTTATTAGTGAAAAGAACGCAAATGCAATGACACTGGTGGATCCATAGGTGGATTGTGAAAAGTGCACACACGCAATGACACTAGTGGATCCATATGTGGTATGTGAAAAGAACACACATGCAATGACTCCAGTTGTTGTTAGCGCAAAGAACATACATGCAATGACACTGGTGGATCCATGTGTGGTATCTGAAGAGAGCACACTTTTCAATGACTCTAGTTGTTGTTAGTAAAAAGAACACACATGCAATGACATCGGTGCATCCATAGGTGGATTGTGAAAAGAACACACATGCAATGACACCGGTGGATCCATAGGTGGATTATGAAAAGAGCACAAATGCAATGACACTAGTGGATCCATATGTGGTATGTGAAATGAACACACATGCAATGACTCTAGTTGTTGTTAGTGAAAAGAACACACATGCAATGACACTGGTGGATCCATATGTGGATTGTGAAAAGAGCACACACGCAATGATACTGGTGGATCCATATGTGGTATGTGAAAAGAACACACATGCAATGACTCCAGTTGTTGTTAGTGAAAAGAACATACATACAATAACACTGGTGGATCCATGTGTGGTATCTAAAGAGAGCACACTTTTCAATGACTCTGCTTGTTGTTAGTAAAAAGAACACACATGCAATGCCACTGGTGGATCCATGTGTGGTCTCTGAAGAGAACACACATGCAATGACTCTGGTTGTTGTTACTAAAAAGAACACACATGCAATGACACTGGTGGATCCATGTGTGGATTGTGAAGAGAACACACATGCAATGACACTGGTGGATCCATAGGTGGTATGTGAGAAGAATAGTCATGAAATGACTCTGGTTGTTATTAGTAAAAAGAACACACATGCTATGTCACTGATGGATCCATAGGTCGATTGTGAAAAGAGCACACATGCAATTACACTGGTGGATCCATATGTGGTATGTGAAAAGAACACAGATACAAAGATTCCAAATGTTGTTAGTGAAAAGAACATACATGCAATGACACTAGCGGATCCATGTGTGGTCTCTGAAGAGAACACACATTTCAATGACACCGGTGGATCCATATGTGTTATGTGAAAAGAACACACATTCAATGACTCCAGTTGTTGTTACTAAAAAGAACACAAATGCAATGACGCTGGTGGATCCATAGGTGGTATGTGAGAAGAACAGTCATGAAATGACTCTGGTTGTTGTTAGTAAAAAGAACACACATGCAATGTCACTGGTGGATCCATAGGTGGATTGTGAAAAGAGCACACATGCAATGACACTGGTGGATCCATATGTGGTATGTGAAAAGAACACACATGAAATGACTCCAGTTGTTGTTAGTGAAAAGAACATACATGCACTGACACTAGTGGATCCATGTGTGGTCTCTAAAGAGAGCACACATTTCAATGACTCTGGTTGTTGTTAGTAAAAAGAACACACATGCAATGACACTTGTGGATCCACGTGTGGTCTCTGAAGAGAACACACATGCAATGACTCTGGTTGTTGTTACTAAAAAGAACACACATGCAATGACACTGGTGGATTCATGTGTGGATTGTGAAGAGAACACACATGCAATGACACTGGTGGATCCATAGGTGGTATGTGAGAAGAACAGTCATGAAATGACTCTGTTTGTTGTTAGTAAAAAGAACACACATGCAATGACACCGGTGGATCCATAGGTGGATTGTGAAAAGAGCACAAATGCGATGACAGTAGTGGATCCATATGTGGTATGTGAAAAGAACACACATGCAATCACTCCAGTTGTTATTAGTGAAAAGAACGCAAATGCAATGACGCTGGTGGATCCATAGGTGGTATGTGAGAAGAACAGACATGAAATGACTCTGGTTGTTGTTAGTAAAAAGAACACACATGCAATGACACTGGTGGATCCATAGGTGGATTAATAAAAGAGCACACATGCAATGACACTGGTGGATCCATATGTGGTATGTGAAAAGAACACACATGAAATGACTCCAGTTGTTGTTAGTGAAAAGAACATACATGCACTGACACTAGTGGATCCATGTGTGGTCTCTAAAGAGAGCACACATTTCAATGACTCTGGTTGTTGTTAGTAAAAAGAACACACATGCAATGACACTTGTGGATCCACGTGTGGTCTCTGAAGAGAACACACATGCAATGACTCTGGTTGTTGTTACTAAAAAGAACACACATGCAATGACACTGGTGGATTCATGTGTGGATTGTGAAGAGAACACACATGCAATGACACTGGTGGATCCATAGGTGGTATGTGAGAAGAACAGTCATGAAATGACTCTGTTTGTTGTTAGTAAAAAGAACACACATGCAATGACACCGGTGGATCCATAGGTGGATTGTGAAAAGAGCACAAATGCGATGACAGTAGTGGATCCATATGTGGTATGTGAAAAGAACACACATGCAATCACTCCAGTTGTTATTAGTGAAAAGAACGCAAATGCAATGACACTGGTGGATCCATAGGTGGATTGTGAAAAGTGCACACACGCAATGACACTAGTGGATCCATATGTGGTATGTGAAAAGAACACACATGCAATGACTCCAGTTGTTGTTAGCGCAAAGAACATACATGCAATGACACTGGTGGATCCATGTGTGGTATCTGAAGAGAGCACACTTTTCAATGACTCTAGTTGTTGTTAGTAAAAAGAACACACATGCAATGACATCGGTGCATCCATAGGTGGATTGTGAAAAGAACACACATGCAATGACACCGGTGGATCCATAGGTGGATTATGAAAAGAGCACAAATGCAATGACACTAGTGGATCCATATGTGGTATGTGAAATGAACACACATGCAATGACTCTAGTTGTTGTTAGTGAAAAGAACACACATGCAATGACACTGGTGGATCCATATGTGGATTGTGAAAAGAGCACACACGCAATGATACTGGTGGATCCATATGTGGTATGTGAAAAGAACACACATGCAATGACTCCAGTTGTTGTTAGTGAAAAGAACATACATACAATAACACTGGTGGATCCATGTGTGGTATCTAAAGAGAGCACACTTTTCAATGACTCTGCTGGTTGTTAGTACAATGAACACACAGGCAATGCCATCAGGATCCATGTGTGGTCTCTGAAGAGAACACACATGCAATGACTCTGGTTGTTGTTACTAAAAAGAACACACATGCAATGACACTGGTGGATCCATGTGTGGATTGTGAAGAGAACACACATGCAATGACACTGGTGGATCCATAGGTGGTATGTGAGAAGAATAGTCATGAAATGACTCTGGTTGTTATTAGTAAAAAGAACACACATGCTATGTCACTGATGGATCCATAGGTCGATTGTGAAAAGAGCACACATGCAATTACACTGGTGGATCCATATGTGGTATGTGAAAAGAACACAGATACAAAGATTCCAAATGTTGTTAGTGAAAAGAACATACATGCAATGACACTAGCGGATCCATGTGTGGTCTCTGAAGAGAACACACATTTCAATGACACCGGTGGATCCATATGTGTTATGTGAAAAGAACACACATTCAATGACTCCAGTTGTTGTTACTAAAAAGAACACAAATGCAATGACGCTGGTGGATCCATAGGTGGTATGTGAGAAGAACAGTCATGAAATGACTCTGGTTGTTGTTAGTAAAAAGAACACACATGCAATGTCACTGGTGGATCCATAGGTGGATTGTGAAAAGAGCACACATGCAATGACACTGGTGGATCCATAGGTGGTATGTGAAAAGAACACACATGCAATGACTCCATTTGTTGTTAGTGAAAAGAACATACATGCAATGACACTGGTGGATCCATGTGTGTGGTCTGAAGAGCACACATTTCAATGACTCTGGTTAGTAAAAAGAACACACATGCAATGACACTGGTGCACATGCAATGACACTGGTTGTTGTTACTAAAAAGAACACACATGCAATGACACTTGTGGATCCATGTGTAGATTGTGTAGAGATGACACATGCAATGACACTGGTGGATCCATAGGTGGTATGTGAGAAGAACAGACATGAAATGACTCTGGTTGTTGTTAGTAAAAAGAACACACATGCAATGACACTGGTGGATCCATAGGTGGATTAATAAAAGAGCACACATGCAATGACACTGGTGGATCCATATGTGGTATGTGAAAAGAACACACATGCAATGACTCCAGTTGTTGTTAGTGAAAAGAACATACATGCACTGACACTAGTGGATCCATGTGTGGTCTCTAAAGAGAGCACACATTTCAATGACTCTGGTTGTTGTTAGTAAAAAGAACACACATGCAATGACACTTGTGGATCCACGTGTGGTCTCTGAAGAGAACACACATGCAATGACTCTGGTTGTTGTTACTAAAAAGAACACACATGCAATGACACTGGTGGATTCATGTGTGGATTGTGAAGAGAACACACATGCAATGACACTGGTGGATCCATAGGTGGTATGTGAGAAGAACAGTAATGAAATGACTCTGGTTGTTGTTAGTAAAAAGAACACACATGCAATGTCACTGGTGGATCCATAGGTGGATTGTGAAAAGAGCACACATGCAATGACACTGGTGGATCCATATGTGGTATGTGAAAAGAACTCACATGCAATGACTCTAGTTGTTGTTAGTGAAAAGAACATACATGCAATGACACTAGTGGATCCATGTGTGGTCTCTGAAGAGAACACACATTTCAATGACACTGGTGGATCCATATGTGGTATCTGAAAAGAACACACATGCAATGACTCCAGTTGTTGTTACTAAAAAGAACACAAATGCAATGACGCTGGTGGATCCATAGGTGGTATGTGAGAAGAATAGTGATGAAACGACTCTGGTTGTTGTTAGTAAAAAGAACACACATGCAATGACACCGGTGGATCCATAGGTGGATTGTGAAAAGAACACACGTGCAATGACACCGGTGGACCCATAGGTGGATTGTGAAAAGAGCACAAATGCAATGACACTAGTGGACCCATATGTGGTATGTGAGAATAACAGTCATGAAATGACTCTGGTTGTTGTTAGTGAAAAGAACACACATGCAATAACACTGGTGGATTCATAGGTGGATTGTGAAAAGAGCACACACGCAATGACACTAGTGGATCCATATGTGGTATGTGAAAAGAATACACGTGCAATGATTCCAAATGTTGTTAGTGAAAAGAACATACATGCAATGACACTGGTGGATCCATGTGTGGTCTCTGAACAGAGCACACATTTCAATGACTCTGGTTGTTGTTAGTAAAAAGAACACACATGCAATGACACTGGTGGATCCATGTGTGGTCTCTAAAGAGAACACACATGCAATGACTCTGGTTGTTGTTACTAAAAAGAACACACATGCAATGACATTGGTGGATTCATGTGTGGATTGTGAAGAGAACACACATGCAATGAAACTGGTGGATCCATAGGTGGTATGTGAGAAGAACAGTCATGAAATGACTCTGGTTGTTGTTAGTAAAAAGAACACACATGCAATGTCACTGATGGATCCATAGGTGGATTGTGAAAAGAGCACACATGCAATGACACTGGTGGATCCATATGTGGTATGTGAAAAGAACACACATGCAATGACTCTAGTTGTTGTTAGTGAAAAGAACATACATGCAATGACACTCGTGGATCCATGTGTGGTCTCTGAAGAGAACACACATTTAAATGACACCGGTGGATCCATATGTGGTATGTGAAAAGAGCACACATGCAATGACTCCAGTTGTTGTTACTAAAAAGAACACAAATGCAATGACGCTGGTGGATCCATAGGTGGTATGTGAGAAGAACATACATGAAATGACTCTGGTTGTTGTTAGTAAAAAGAACACACATGAAATGACACCGGTGGATCGATAGGTGGATTGTGAAAAGAACACACATGTAATGACACCGGTGGACCCATAGGTGGATTGTGAAAAGAGCACAAATGCACTGTCACTAGTGGATCCATATGTGGTATGTGAAAACAACACACATGCAATGACTCCAGTTGTTGTTAGTGAAAACAACACACATGTAATGACACTGGTGGATACATAGGTGGATTGTGAAAAGTGCACACACGCAATGACACTGGTGGATCCATATGTGGTATGTGAAAAGAACACATATGCAATGATTCCAAATGTTGTTAGTGAAAATAACATACATGCAATGACACTGGTGGATCCATGTGTGGTCTCTAAAGAGAGCACACATTTCAATGACTCTGGTTGTTGTTAGTAAAAAGAACACACATGCAATGACACTGGTGGATCCACGTGTGGTCCCTGAATAGAACACACATGCAATGACTCTGGTTGTTGTTACTAAAAAGAACACACATGCAATGACACTGGTGGATTCATGTGTGGATTGTGAAGAGAACACACATGCAATGAAACTGGTGGATCCATAGGTGGTATGTGAGAAGAACAGTTATGAAATGACTCTGGTTGTTGTTAGTAAAAAGAACACACATGCAATGTCACTGGTGGATCCATAGGTGGATTGTGAAAAGAGCACACATGCAATGACACTGGTGGATCCATATGTGGTATGTGAAAAGAACACACACGCAATGACTCCAGTTGTTGTTAGTGAAAAGGACATACATGCAATGACACTAGTGGATCCATGTGTGGTCTCTAAAGAGAGCACACATTTCAATGACTCTGGTTGTTGTTAGTAAAAAGAACACACATGCAATGACACTTGTGGATACATGTGTGGTCTTTGAAGAGAACACACATGCAATGACTCTGGTTGTTGTTACTAAAAAGAACACACATGCAACGACACTTGTGGATTCATGTGTGGATTGTGAAGAGAACACACATGCAATGACACTGGTGGATCCATAGGTGGTATGTGAGAAGAACAGTCACGAAATGACTCTGGTTGTTGTTAGTAAAAAGAACACACATGCAATGTCACTGGTGGATCCATAGGTGGATTGTGAAAAGAGCACACATGCAATGACACTGGTGGATCCATATGTGGTATGTGAAAAGAACACAAATGCAATGACTCCAGTTGTTGTTAGTGAAAAGAACATACATGCAATGACACTAGTGGATCCATGTGTGGTCTCTAAAGAGAACACACATTTCAATGACACTGGTGGATCCATATGCGGTATGTAAAAAGAACACACATGCAATGACTCCAGTTGTTGTTACTAAAAAGAACACAAATGCAATGATGCTGGTGGATCCATAGGTGGTATTTGAGAAGAACAGACATGAAATGACTCTGGTTGTTGTTAGTAAAAAGAACACACATGCAATGACACTGGTGGACCCGTAGGTGGATTGTGAAAAGAGCACAAATGCACTGACACTAGTGGATCCATATGTGGTATGTGAAAAGAACACACATGCAATGACTCCAGTTGTTGTTAGTGAAAAGAACACACATGCAATGACACTGGTGGATCCATAGGTGGATTGTGAAAAGAGCACACACGCAATGACACTTGTGGATCCATATGTGGTATGTGAAAAGAACACACATGCAATGATTCCAAATGTTGTTAGTAAAAAGAACATACATGCAATGACACTGGTGGATCCATGTGTGGTCTCTAAAGAGAGCACACATTTCAATGACTATGGTTGTTGTTAGTAAAAAGAACACACATGCAATGACATTGGTGGATCCGTGTGTGGTCTCTGAAGAGAACACACATGCAATGACTCTGGTTGTTACTAAAAAGAACACACATGCAATGACACTGGTGGATTCATGTGTGGATTGTGAAGAGAACACACATGCAATGACACTGGTGGATCCATAGGTGGTATGTGAGAAGAACGGTCATGAAATGACTCTGGTTGTTGTTAGTAAAAAGAACACACAAGCAATGTCACTGGTGGATCCTTAGGTGGATTGTGAAAAGAGCACACGTGCAATAACACTGGTGGATCCATATGTGGTATGTGAAAAGAACACACATGCAATGACTCCAGTTGTTGTTAGTGAAAAGAACATACATGCAATGACACTAGTGGATCCATGTGTGGTCTCTGAAGAGAACACACATTTCAATGACACCGGTGGATCCATATGTGGTATGTGAAAAGAACACACATGCAATGACTCCAGTTGTTATTACTAAAAAGAACACAAATGCAATGACGCTGGTGGATCCATAGGTGGTATGTGAGAAGAACAGTCATGAAATGACTCTGGTTGTTGTTAGTAAAAAGAAGACACATGCAATGACACCGGTGGATCCATAGGTGGATTGTGAAAAGAACACACATGCAATGACACCGGTGGATCCATAGGTGGATTGTGAAAAGAGCACAAATGCAATGACACTAGTGGATCCATATGTGGTATGTGAAAAGAACTCACATGCAATGACTCCAGTTGTTGTTCTTGAAAGAACACACATGCAATGACACGGTGGATCCATAGGTGGATTGTGAAAAGAGCACACACGCAATGACACTGGTGGATCCATATGTGGTCTGTGAAAAGAACACACATGCTATGATTCCAAATGTTGTTAGTGAAAAGAACATACATGCAATGACACTGGTGGATCCATGTGTGGTCTCTGAATAGAGCACACATTTCAATGACTCTGGTTGTTGTTAGTAAAAAGAACACACATGCAATGACACTGGTGGATCCATGTGTGGTCCCTGAAGAGAACACACATGCAATGACACTGGTTGTTGTTACTAAAAAGAACACACATGCAATGACACTGGTGGATCCATGTGTGGATTGTGAAGAGAACACACATGCAATGACCCTGGTGGATCCATAGGTGGTCTGTGAGAAGACTCGTCATGTCAGATGTCTGGTTGTTGTTAGTAAAAAGAACACACATGCAATGACACTGGTGGATCCATAGGTGGATTAAGAAAAGAGCACACATGCAATGACACTGGTGGATCCATATGTGGTATGTGAAAAGAACACACATGCAATGACTCCAGTTGTTGTTAGTGAAAAGAACATACATGCAATGACACTAGTGGATCCATGTGTGGTCTTTGAAGAGAGCAGACATTTCAATGACTCTGTTTATTGTTATTAAAAAGAACACACATGCAATGACATCAGTGGATCCATGTGTGGTCCCCGAAGAACACACATGCAATGACACTGGTTGTTGTTACTAAAAAGAACACACATGCAATGACACTGGTGGATCCATGTGTGGATTGTGAAGAGAACACACATGCAATGACACTGGTGGATCCATAGGTGGTATGTGAGAAGAATAGTCATGAAATGACTCTGGTTGTTGTTAGTAAAAAGAACACACATGCAATGACACTGGTGGATCCATAGGTGGATTGTGAAAAGAGCAGACATGCAATGACACCGGTGGATCCATATGTAGTATGTGAAAAGAACACACATGCAATGACTGCAGTTGTTGTTAGTGAAAAGAACACACATGCAATAACACTGGTGGATCCATGTGTGGTCTCTGAAGAGAACACACATTTCAATGACACCGGTGGATCCATATGTGGTATGTGAAAAGAGCACACATGCAATGACTCCAGTTGTTGTTACTAAAAAGAACACAAATGCAATGACACTGGTGGATCCATAGGTGGTATGTGAGAAGAACAGATATGAAATGACTCTGGTTGTTGTTAGTAAAAAGAACACACATGCAATGACACCGGTGGATCGATAGGTGGATTGTGAAAAGAACACACATGTAATGACACCGGTGGACCCATAGGTGGATTGTGAAAAGAGCACAAATGCACTGTCACTAGTGGATCCATATGTGGTATGTGAAAAGAACACACATGCAATGACTCCAGTTGTTGTTAGTGAAAACAACACACATGTAATGACACTGGTGGATACATAGGTGGATTGTGAAAAGTGCACACACGCAATGACACTGGTGGATCCATATGTGGTATGTGAAAAGAACACATATGCAATGATTCCAAATGTTGTTAGTGAAAATAACATACATGCAATGACACTGGTGGATCCATGTGTGGTCTCTAAAGAGAGCACACATTTCAATGACTCTGGTTGTTGTTAGTAAAAAGAACACACATGCAATGACACTGGTGGATCCACGTGTGGTCCCTGAATAGAACACACATGCAATGACTCTGGTTGTTGTTACTAAAAAGAACACACATGCAATGACACTGGTGGATTCATGTGTGGATTGTGAAGAGAACACACATGCAATGAAACTGGTGGACCCATAGGTGGTATGTGAGAAGAACAGTTATGAAATGACTCTGGTTGTTGTTAGTAAAAAGAACACACATGCAATGTCACTGTGGATCCATAGGTGGATTGTAAAAGAGCACACATGCAATGACACTGTGGATCCATATGTGGTATGTGAAAAGAACACACACGCAATGACTCCAGTTGTTGTTAGTGAAAAGGACATACATGCAATGACACTAGTGGATCCATGTGTGGTCTCTGAAGAGAGCACACATTTCAATGACTCTGGTTGTTGTTAGTAAAAAGAACACACATGCAATGACACTTGTGGATACATGTGTGGTCTTTGAAGAGAACACACATGCAATGACTCTGGTTGTTGTTACTAAAAAGAACACACATGCAATGACACTTGTGGATTCATGTGTGGATTGTGAAGATCACAAACATGCAATGACACTGTGGATCCATAGGTGGTATGTGAGAAGAACAAACGAAATGACTCGTTGTTGTTAGTAAAAAGAACACACATGCAATGTCACTGGTGGATCCATAGGTGGATTGTGAAAAGAGCACACATGCAATGACACTGGTGGATCCATATGTGGTATGTGAAAAGAACACAAATGCAATGACTCCAGTTGTTGTTAGTGAAAAGAACATACATGCAATGACACTAGTGGATCCATGTGTGGTCTCTGAAGAGAACACACATTTCAATGACACTGGTGGATCCATATGCGGTATGTAAAAAGAACACACATGCAATGACTCCAGTTGTTGTTACTAAAAAGAACACAAATGCAATGATGCTGGTGGATCCATAGGTGGTATTTGAGAAGAACAGACATGAAATGACTCTGGTTGTTGTTAGTAAAAAGAACACACATGCAATGACACCGGTGGATCCATAGGTGGATTGTGAAAAGAACACACATGCAATGATACCGGTGGACCCGTAGGTGGATTGTGAAAAGAGCACAAATGCACTGACACTAGTGGATCCATATGTGGTATGTGAAAAGAACACACATGCAATGACTCCAGTTGTTGTTAGTGAAAAGAACACACATGCAATGACACTGGTGGATCCATAGGTGGATTGTGAAAAGAGCACACACGCAATGACACTTGTGGATCCATATGTGGTATGTGAAAAGAACACACATGCAATGATTCCAAATGTTGTTAGTAAAAAGAACATACATGCAATGACACTGGTGGATCCACGTGTGGTCTCTAAAGAGAGCACACATTTCAATGACTCTGGTTGTTGTTAGTAAAAAGAACACACATGCAATGACATTGGTGGATCCGTGTGTGGTCTCTGAAGAGAACACACATGCAATGACTCTGGTTGTTGTTACTAAAAAGAACACACATGCAATGACACTTGTGGATTCATGTGTGGATTGTGAAGAGAACACACATGCAATGACACTGGTGGATCCATAGGTGGTATGTGAGAAGAACGGTCATGAAATGACTCTGGTTGTTGTTAGTAAAAAGAACACACATTCAATGTCACTGGTGGATCCATAGGTGGATTGTGAAAAGAGCACACGTGCAATAACACTGGTGGATCCATATGTGGTATGTGAAAAGAACACACATGCAATGACTCCAGTTGTTGTTAGTGAAAAGAACATACATGCAATGACACTGGTGGATCCATGTGTGGTCTCTGAAGAGAACACACATTTCAATGACACCGGTGGATCCATATGTGGTATGTGAAAAGAACACACATGCAATGACTCCAGTTGTTATTACTAAAAAGAACACAAATGCAATGACGCTGGTGGATCCATAGGTGGTATGTGAGAAGAACAGTCATGAAATGACTCTGGTTGTTGTTAGTAAAAAGAAGACACATGCAATGACACCGGTGGATCCATAGGTGGATTGTGAAAAGAACACACATGCAATGACACCGGTGGATCCATAGGTGGATTGTGAAAAGAGCACAAATGCAATGACACTAGTGGATCCATATGTGGTATGTGAAAAGAACTCACATGCAATGACTCCAGTTGTTGTTACTGAAAAGAACACACATGCAATGACACTGGTGGATCCATAGGTGGATTGTGAAAAGAGCACACACGCAATGACACTGGTGGATCCATATGTGGTCTGTGAAAAGAACACACATGCTATGATTCCAAATGTTGTTAGTGAAAAGAACATACATGCAATGACACTGGTGGATCCATGTGTGGTCTCTGAATAGAGCACACATTTCAATGACTCTGGTTGTTGTTAGTAAAAAGAACACACATGCAATGACACTGGTGGATCCATGTGTGGTCCCTGAAGAGAACACACATGCAATGACGCAAGTTGTTGTTACTAAAAAGAACACACATGCAATGACACTGGTGGATCCATGTGTGGATTGTGAAGAGAACACACATGCAATGACACTGGTGGATCCATAGGTGGTATGTGAGAAGAACAGTCATGAAATGACTCTGGTTGTTGTTAGTAAAAAGAACGCACATGCAATGACACTGGTGGATCCATAGGTGGATTAAGAAAAGAGCACACATGCAATGACACTGGTGGATCCATATGTGGTATGTGAAAAGAACACACATGCAATGACTCCAGTTGTTGTTAGTGAAAAGAACATACATGCAATGACACTAGTGGATCCATGTGTGGTCTTTGAAGAGAGCAGACATTTCAATGACTCTGGTTATTGTTAGTAAAAAGAACACACATGCAATGACACTGGTGGATCCATGTGTGGTCCCTGAAGAGAACACACATGCAATGACACTGGTTGTTGTTACTAAAAAGAACACACATGCAATGACACTGGTGGATCCATGTGTGGATTGTGAAGAGAACACACATGCAATGACACTGGTGGATCCATAGGTGGTATGTGAGAAGAATAGTCATGAAATGACTCTGGTTGTTGTTAGTAAAAAGAACACACATGCAATGACACTGGTGGATCCATAGGTGGATTGTGAAAAGAGCGACATGCAATGACACGGGTGGATCCATATGTAGTATGTGAAAAGAACACACATGCAATGACTGCAGTTGTTGTTAGTGAAAAGAACACACATGCAATAACACTGGTGGATCCATGTGTGGTCTCTGAAGAGAACACACATTTCAATGACACCGGTGGATCCATACGTGGTATGTGAAAAGAGCACACATGCAATGACTCCAGTTGTTGTTACTAAAAAGAACACAAATGCAATGACGCTGGTGGATCCATAGGTGGTATGTGAGAAGAACAGACATGAAATGACTCTGGTTGTTGTTAGTAAAAAGAACACACATGCAATGACACCGGTGGATCGATAGGTGGATTGTGAAAAGAACACACATGTAATGACACCGGTGGACCCATAGGTGGATTGTGAAAAGAGCACAAATGCACTGTCACTAGTGGATCCATATGTGGTATGTGAAAAGAACACACATGCAATGACTCCAGTTGTTGTTAGTGAAAACAACACACATGTAATGACACTGGTGGATACATAGGTGGATTGTGAAAAGTGCACACACGCAATGACACTGGTGGATCCATATGTGGTATGTGAAAAGAACACATATGCAATGATTCCAAATGTTGTTAGTGAAAATAACATACATGCAATGACACTGGTGGATCCATGTGTGGTCTCTAAAGAGAGCACACATTTCAATGACTCTGGTTGTTGTTAGTAAAAAGAACACCATGCAATGACACTGGTGGATCCACGTGTGGTCCCTGAATAGAACACACATGCAATGACTCTTGTTGTTGTTACTAAAAAGAACACACATGCAATGACACTGGTGGATTCATGTGTGGATTGTGAAGAGAACACACATGCAATGAAACTGGTGGATCCATAGGTGGTATGTGAGAAGAACAGTTATGAAATGACTCTGGTTGTTGTTAGTAAAAAGAACACACATGCAATGTCACTGGTGGATCCATAGGTGGATTGTGAAAAGAGCACACATGCAATGACACTGGTGGATCCATATGTGGTATGTGAAAAGAACACAAATGCAATGACTCCAGTTGTTGTTAGTGAAAAGAACATACATGCAATGACACTAGTGGATCCATGTGTGGTCTCTGACGAGAACACACATTTCAATGACACTGGTGGATCCATATGCGGTATGTAAAAAGAACACACATGCAATGACTCCAGTTGTTGTTACTAAAAAGAACACAAATGCAATGATGCTGGTGGATCCATAGGTGGTATTTGAGAAGAACAGACATGAAATGACTCTGGTTGTTGTTAGTAAAAAGAACACACATGCAATGACACCGGTGGATCCATAGGTGGATTGTGAAAAGAACACACATGCAATGACACCGGTGGACCCGTAGGTGGATTGTGAAAAGAGCACAAATGCACTGACACTAGTGGATCCATATGTGGTATGTGAAAAGAACACACATGCAATGACTCCAGTTGTTGTTAGTGAAAAGAACATACATGCAATGACACTGGTGGATCCATGTGTGGTCTCTGAATAGAGCACACATTTCAATGACTCTGGTTGTTGTTAGTAAAAAGAACACACATGCAATGACACTGGTGGATCCATGTGTGGTCCCTGAAGAGAACACACATGCAATGACACTGGTTGTTGTTACTAAAAAGAACACACATGCAATGACACTGGTGGATCCATGTGTGGATTGTGAAGAGAACACACATGCAATGACACTGGTGGATCCATAGGTGGTATGTGAGAAGAACAGTCATGAAATGACTCTGGTTGTTGTTAGTAAAAAGAACGCATATGCAATGACACTGGTGGATCCATAGGTGGATTAAGAAAAGAGCACACATGCAATGACACTGGTGGATCCATATGTGGTATGTGAAAAGAACACACATGCAATGACTCCAGTTGTTGTTAGTGAAAAGAACATACATGCAATGACACTAGTGGATCCATGTGTGGTCTTTGAAGAGAGCAGACATTTCAATGACTCTGGTTATTGTTAGTAAAAAGAACATACATGCAATGACACTAGTGGATCCATGTGTGGTCTCTGACGAGAACACACATTTCAATGACACTGGTGGATCCATATGCGGTATGTAAAAAGAACACACATGCAATGACTCCAGTTGTTGTTACTAAAAAGAACACAAATGCAATGATGCTGGTGGATCCATAGGTGGTATTTGAGAAGAACAGACATGAAATGACTCTGGTTGTTGTTAGTAAAAAGAACACACATGCAATGACACCGGTGGATCCATAGGTGGATTGTGAAAAGAACACACATGCAATGACACCGGTGGACCCGTAGGTGGATTGTGAAAAGAGCACAAATGCACTGACACTAGTGGATCCATATGTGGTATGTGAAAAGAACACACATGCAATGACTCCAGTTGTTGTTAGTGAAAAGAACACACATGCAATGACACTGGTGGATCCATAGGTGGATTGTGAAAAGAGCACACACGCAATGAAACTTGTGGATCCATATGTGGTATGTGAAAAGAACACACATGCAATGACTCCAGTTGTTGTTAGTGAAAAGAACATACATGCAATGACACTAGTGGATCCATGTGTGGTCTCTGAAGAGAACACACATTTCAATGACACCGGTGGATCCATATGTGGTATGTGAAAAGAACACACATGCAATGACTCCAGTTGTTATTACTAAAAAGAACACAAATGCAATGACGCTGGTGGATCCATAGGTGGTATGTGAGAAGAACAGTCATGAAATGACTCTGGTTGTTGTTAGTAAAAAGAAGACACATGCAATGACACCGGTGGATCCATAGGTGGATTGTGAAAAGAACACACATGCAATGACACCGGTGGATCCATAGGTGGATTGTGAAAAGAGCACAAATGCAATGACACTAGTGGATCCATATGTGGTATGTGAAAAGAACACACATGCAATGACTCAGCTTGTTGTGAAAAGAACACACATGCAATGACACTGGTGGATCCATAGGTGGATTGTGAAAAGAGCACACACGCAATGACACTGGTGGATCCATATGTTATCTGTGAAAAGAACACACATGCTATGATTCCAAATGTTGTTAGTGAAAAGAACATACATGCAATGACACTGGTGGATCCATGTGTGGTCTCTGAATAGAGCACACATTTCAATGACTCTGGTTGTTGTTAGTAAAAAGAACACACATGCAATGACATTTGGTGGATCCATGTGTGGTCCCCAAGAGAACACACATGCAATGACACTGGTTGTTGTTACTAAAAAGAACACACATGCAATGACACTGTGGATCCATGTGTGGATTGTGAAGAGAACACACATGCAATGACACTGGTGGATCCATAGGTGGTATGTGAGAAGAACAGTCATGAAATGACTCTGGTTGTTGTTAGTAAAAAGAACGCATATGCAATGACACTGGTGGATCCATAGGTGGATTAAGAAAAGAGCACACATGCAATGACACTGGTGGATCCATATGTGGTATGTGAAAAGAACACACATGCAATGACTCCAGTTGTTGTTAGTGAAAAGAACATACATGCAATGACACTAGTGGATCCATGTGTGGTCTTTGAAGAGAGCAGACATTTCAATGACTCTGGTTATTGTTAGTAAAAAGAACACACATGCAATGACACTGGTGGATCCATGTGTGGTCCCTGAAGAGAACACACATGCAATGACACTGGTTGTTGTTACTAAAAAGAACACACATGCAATGACACTGGTGGATCCATGTCTGGATTGTGAAGAGAACACACATGCAATGACACTGGTGGATCCATAGGTGGTATGTGAGAAGAATAGTCATGAAATGACTCTGGTTGTTGTTAGTAAAAAGAACACACATGCAATGACACTGGTGGATCCATAGGTGGATTGTGAAAAGAGCAGACATGCAATGACACCGGTGGATCCATATGTAGTATGTGAAAAGAACACACATGCAATGACTGCAGTTGTTGTTAGTGAAAAGAACACACATGCAATAACACTGGTGGATCCATGTGTGGTCTCAAGAAACACACATTTCAATGACTCTGGTTGTTGTTAGTAAAAAGAGCACACGTGCAATGACTCTGGTTTTTGTTACTAAAAAGAACACACATGCAATGACACTGGTGGATCCATGTGTGGATTGTGAAGAGAACACACATGCAATGACACTGGTGGATCCATAGGTGGTATGTGAGAAGAACAGTCATGAAATGACTCTGGTTGTTGTTAGTAAAAAGAACGCACATGCAATGACACTGGTGGATCCATAGGTGGATTAAGAAAAGAGCACACATGCAATGACATTGGTGGATCCATATGTGGTATGTGAAAAGAACACACATGCAATGACTCCAGTTGTTGTTAGTGAAAAGAACATACATGCAATGACACTAGTGGATCCATGTGTGGTCTTTGAAGAGAGCAGACATTTCAATGACTCTGGTTATTGTTAGTAAAAAGAACACACATGCACTGACACTGGTGGATCCATGTGTGGTCCCTAAAGAGAACACACATGCAATGACACTGGTTGTTGTTACTAAAAAGAACACACATGCAATGACACTGGTGGATCCATGTGTGGATTGTGAAGAGAACACACATGCAATGACACTGGTGGATCCATAGGTGGTATGTGAGAAGAATAGTCATGAAATGACTCTGGTTGTTGTTAGTAAAAAGAACACACATGCAATGACACTGGTGGATCCATAGGTGGATTGTGAAAAGAGCAGACATGCAATGACACCGGTGGATCCATATGTAGTATGTGAAAAGAACACACATGCAATGACTGCAGTTGTTGTTAGTGAAAAGAACACACATGCAATAACACTGGTGGATCCATGTGTGGTCTCTGAAGAGAACACACATTTCAATGACTCTGGTTGTTGTTAGTAAAAAGAGCACACGTGCAATGACTCTGGTTTTTGTTACTAAAAAGAACACACATGCAATGACACTGGTGGATCCATGTGTGGATTGTGAAGAGAACACACATGCAATGACACTGGTGGATCCATAGGTGGTATGTGAGAAGAACAGTCATGAAATGACTCTGGTTGTTGTTAGTAAAAAGAACGCACATGCAATGACACTGGTGGATCCATAGGTGGATTAAGAAAAGAGCACACATGCAATGACATTGGTGGATCCATATGTGGTATGTGAAAAGAACACACATGCAATGACTCCAGTTGTTGTTAGTGAAAAGAACATACATGCAATGACACTAGTGGATCCATGTGTGGTCTTTGAAGAGAGCAGACATTTCAATGACTCTGGTTATTGTTAGTAAAAAGAACACACATGCACTGACACTGGTGGATCCATGTGTGGTCCCTAAAGAGAACACACATGCAATGACACTGGTTGTTGTTACTAAAAAGAACACACATGCAATGACACTGGTGGATCCATGTGTGGATTGTGAAGAGAACACACATGCAATGACACTGGTGGATCCATAGGTGGTATGTGAGAAGAATAGTCATGAAATGACTCTGGTTGTTGTTAGTAAAAAGAACACACATGCAATGACACTGGTGGATCCATAGGTGGATTGTGAAAGAGCACATGCAATGACACCGGTGGATCCATATGTAGTATGTGAAAAGAACACACATGCAATGACTGCAGTTGTTGTTAGTGAAAAGAACACACATGCAATAACACTGGTGGATCCATGTGTGGTCTCTGAAGAGAACACACATTTCAATGACTCTGGTTGTTGTTAGTGAAAAGAGCACACGTGCAATGACTCTGGTTGTTGTTACTAAAAAGAACACACATGCAATGACACTGGTGGATCCATGTGTGGATTGTGAAGAGAACACACATGCAATGACACTGTTGGATCCATAGGTGGTATGCGAGAAGAACAGTCATGAAAGGACTACGGTTGTTGTTAGTAAAATGAACACACATGCAATGACTTGGTGGATCCATTTGTGGATTGTGAAGAGATCACACATGCAATGACACTGGTGGATCCATATGTGGTATGTGAAGAGAACACACATGCAATGACTCAGTTAGTGTTAGTGAAAAGAACATACATGCAATGACACTTTCGTGGATCCATGTGTGGTCTCTGAGAGAACACACATTTCAATGACACGGGTGGATCCATATGTGGTATGTGAAAAGAACACACATGCAATGACTCCAGTTGTTGTTAGTTAAAAGAACACACATGCAATGACACTGGTGGATCCATAGGTGGTATGTGAAAAGAACACACATTTCAATGACTCTGGTTGTTGTTAGTAAAAAGAACACACATGCAATGACACTGGTGGATCCATAGGTGGATTGTGAAAAGAGCACACATTTCAATGCTCTGGTTGTTGTTAGTAACAAGAACACACATGCAATGACACTGGTGGATCCATAGGTGGATGGTGAAAATAGAACACATGCAATGACTCTGGTTGTTGTTAGTAAAAAGAGCACACATGCAATGACACTGGTGGATCCATGTGTGGATTTTGAAGAGAACACACATGCAATGACACTGGTGGATCCATATGTGGTATGTGAGAAGAACAGTCATGAAATGACTCTGGTTGTTGTTAGTAAAAAGAACACACATGCAATGACACTGGTGGATCCATAGGTGGATTGTGAAAAGAGCACACATGCAATGACACTGGTGGATCCATATGTGGTATGTGAAAAGAACACACATGCAATGACTCTAGTTGTTGTTAGTGAAAAGAACATACATGCAATGACACTCGTGGATCCATGTGTGGTCTCTGAAGAGAACACACATTTAAATGACACCGGTGGATCCATAGGTGGATTGTGAAAAGAGCACACACGCAATGACACTGGTGGATCCATATGTTATCTGTGAAAAGAACACACATGCTATGATTCCAAATGTTGTTAGTGAAAAGAACATACATGCAATGACACTGGTGGATCCATGTGTGGTCTCTGAATATAGCACACATTTCAATGACTCTGGTTGTTGTTAGTAAAAAGAACACACATGCAATGACACTGGTGGATCCATGTGTGGTCCCTGAAGAGAACACACATGCAATGACACTGGTTGTTGTTACTAAAAAGAACACACATGCAATGACACTGGTGGATCCATGTGTGGATTGTGAAGAGAACACACATGCAATGACACTGGTGGATCCATAGGTGGTATGTGAGAAGAACATGAAATGACTCGGTTGTTGTTAGTAAAAAGAACGCATATGCAATGACACTGGTGGATCCATAGGTGGATTAAGAAAAGAGCACACATGCAATGACACTGGTGGATCCATATGTGGTATGTGAAAAGAACACACATGCAATGACTCCAGTTGTTGTTAGTGAAAAGAACATACATGCAATGACACTAGTGGATCCATGTGTGGTCTTTGAAGAGAGCAGACATTTCAATGACTCTGGTTATTGTTAGTAAAAAGAACACACATGCAATGACACTGGTGGATCCATGTGTGGTCCCTGAAGAGAACACACATGCAATGACACTGGTTGTTGTTACTAAAAAGAACACACATGCAATGACACTGGTGGATCCATGTCTGGATTGTGAAGAGAACACACATGCAATGACACTGGTGGATCCATAGGTGGTATGTGAGAAGAATAGTCATGAAATGACTCTGGTTGTTGTTAGTAAAAAGAACACACATGCAATGACACTGGTGGATCCATAGGTGGATTGTGAAAAGAGCAGACATGCAATGACACCGGTGGATCCATATGTAGTATGTGAAAAGAACACACATGCAATGACTGCAGTTGTTGTTAGTGAAAAGAACACACATGCAATAACATCGGTGGATCCATGTGTGGTCTCCAAGAGAACACACATTTCAATGACTCTGGTTGTTAGTAAAAAGAGCACCCGTGCAATGACTCTGGTTGTTGTTACTAAAAAGAACACACATGCAATGACACTGGTGGATCCATGTGTGGATTGTGAAGAGAACACACATGCAATGACACTGGTGGATCCATAGGTGGTATGTGAGAAGAACAGTCATGAAATGACTCTGGTTGTTGTTAGCAAAAAGAACGCACATGCAATGACACTGGTGGATCCATAGGTGGATTAAGAAAAGAGCACACATGCAATGACATTGGTGGATCCATATGTGGTATGTGAAAAGAACACACATGCAATGACTCCAGTTGTTGTTAGTGAAAAGAACATACATGCAATGACACTAGTGGATCCATGTGTGGTCTTTGAAGAGAGAACATTTCAATGACTCGTTATTGTTAGTAAAAAGAACACACATGCACTGACACTGGTGGATCCATGTGTGGTCCCTAAAGAACACACATGCACTGACACTGGTTGTTGTTACTAAAAAGAACACACATGCAATGACACTGGTGGATCCATGTGTGGATTGTGAATAGAACACACATGCAATGACACTGGTGGATCCATAGGTGGTATGTGAGAAGAACAGTCATTAAATGACTCAGGTTGTTAGTAAAAAGAACACACATGCAATGACACTGGTGGATCCATAGGTGGATTGTGAAAAGAGCAGACATGCAATGACACCGGTGGATCCATATGTAGTATGTGAAAAGAACACACATGCAATGACTGCAGTTGTTGTTAGTGAAAAGAACACACATGCAATAACACTGGTGGATCCATGTGTGGTCTCTGAAGAGAACACACATTTCAATGACTCTGGTTGTTGTTAGTGAAAAGAGCACACGTGCAATGACTCTGGTTGTTGTTACTAAAAAGAACACACATGCAATGACACTGGTGGATCCATGTGTGGATTGTGAAGAGAACACACATGCAATGACACCATGGATCCATAGGTGGTATGCGAGAAGAACGATCATGAAAGGACTCGTTGTTGTTAGTAAAATGAACACACATGCAATGACACTGGTGGATCCATAGGTGGATTGTGAAAAGAGCACACATGCAATGACACTGGTGGATCCATATGTGGTATGTGAAAAGAACACACATGCAATGACTCCAGTTAGTGTTAGTGAAAAGAACATACATGCAATGACACTCGTGGATCCATGTGTGGTCTCTGAAGAGAACACACATTTCAATGACACTGGTGGATCCATATGTGGTATGTGAAAAGAACACACATGCAATGACTCCAGTTGTTGTTAGTGAAAAGAACATACATGCAATGACACTCGTGGATCCATGTGTGGTCTCTGAAGAGAACACACATTTAAATGACACCGGTGGATCCATAGGTGGATTGTGAAAAGAGCACACACGCAATGACACTGGTGGATCCATATGTTATCTGTGAAAAGAACACACATGCTATGATTCCAAATGTTGTTAGTGAAAAGAACATACATGCAATGACACTGGTGGATCCATGTGTGGTCTCTGAATAGAGCACACATTTCAATGACTCTGGTTGTTGTTAGTAAAAGAACACACATGCAATGACATCGGTGGATCCATGTGTGGTCTCAAGAGAACACACATGCAATGACACTGGTTGTTGTTACTAAAAAGAACACACATGCAATGACACTGGTGGATCCATGTGTGGATTGTGAAGAGAACACACATGCAATGACACTGGTGGATCCATAGGTGGTATGTGAGAAGAACAGTCATGAAATGACTCTGGTTGTTGTTAGTAAAAAGAACGCATATGCAATGACACTGGTGGATCCATAGGTGGATTAAGAAAAGAGCACACATGCAATGACACTGGTGGATCCATATGTGGTATGTGAAAAGAACACACATGCAATGACTCCAGTTGTTGTTAGTGAAAAGAACATACATGCAATGACACTAGTGGATCCATGTGTGGTCTTTGAAGAGAGCAGACATTTCAATGACTCTGGTTATTGTTAGTAAAAAGAACACACATGCAATGACACTGGTGGATCCATGTGTGGTCCTCAAGAACACACATGCAATGACACTGGTTGTTGTTACTAAAAAGAACACACATGCAATGACACTGGTGGATCCATGTCTGGATTGTGAAGAGAACACACATGCAATGACACTGGTGGATCCATAGGTGGTATGTGAGAAGAATAGTCATGAAATGACTCTGGTTGTTGTTAGTAAAAAGAACACACATGCAATGACACTGGTGGATCCATAGGTGGATTGTGAAAAGAGCAGACATGCAATGACACCGGTGGATCCATATGTAGTATGTGAAAAGAACACACATGCAATGACTGCAGTTGTTGTTAGTGAAAAGAACACACATGCAATAACACTGGTGGATCCATGTGTGGTCTCTGAAGAGAACACACATTTCAATGACTCTGGTTGTTGTTAGTAAAAAGAGCACACGTGCAATGACTCTGGTTGTTGTTACTAAAAAGAACACACATGCAATGACACTGGTGGATCCATGTGGATTGTGAAGAGAACACACATGCAATGACACTGGTGGATCCATAGGTGGTATGTGAGAAGAACAGTCATGAAATGACTCGTTGTTGTTAGCAAAAGAACTCACATGCAATGACACTGGTGGATCCATAGGTGGATTAAGAAAAGAGCACACATGCAATGACACTGGTGGATCCATATGTGGTATGTGAAAAGAACACACATGCAATGACTCCAGTTGTTGTTAGTGAAAAGAACATACATGCAATGACACTAGTGGATCCATGTGTGGTCTTTGAAGAGAGCAGACATTTCAATGACTCTGGTTATTGTTAGTAAAAAGAACACACATGCACTGACACTGGTGGATCCATGTGTGGTCCCTAAAGAGAACACACATGCAATGACACTGGTTGTTGTTACTAAAAAGAACACACATGCAATGACACTGGTGGATCCATGTGTGGATTGTGAAGAGAACACACATGCAATGACACTGGTGGATCCATAGGTGGTATGTGAGAAGAATAGTCATGAAATGACTCTGGTTGTTGTTAGTAAAAAGAACACACATGCAATGACACTGGTGGATCCATAGGTGGATTGTGAAAAGAGCGTACATGCAATGACACCGTGGATCCATATGTTGTATGTGAAAAGAACACACATGCAATGACTGCAGTTGTTGTTAGTGAAAAGAACACACATGCAATAACATCTGGTGGATCCATGTGTGGTCTCAAGAACACACATTTCAATGACTCGTTGTTGTTAGTAAAAGAGCACACGCGTCTGATGACTCTGGTTGTTGTTACTAAAAAGAACACACATGCAATGACACTGGTGGATCCATGTGTGGATTGTGAAGAGACCACACATGCCATGACACCATGGATCCATAGGTGGTATCAGAAGAACAGTCATGAAAGGACTACGGTTGTTGTTAGTAAAATGAACACACATGCAATGACTGGTGGATCCATAGGTGGATTGTGAAAGAGCACACATGCAATGACACTGGTGGATCCATATGTGGTATGTGAAAAGAACACACATGCAATGACTCAGTTAGTGTTAGTGAAAAGAACATACATGCAATGACACTCGTGGATCCATGTGTGGTCTCAAGAGAACACACATTTCAATGACACTGTGGATCCATATGTGGTATGTGAAAAGAACACACATGCAATGACTCAGTTGTTGTTACTAAAAAGAACACACATGCAATGACACTGGTGGATCCATAGGTGGTATGTGAAAGAACACACATTTCAATGACTCTGGTTGTTGTTAGTAAAAAGAACACACATGCAATGACACTGGTGGATCCATAGGTGGATTGTGAAAAGAGCACACATTTCAATGCTCTGGTTGTTGTTAGTAACAAGAACACACATGCAATGACACTGGTGGATCCATAGGTGGATGGTGAAAATAGAACACATGCAATGACTCTGGTTGTTGTTAGTAAAAAGAGCACACATGCAATGACACTGGTGGATCCATGTGTGGATTTTGAAGAGAACACACATGCAATGACACTGGTGGATCCATATGTGGTATGTGAGAAGAACAGTCATGAAATGACTCTGGTTGTTGTTAGTAAAAAGAACACACATGCAATGACACTGGTGGATCCATAGGTGGATTAAGAAGAGATCACACATGCAATGACACTGGTGGATCCATATGTGGTATGTGAAAAGAACACACAAGCAATGACTCCAGCTGTTGTTAGTGAAAAGAACATACATGCAATGACACTGGTGGATCCATGTGTGGTCTCTGAAGAGATCACACATTTCAATGACTCTGGTTGTTGTTAGTAAAAAGAACACACATGCAATGACACTTGTGGATCCACGTGAGGTCTCTGAAGAGAACACACATGCAATGACTCTGGTTGTTGTTACTAAAAAGAACACACATGCAATGACACTTGTGGATTCATGTGCGGATTGTGAAGAGAACACACATGCAATGACACTGGTGGATCCATAGGTGGTATGTGAGAAGAACAGTCATGAAATGACTCTGGTTGTTGTTAGTAAAAAGAACACACATGCAATGTCACTGGCGGATCCATAGGTGGATTGTGAAAAGAGCACACATGGAATGACACTGGTGGATCCATATGTGTTATGTGAAAAGAACACACATGCAATGACTCCAGTTGTTGTTAGTGAAAAGAACATACATGCAATGACACTAGTGGATCCATGTGTGGTCTCTGAAGAGAACACACATTTCAATGACACTGGTGGATCCATATGTGGTATGTGAAAAGAGCACACATGCAATGACTCCAGTTGTTGTTACTAAAAAGAACACAAATGCAATGACGCTGGTGGATCCATAGGTGGTATGTGAGAAGAACAGTCATGAAATGACTCTGGTTGTTGTTAGTTAAAAGAACACACATCCAATGACACCGGTGGATCCATAGGTGGATTGTGAAAAGAACACACATGCAATGACACCGGTGGACCCATAGGTGGATTGTGAAAAGAGCACAAATGCAATGACACTAGTGGATCCATATGTGGTATGTGAAAAGAACTGACATGCAATGACTCCAGTTGTTGTTAGTGAAAAGAACACACATGCAATGACACTGGTGGATCCATAGGTGGATTGTGAAAAGAGCACACATGAAATGACACTGGTGGATCCATATGTGGTATGTGAAAAGAACACACATGCAATGATTCCAAATATTGTTAGTGAAAAGAACATACATGCAATGATACTGGTGGATCCATGTGTGGTCCTTGAAGAGAACACACATGCAATGACACTGGTTGTTGTTACTAAAAAGAACACACATGCAATGACACTGGTGGATCCATGTGTGGTCCTTGAAGAGAACACACATGCAATGACACTGGTTGTTGTTACTAAAAAGAACACACATGTAATGACACTGGTGGATCCATGTGTGGATTGTGAAGAGAACACACATGCAATGACACTGGTGGATCCATAGGTGGTATGTGAGAAGAACAGTCATGAAATGACTCTGGTTGTTGTTAGTAAAAAGAACGCACATGCAATGACACTGGTGGATCCATAGGTGGATTAAGAAAAGAGCACACATGCAATGACACTGGTGGATCCATATGTGGTATGTGAAACACACATGCAATGACTCCAGTTGTTGTTAGTGAAAAGAACATACATGCAATGACACTAGTGGATCCATGTGTGGTCTTTGAAGAGAGCACACATTTCAATGACTCTGGTTGTTGTTAGTAAAAAGAACACACATGCAATGACACTGGTGGATCCATGTGTGGTCCCTGAAGAGAACACACATGCAATGACACTGGTTGTTGTTACTAAAAAGAACACACATGCAATGACACTGGTGGATCCATGTGTGGATTGTGAAGAGAACACACATGCAATGACACTGGTGGATCCATAGGTGGTATGTGAGAAGAACAGTCATGAAATGACTATGGTTGTTGTTAGTAAAAAGAACACACATGCAATGACACTGGTGGAACCATAGGTGGATTGTGAAAAGAGCACACATGCAATGACACTAGTGGATCCATATGTGGTATGTGAAAAGAACACACATGCAATGACTCTAGTTGTTGTTAGTGAAAAGAACATACATGCAATGACACTAGTGGATCCATGTGTGGTCTTTGAAGAGAGCAGACATTTCAATGACTCTGGTTATTGTTAGTAAAAAGAACACACATGCAATGACACTGGTGGATCCATGTGTGGTCCCTAAAGAGAACACACATGCAATGACACTGGTTGTTGTTACTAAAAAGAACACACATGCAATGACACTGGTGGATCCATGTGTGGATTGTGAAGAGAACACACATGCAATGACACTGGTGGATCCATAGGTGGTATGTGAGAAGAATAGTCATGAAATGACTCTGGTTGTTGTTAGTAAAAAGAACACACATGCAATGACACTGGTGGATCCATAGGTGGATTGTGAAAAGAGCAGACATGCAATGACACCGGTGGATCCATATGTAGTATGTGAAAAGAACACACATGCAATGACTGCAGTTGTTGTTAGTGAAAAGAACACACATGCAATAACACTGGTGGATCCATGTGTGGTCTCTGAAGAGAACACACATTTCAATGACTCTGGTTGTTGTTAGTAAAAAGAGCACACGTGCAATGACTCTGGTTGTTGTTACTAAAAAGAACACACATGCAATGACACTGGTGGATCCATGTGTGGATTGTGAAGAGAACACACATGCAATGACACTGTTGGATCCATAGGTGGTATGCGAGAAGAACAGTCATGAAAGGACTCTGGTTGTTGTTAGTAAAATGAACACACATGCAATGACACTGGTGGATCCATAGGTGGATTGTGAAAAGAGCACACATGCAATGACACTGGTGGATCCATATGTGGTATGTGAAAAGAACACACATGCAATGACTCCAGTTAGTGTTAGTGAAAAGAACATACATGCAATGACACTCGTGGATCCATGTGTGGTCTCTGAAGAGAACACACATTTCAATGACACTGGTGGATCCATATGTGGTATGTGAAAAGAACACACATGCAATGACTCCAGTTGTTGTTACTAAAAAGAACACACATGCAATGACACTGGTGGATCCATAGGTGGTATGTGAAAAGAACACACATTTCAATGACTCTGGTTGTTGTTAGTAAAAAGAACACACATGCAATGACACTGGTGGATCCATAGGTGGATTGTGAAAAGAGCACACATTTCAATGCTCTGGTTGTTGTTAGTAACAAGAACACACATGCAATGACACTGGTGGATCCATAGGTGGATGGTGAAAATAGAACACATGCAATGACTCTGGTTGTTGTTAGTAAAAAGAGCACACATGCAATGACACTGGTGGATCCATGTGTGGATTTTGAAGAGAACACACATGCAATGACACTGGTGGATCCATATGTGGTATGTGAGAAGAACAGTCATGAAATGACTCTGGTTGTTGTTAGTAAAAAGAACACACATGCAATGACACTGGTGGATCCATAGGTGGATTAAGAAGAGATCACACATGCAATGACACTGGTGGATCCATATGTGGTATGTGAAAAGAACACACAAGCAATGACTCCAGCTGTTGTTAGTGAAAAGAACATACATGCAATGACACTGGTGGATCCATGTGTGGTGTCTGAAGAGATCACACATTTCAATGACTCTGGTTGTTGTTAGTAAAAAGAACACACATGCAATGACACTTGTGGATCCACGTGAGGTCTCTGAAGAGAACACACATGCAATGACTCTGGTTGTTACTAAAGAACACACATGCAATGACACTTGTGGATTCATGTGGATTGTGAGAGAACACACATGCAATGACTGTGGATCCATAGGTGGTATGTGAGAAGAACAGTCATGAAATGACTCTGGTTGTTGTTAGTAAAAAGAACACACATGCAATGTCACTGGCGGATCCATAGGTGGATTGTGAAAAGAGCACACATGGAATGACACTGGTGGATCCATATGTGTTATGTGAAAAGAACACACATGCAATGACTCCAGTTGTTGTTAGTGAAAAGAACATACATGCAATGACACTAGTGGATCCATGTGTGGTCTCTGAAGAGAACACACATTTCAATGACACTGGTGGATCCATATGTGGTATGTGAAAAGAGCACACATGCAATGACTCCAGTTGTTGTTACTAAAAAGAACACAAATGCAATGACGCTGGTGGATCCATAGGTGGTATGTGAGAAGAACAGTCATGAAATGACTCTGGTTGTTGTTAGTTAAAAGAACACACATCCAATGACACCGGTGGATCCATAGGTGGATTGTGAAAAGAACACACATGCAATGACACCGGTGGACCCATAGGTGGATTGTGAAAAGAGCACAAATGCAATGACACTAGTGGATCCATATGTGGTATGTGAAAAGAACTGACATGCAATGACTCCAGTTGTTGTTAGTGAAAAGAACACACATGCAATGACACTGGTGGATCCATAGGTGGATTGTGAAAAGAGCACACACGCAATGACACTGGTGGATCCATATGTGGTATGTGAAAAGAACACACATGCAATGATTCCAAATATTGTTAGTGAAAAGAACATACATGCAATGATACTGGTGGATCCATGTGTGGTCTCTGAAGAGAGCAGACATTTCAATGACTCTGGTTGTTGTTAGTAAAAAGAACACACATGCAATGACACTGGTGGATCCATGTGTGGTCCTTGAAGAGAACACACATGCAATGACACTGGTTGTTGTTACTAAAAAGAACACACATGTAATGACACTGGTGGATCCATGTGTGGATTGTGAAGAGAACACACATGCAATGACACTGGTGGATCCATAGGTGGTATGTGAGAAGAACAGTCATGAAATGACTATGGTTGTTGTTAGTAAAAAGAACACACATGCAATGACACTGGTGGAACCATAGGTGGATTGTGAAAAGAGCACACATGCAATGACACTAGTGGATCCATATGTGGTATGTGAAAAGAACACACATGCAATGACTCCAGTTGTTGTTAGTGAAAAGAACACACATGCAATGACACTGGTGGATCCATGTGTGGTCTCTGAAGAGAACACACATTTCAATGACTCTGGTTGTTGTTAGTAAAAAGGGCACACATGCAATGACTCTGGTTGTTGTTACTAAAAAGAACACACATGCAATGACACTGGTGGATCCATGTGTGGATTGTGAAGAGAACACACATGCAATGACACTGTTGGATCCATAGGTGGTATGTGAGAAGAACAGTCATGAAAGGACTCTAGTTGTTGTTAGTAAAAAGAACACACATGCAATGACACTGGTGGATCCACGTGTGGTCTCTGAAGAGAACACACATGCAATGACTCTGGTTGTTGTTACTAAAAAGAACAAACATGCAATGACACTGGTGGATCCATGTGTGAGTTGTATTAGTTTTCATGAATATGACTAGATGGTCTTTCCTTAATACCGTTGTTCATAGATTCACTATGGATTTTTTGTGATTAGGATTAGTTTATCGTGGTCATGAATAGATCTCCAGGTCCATTTTTTAACACTGCGGCCAATAGATTCAACGGGTTTTTTTATCTGTATTAGTATTCACCTAGGACCTGGAGTGTAATTGTAGTATTCGTATTTCAATTAACATCAACGATGCAGTGATCGAAGGCCGAGTATCATGAGAAGGTGGCCGCGATCAGTTCCAAGATTGCCAACCAACATGAGCTTGCACGCTCCCTCACCCAAGCTAATGAGAGCCTACGCAAGCAATTATCTGTGCAGAAGGAGATCTCGCTAGATTTTGCACGTGATGTCGTTAGGCTGCTGAAAGTGCTCAACCGTAACTTGAACAGGCAAGAACAGGCCATCAAGATAATCAACAAGCTCACGAAGGAGAAGAAGAATCTCGTGGAAAGGTGCATTCTCCTGCAGGACGAAGTCAGCGAGGCACTCAGAGGACGCGTCGAGGAAACCAAGGCTACCATCCGAGCCTAGCATGATAGGAACCGTTGCCTAGATGCAGTCAAGGATATGAAGGCGGACATGAGCAGAGGGATCACCGTACTCGAGGGTGTTCGGAAAGAGAACGAGGAGCTAAGGGCATGTCCGAGGCGACGAGCAATGCCCAAGTCTGATTCAAGAAGCGGGACACGAATACCATTCCTCCTCTCCTTTTGTAATGTTTAGGGTTCAGGGAGCAATGCCCATGTCTGCTTCCTATTATAGGGTGCAATAAGAATCCTAGGGCAACTCCTTATCTATCTGGACATGTGTTGGTGTTCATGTTCATGAATGGACACCATGTTCTCTTTCCATTATGTATCTGGACATGGGTTTCTGCATTATGAGTTTTCCACTCTCCCACTACTATTTGGTGATATTGGGAAAAACCCATAGCACACTAAACTGCTGATAAATCTTATTTGTCTTCGAAATTGAAATTATGACAGTGCCACTAGTCGATTCATAAAATGTTGATTAGTCCTAGATTGCTTCTTCCTTGAAATTATGACAGTGCCACTAGTCGATTCAGTTAATTATGGAAACTAACCAACTTGTCCTGGTGAACTGACCAAACCATACTATGTATTTTTTTTGCAGGGAAAGAGGCGAAAGATCGACCGGGACCTGGTGACCTGGCTATATGACAAGGTAGCAATACAAAGGGAGAAGCAGAATTCCCAGAAACTGGCCTTTGACCAACTGTGCGCTGAAGTCGCGGTCCTTTCTGATAAGTGCCAGAAACTGAAGGAGTTAAACACCGACTGGGCGAAGCTACACAGTGAAGGTCGTGCCTCGGCTAGGAAGCAGATGGAGATCATCAAAGGATCTTGAAGGAAAATCGTATGACTACGGACAAAATTCTCCAATCCGTGACGGAGCGCTGGAATCTACAGCTGAAGCACGACATAGTACTGAAGGAGCTGGCCAATCTTAGGGAGGAAAACAGGCACCTCTGGGCCAGGCTCGCTTGAACACAACATATGTCTATTTAGTACTGAATTGCCTGGTTTATCCTCTGAAGTGGTGATTTTGTAAGCGTGAACTTAACTCTATGCACGATATGTGTGTTCGTCTGAAATTAGTTTGCTCGAGGATTGAGTTTGGCTTAGTTCGGAAAGCGCAACTGCAAGTCTTACAATTAACTAGTTTCACAACATAAATTATTCATCTCGAATTTCCTTTATCCTCTATAGTCTATCCTTATTCACCCTCGCGCGCCTTCTTCAGTTCTTTCAACAGATCCGCAATGCAGTACTCTAGCTTCTTCTTGTCTTCCCTGAGTTGATCCCTCTCCTTTTCTACATTATGAATCAGCAACCTGTGACTATCCTGAAGCTTCTTTGCAGTTCCAACAACCAAGCTCCCATCAATTCCGTCAGTTAGCTCTGACTGCAAATTCTCGATTTATTGTTACAGCTCCTTATTTCGTACCGACAGCTTGTAATTTTTTTCAGCTGGATCACTTACATCAGTAAATCTCCCCGACCTTTCCAACTCATACATCTCCCATAATTGTGCCAAACATTTCTTAAGTGCATCTGGCCACTCAAGATCCACCCACTCTACTGCTTTACACACCGGGCCAATCTAAAAACACACACACTATAGTGTTATGAACATGCACGATACATTTTATTTCATGTCACAGTTGCACATAATGTAAACTAACCTGATTTGTATAGCCCAAAAACCTTCTCCCAGTGTTACTGCCTTCGAATGCAACATATCTCCTCAGTTTTAGCCCATGGTCACATGTCACTTCTCCATCGATATCTAGGCCCTCCCATTTGGAGTCGTAGATCGTCCTTGGTACCTATAGGTAAACGCAAAGCTGAAATCGAACATGATTGCATGCACATATGGAGCTCAGATCGAGAGATTTACCATTGCCTAACCCTAGCCCGAGAAAACAGAGGAACTCACATCATGGAAGGAATACTCGATGTCGGAGAGAAGGCTATCGCTGCTCGACTGGTCGTCCTCGCCATTCAAGGACAGCATGGCGAATGTAAAGTCAAGAAGCAACGACGTGTTTTGGCGTGAGAGAGAGAGAGAGAGAGAGAGAGAGAGAGAGAGAGAGAGAGAGAGAGAGAGAGAGCGAGAAGCAACCTTCTCTCAAGCAACAATGACTAAATTGGCATGTTACAATAGTTTAATGGATACCATTCCCTTTCCCTAGATTACTGCCTCTACTCGATATGGATTCTCTTCACACATTCTCATTTCAAATATTAAACCTGCACTCCCTCCATCCCAATTTCATTGCCTAACGAAAACATACCAGCATATTACATCATCCAAAGAAACAAAATCATGTCAACTACAAGGTACTTATGCATCACTTCTTTAGTCATCGTTTCACAAAACATTACAATATAATCTCTCAACAAACATAACCACAACATGGTTTCACAAAATATCACACTACAATCTCTCAACAAACGTAATCACAGAAACAAGTATATTACATCAACTCAAGAAACAAAATCATGTCGACTACAAGGTACTTACACATCACTTATCCTATCATGGTTTCGCAAAACATTACATTACAGTCTCTTAACAAACAAAATAACAGAAACAAGTACAGTACATCATCTCAAGAAACATAATCATGTCAACTACAATGTATTTATGCATCACTAGTCCAGTCATGGTTTCTGAAGAGAACACACATGCAATGACACTGGTGGATCCATAGGTGGTATGTGACAAGAATAGTCATGAAATGACTCTGGTTGTTATTAGTAAAAAGAACCCACATGCAATGTCACTGATGGAGCCATAGGTGGATTGTGAAAAGAGCACACATGCAATCACACTGGTGGATCCATATGTGGTATGTGAAAAGAACACACATGCAATGACTCCAGTTGTTGTTAGTGAAAAGAACATACATGCAATGACACTAGTGGATCCATGTGTGGTCTCTGAAGATAACACACATTTCAATGACACTGGTGGATCCATACGTGGTATGTGAAAAGAACACACATGCAATGACTCCAGTTGTTGTTAGTGAAAAGAACATACATGCAATGACACTGGTGGATCCATGTGTGGTATCTGAAGAGAGCACACATTTCAATGACTCTGGTTAGTAAAAAGAACACACATGCAATGACACTGGTGGATCCATGTGTGGTCTCTGAAGAGAACACACATGCAATGACTCTGGTTGTTGTTACTAAAAAGAACACACATGCAATGACACTGGTGGATCCATGTGTAGATTGTGAAGAGATGACACATGCAATGACACTGGTGGATCCATAGGTGGTATGTGAGAAGAACAGACATGAAATGACTCTGGTTGTTGTTAGTAAAAAGAACACACATGCAATAACACTGGTGGATCCATAGGTGGATTAAGAAAAGAGCACACATGCAATGACACTGGTGGATCCAAATGTGGTATGTGAAAAGAACACACATGCAATGACTCAAGTTGTTGTTAGTGAAAAGAACATACATGCACTGACACTAGTGGATCCATGTGTGGTCTCTGAAGAGAGCACACATTTCAATGACTCTGGTTGTTGTTAGTAAAAAGAACATACATGCAATGACACTTGTGGATCCACGTGTGGTCTATGAAGAGAACACACATGCAATGACTCTGGTTGTTGTTACTAAAAAGAACACACATGCAATGACACTGGTGGATCCATGTGTGGATTGTGAAGAGAACACACATGCAATGACACTGGTGGATCCATAGGTGGTATGTGAGAAGAATAGTCATGAAATGACTCTGGTTGTTATTAGTAAAAAGAACCCACATGCAATGTCACTGATGGAGCCATAGGTGGATTGTGAAAAGAGCACACATGCAATCACACTGGTGGATCCATATGTGGTATGTGAAAAGAACACACATGCAATGACTCCAGTTATTGTTAGTGAAAAGAACATACATGCAATGACACTAGTGGATCCATGTGTGGTCTCTGAAGAGAACACACATTTCAATGACACTGGTGGATCCATATGTGGTATGTGAAAAGAACACACATGCAATGACTCAGCTTGTTAGTGAAAAGAACATACATGCAATGACATCAGGATCCATGTGTGGTCTCTGAAGAGAGCACACATTTCAATAACTCTGGTTAGTTAAAAGAACACACATGCAATGACACTGGTGGATCCATGTGTGGTAACTCAACAGAACACACATGCAATGACTCCCGTTTTTGTTAGTTAAAAGAACACACATGCAATGACACTGGTGGATCCATGTGTAGATTGTGAAGAGATGACACATGCAATGACACTGGTGGATCCATAGGTGGTATGTGAGAAGAACAGACATGAAATGACTCTGGTTGTTGTTAGTAAAAAGAACACACATGCAATGACACTGGTGGATCCACAGGTGGATTATGAAAAGAGCACACATGCAATGACACTGGTGGATCCATATGTGGTATGTGAAAAGAACACACATGCAATGACTCGAGTTGTTGTTAGTGAAAAGAACATACATGCACTGACACTAGTGGATCCATGTGTGGTTTCCGAAGAGAGCACACATTTCAATGACTCTGGTTGTCGTTAGTGAAAAGAACATACATGCAATGACACTTGTGGATCCACGTGTGGTCTATGAAGAGAACACACATGCAATGACTCTGGTTGTTGTTACTAAAAAGAACACACATGCAATGACACTGGTGGATTCATGTGTGGATTGTGAAGAGAACACACATGCAATGACACTGGTGGATCCATAGGTGGTATGTGAGAAGAACAGTCATGAAATGACTCTGGTTGTTGTTAGTAAAAAGAACACACATGCAATGTCACTGGTGGATCCATAGGTGGATTGTGAAAAGAGCACACATGCAATGACACTGGTGGATCCATATGTGGTATGTGAAAAGAACACACATGCAATGACTCCAGTTGTTGTTAGTGAAAAGAACATACATGCAATGACACTAGTGGATCCATGTGTGGTCTCTGAAGAGAACACACATTTCAATGACACCGGTGGATCCATATGTGGTATGTGAAAAGAACACACATGCAATGACTCCAGTTGTTGTTACTAAAAAGAACACAAATGCAATGACGCTGGTGGATCCATGTGTGGTCTCTGAAGAGAACACACATGCAATGACTCTGGTTGTGGTTACTAAAAAGAACACACATGCAATGACACTGGTGGATCCATGTGTAGATATTGAAGAGATGACACATGCAATGACACTGGTGGATCCATAGGTGGTATGTGAGAAGAACAGACATGAAATGACTCTGGTTGTTGTTAGTAAAAAGAACACACATGCAATGACACTGGTGGATCCATAGGTGGATTAAGAAAAGAGCACACATGCAATGACACTGGTGGATCCATATGTGGTATGTGAAAAGAACACACATGCAATGACTCAGCTTGTTAGTGAAAAGAACATACATGCACTGACACTGGTGGATCCATGTGTGGTCTCCGAAGAGAGCACACATTTCAATGACTCTGGTTGTTGTTGGTAAAAAGAACATACATGCAATGACACTTGTGGATCCACGTGTGGTCTATGGAGAGAACACACATGCAATGACTCTGGTTGTTGTTGCTAAAAAGAACACACATGCAATGACACTGGTGGATTCATGTGTGGATTGTGAAGAGAACACACATGCAATGACACTGGTGGATCCATAGGTGGTATGTGAGAAGAACAGTCATGAAATGACTCTGGTTGTTGTTAGTAAAAAGATAACACATGCAATGTCACTGGGGGATCCATAGGTGGATTGTGAAAAGAGCACACATGCAATGACACTGGTGGATCCATATGTGGTATGTGAAAAGAACACACATGCAATGACTCCAGTTGTTGTTAGTGAAAAGAACATACATGCAATGACACTAGTGGATCCATGTGTGGTCTCTGAAGAGAACACACATTTCAATGACACCGGTGGATCCATATGTGGTATGTGAAAAGAACACACATGCAATGACTCCAGTTGTTGTTACTAAAAAGAACACAAATTCAAAGACGCTGGTGGATCCATAGGTGGTATGTGAGAAGAACAGTCATGAAATGACTCTCATTGTTGTTAGTAAAAAGAACACACATGCAATGACACCGTTGGATCCATAGGTGGATTGTGAAAAGAACACACATGCAATGACACCGGTGGATCCATAGGTGGATTGTGAAAAGATCACAAATGCAATGACACTAGTGGATCCATATGTGGTATGTGAAACGAACACACATGCAATGACTCCAGTTGTTGTTAGTGAAAAGAACACACATGCAATGACACTGGTGGATCCATAGGTGGATTGTGAAAAGAGGACACACGCAATGACACTAGTGGATCCATATGTGGTATGTGAAAAGAACACACATGCAATGACTCCAGTTGTGGATTGTGAAAAGAGCACACATGCAATGACACTGGTGGATCCATATGTGGTATGTGAAAAGAACACACACGCAATGACTCCAGTTGTTGTTAGTGAAAAGGACATACATGCAATGACACTAGTGGATCCATGTGTGGTCTCTAAAGAGAGCACACATTTCAATGACTCTGGTTGTTGTTAGTAAAAAGAACACACATGCAATGACACTTGTGGATACATGTGTGGTCTTTGAAGAGAACACACATGCAATGACTCTAGTTGTTGTTACTAAAAAGAACACACATGCAATGACACTTGTGGATTCATGTGTGGATTGTGAAGAGAACACACATGCAATGACACTGGTGGATCCATAGGTGGTATGTGAGAAGAACAGTCACGAAATGACTCTAGTTGTTGTTAGTAAAAAGAACACACATGCAATGTCACTGGTGGATCCATAGGTGGATTGTGAAAAGAGCACACATGCAATGACACTGGTGGATCCATATGTGGTATGTGAAAAGAACACAAATGCAATGACTCCAGTTGTTGTTAGTGAAAAGAACATACATGCAATGACACTAGTGGATCCATGTGTGGTCTCTAAAGAGAACACACATTTCAATGACTCTGGTTGTTGTTAGTAAAAAGAACACACATGCAATGACTCCAGTTGTTGTTACTAAAAAGAACACAAATGCAATGATGCTAGTGGATCCATAGGTGGTATTTGAGAAGAACAGACATGAAATGACTCTGGTTGTTGTTAGTAAAAAGAACACACATGCAATGACACTGGTGGACCCGTAGGTGGATTGTGAAAAGAGCACAAATGCACTGACACTAGTGGATCCATATGTGGTATGTGAAAAGAACACACATGCAATGACTCCAGTTGTTGTTAGTGAAAAGAACACACATGCAATGACACTGGTGGATCCATAGGTGGATTGTGAAAAGAGCACACACGCAATGACACTTGTGGATCCATATGTGGTATGTGAAAAGAACACACATGCAATGATTCCAAATGTTGTTAGTAAAAAGAACATACATGCAATGACACTGGTGGATCCATGTGTGGTCTCTAAAGAGAGCACACATTTCAATGACTCTGGTTGTTGTTAGTAAAAAGAACACACATGCAATGACATTGGTGGATCCGTGTGTGGTCTCTGAAGAGAACACACATGCAATGACGCTGGTTGTTGTTTTAGTATAAGAACACACATGCAATGACACTGGTGGATTCATGTGTGGATTGTGAAGAGAACACACATGCAATGACACTGGTGGATCCATAGGTGGTATGTGAGAAGAACGGTCATGAAATGACTCTGGTTGTTGTTAGTAAAAAGAACACACATGCAATGTCACTGGTGGATCCATAGGTGGATTGTGAAAAGAGCACACGTGCAATAACACTGGTGGATCCATATGTGGTATGTGAAAAGAACACACATGCAATGACTCCAGTTGTTGTTAGTGAAAAGAACATACATGCAATGACACTAGGATCCATGTGTGGTCTCAAGAACACACATTTCAATGACACCGGTGGATCCATATGTGGTATGTGAAAAGAACACACATGCAATGACTCCAGTTGTTATTACTAAAAAGAACACAAATGCAATGACGCTGGTGGATCCATAGGTGGTATGTGAGAAGAACAGTCATGAAATGACTCTGGTTGTTGTTAGTAAAAAGAAGACACATGCAATGACACCGGTGGATCCATAGGTGGATTGTGAAAAGAACACACATGCAATGACACCGGTGGATCCATAGGTGGATTGTGAAAAGAGCACAAATGCAATGACACTAGTGGATCCATATGTGGTATGTGAAAAGAACTCACATGCAATGACTCCAGTTGTTGTTACTGAAAAGAACACACATGCAATGACACTGGTGGATCCATAGGTGGATTGTGAAAAGAGCACACACGCAATGACACTGGTGGATCCATATGTGGTCTGTGAAAAGAACACACATGCTATGATTCCAAATGTTGTTAGTGAAAAGAACATTCATGCAATGACACTGGTGGATCCATGTGTGGTCTCTGAATAGAGCACACATTTCAATGACTCTGGTTGTTGTTAGTAAAAAGAACACACATGCAATGACACTTGTGGATACATGTGTGGTCTTTGAAGAGAACACACATGCAATGACTCTGGTTGTTGTTACTAAAAAGAACACACATGCAATGACACTTGTGGATTCATGTGTGGATTGTGAAGAGAACACACATGCAATGACACTGGTGGATCCATAGGTGGTATGTGAGAAGAACAGTCACGAAATGACTCTAGTTGTTGTTAGTAAAAAGAACACACATGCAATGTCACTGGTGGATCCATAGGTGGATTGTGAAAAGAGCACACATGCAATGACACTGGTGGATCCATATGTGGTATGTGAAAAGAACACAAATGCAATGACTCCAGTTGTTGTTAGTGAAAAGAACATACATGCAATGACACTAGTGGATCCATGTGTGGTCTCTAAAGAGAACACACATTTCAATGACACTGGTGGATCCATATGCGGTATGTAAAAAGAACACACATGCAATGACTCCAGTTGTTGTTACTAAAAAGAACACAAATGCAATGATGCTAGTGGATCCATAGGTGGTATTTGAGAAGAACAGACATGAAATGACTCTGGTTGTTGTTAGTAAAAAGAACACACATGCAATGACACTGGTGGACCCGTAGGTGGATTGTGAAAAGAGCACAAATGCACTGACACTAGTGGATCCATATGTGGTATGTGAAAAGAACACACATGCAATGACTCCAGTTGTTGTTAGTGAAAAGAACACACATGCAATGACACTGGTGGATCCATAGGTGGATTGTGAAAAGAGCACACACGCAATGACACTTGTGGATCCATATGTGGTATGTGAAAAGAACACACATGCAATGATTCCAAATGTTGTTAGTAAAAAGAACATACATGCAATGACACTGGTGGATCCATGTGTGGTCTCTAAAGAGAGCACACATTTCAATGACTGTGGTTGTTGTTAGTAAAAAGAACACACATGCAATGACATTGGTGGATCCGTGTGTGGTCTCTGAAGAGAACACACATGCAATGACGCTGGTTGTTGTTACTAAAAAGAACACACATGCAATGACACTGGTGGATTCATGTGTGGATTGTGAAGAGAACACACATGCAATGACACTGGTGGATCCATAGGTGGTATGTGAGAAGAACGGTCATGAAATGACTCTGGTTGTTGTTAGTAAAAAGAACACACATGCAATGTCACTGGTGGATCCATAGGTGGATTGTGAAAAGAGCACACGTGCAATAACACTGGTGGATCCATATGTGGTATGTGAAAAGAACACACATGCAATGACTCCAGTTGTTGTTAGTGAAAAGAACATACATTCAATGACACTAGTGGATCCATGTGTGGTCTCTGAAGAGAACACACATTTCAATGACACCGGTGGATCCATATGTGGTATGTGAAAAGAACACACATGCAATGACTCCAGTTGTTATTACTAAAAAGAACACAAATGCAATGACGCTGGTGGATCCATAGGTGGTATGTGAGAAGAACAGTCATGAAATGACTCTGGTTGTTGTTAGTAAAAAGAAGACACATGCAATGACACCGGTGGATCCATAGGTGGATTGTGAAAAGAACACACATGCAATGACACCGGTGGATCCATAGGTGGATTGTGAAAAGAGCACAAATGCAATGACACTAGTGGATCCATATGTGGTATGTGAAAAGAACTCACATGCAATGACTCCAGTTGTTGTTACTGAAAAGAACACACATGCAATGACACTGGTGGATCCATAGGTGGATTGTGAAAAGAGCACACACGCAATGACACTGGTGGATCCATATGTGGTCTGTGAAAAGAACACACATGCTATGATTCCAAATGTTGTTAGTGAAAAGAACATTCATGCAATGACACTGGTGGATCCATGTGTGGTCTCTGAATAGAGCACACATTTCAATGACTCTGGTTGTTGTTAGTAAAAAGAACACACATGCAATGACACTGGTGGATCCATGTGTGGTCCCTGAAGAGAACACACATGCAATGACACTGGTTGTTGTTACTAAAAAGAACACACATGCAATGACACTGGTGGATCCATGTGTGGATTGTGAAGAGAACACACATGCAATGACACTGGTGGATCCATAGGTGGTATGTGAGAAGAACCATGAAATGACTCGTTGTTAGTAAAAGAACGCACATGCAATGACACTGGTGGATCCATAGGTGGATTAAGAAAAGAGCACACATGCAATGACACTGGTGGATCCATATGTGGTATGTGAAAAGAACACGCATGCAGTGACTCCAGTTGTTGTTAGTGAAAAGAACATACATGCAATGACACTAGTGGATCCATGTGTGGTCTTTGAAGAGAGCAGACATTTCAATGACTCTGGTTATTGTTAGTAAAAAGAACACACATGCAATGACACTGGTGGATCCATGTGTGGTCCCTGAAGAGAACACACATGCAATGACACTGGTTGTTGTTACTAAAAAGAACACACATGCAATGACACTGGTGGATCCATGTGTGGATTGTGAAGAGAACACACATGCAATGACACTGGTGGATCCATAGGTGGTATGTGAGAAGAATAGTCATGAAATGACTCTGGTTGTTGTTAGTAAAAAGAACACACATGCAATGACACTGGTGGATCCATAGGTGGATTGTGAAAAGAGCAGACATGCAATGACACCGGTGGATCCATATGTAGTATGTGAAAAGAACACACATGCAATGACTGCAGTTGTTGTTAGTGAAAAGAACACACATGCAATAACACTGGTGGATCCATGTGTGGTCTCTGAAGAGAACACACATTTCAATGACACCGGTGGATCCATATGTGGTATGTGAAAAGAGCACACATGCAATGACTCCAGTTGTTGTTACTAAAAAGAACACAAATGCAATGACGCTGGTGGATCCATAGGTGGTATGTGAGAAGAATGTATATGAAATGACTCGTTGTTGTTAGTAAAAAGAACACACATGCAATGACACCGTGGATCGATAGGTGGATTGTGAAAAGAACACACATGTAATGACACCGGTGGACCCATAGGTGGATTGTGAAAAGAGCACAAATGCACTGTCACTAGTGGATCCATATGTGGTATGTGAAAAGAACACACATGCAATGACTCCAGTTGTTGTTAGTGAAAACAACACACATGTAATGACACTGGTGGATACATAGGTGGATTGTGAAAAGTGCACACACGCAATGACACTGGTGGATCCATATGTGGTATGTGAAAAGAACACATATGCAATGATTCCAAATGTTGTTAGTGAAAATAACATACATGCAATGACATCAGGATCCATGTGTGGTCTCTAAAGAGAGCACACATTTCAATGACTCTGGTTGTTGTTAGTAAAAAGAACACACATGCAATGACACTGGTGGATCCACGTGTGGTCCCTGAATAGAACACACATGCAATGACTCTGGTTGTTGTTACTAAAAAGAACACACATGCAATGACACTGGTGGATTCATGTGTGGATTGTGAAGAGAACACACATGCAATGAAACTGGTGGACCCATAGGTGGTATGTGAGAAGAACAGTTATGAAATGACTCTGGTTGTTGTTAGTAAAAAGAACACACATGCAATGTCACTGGTGGATCCATAGGTGGATTGTAAAAAGAGCACACATGCAATGACACTGGTGGATCCATATGTGGTATGTGAAAAGAACACACACGCAATGACTCCAGTTGTTGTTAGTGAAAAGGACATACATGCAATGACACTAGTGGATCCATGTGTGGTCTCTGAAGAGAGCACACATTTCAATGACTCTGGTTGTTGTTAGTAAAAAGAACACACATGCAATGACACTTGTGGATACATGTGTGGTCTTTGAAGAGAACACACATGCAATGACTCTGGTTGTTGTTACTAAAAAGAACACACATGCAATGACACTTGTGGATTCATGTGTGGATTGTGAAGAGAACACACATGCAATGACACTGGTGGATCCATAGGTGGTATGTGAGAAGAACAGTCACGAAATGACTCTGGTTGTTGTTAGTAAAAAGAACACACATGCAATGTCACTGGTGGATCCATAGGTGGATTGTGAAAAGAGCACACATGCAATGACACTGGTGGATCCATATGTGGTATGTGAAAAGAACACAAATGCAATGACTCCGCTTGTTGTTAGTGAAAAGAACATACATGCAATGACACTAGTGGATCCATGTGTGGTCTCCAAGAGAACACACATTTCAATGACACTGGTGGATCCATATGCGGTATGTAAAAAGAACACACATGCAATGACTCCAGTTGTTGTTACTAAAAAGAACACAAATGCAATGATGTTGGTGGATCCATAGGTGGTATTTGAGAAGAACAGACATGAAATGACTCTGGTTGTTGTTAGTAAAAAGAACACACATGCAATGACACCGGTGGATCCATAGGTGGATTGTGAAAAGAACACACATGCAATGATACCGGTGGACCCGTAGGTGGATTGTGAAAAGAGCACAAATGCACTGACACTAGTGGATCCATATGTGGTATGTGAAAAGAACACACATGCAATGACTCCAGTTGTTGTTAGTGAAAAGAACACACATGCAATGACACTGGTGGATCCATAGGTGGATTGTGAAAAGAGCACACACGCAATGACACTTGTGGATCCATATGTGGTATGTGAAAAGAACACACATGCAATGATTCCAAATGTTGTTAGTAAAAAGAACATACATGCAATGACACTGGTGGATCCACGTGTGGTCTCTAAAGAGAGCACACATTTCAATGACTCTGGTTGTTGTTAGTAAAAAGAACACACATGCAATGACATTGGTGGATCCATGTGTGGTCTCTGAAGAGAACACACATGCAATGACTCTGGTTGTTGTTACTAAAAAGAACACACATGCAATGACACTGGTGGATTCATGTGTGGATTGTGAAGAGAACACACATGCAATGACACTGGTGGATCCATAGGTGGTATGTGAGAAGAACGGTCATGAAATGACTCTGGTTGTTGTTAGTAAAAAGAACACACATTCAATGTCACTGGTGGATCCATAGGTGGATTGTGAAAAGAGCACACGTGCAATAACACTGGTGGATCCATATGTGGTATGTGAAAAGAACACACATGCAATGACTCCAGTTGTTGTTAGTGAAAAGAACATACATGCAATGACACTAGTGGATCCATGTGTGGTCTCTGAAGAGAACACACATTTCAATGACACCGGTGGATCCATATGTGGTATGTGAAAAGAACACACATGCAATGACTCCAGTTGTTATTACTAAAAAGAACACAAATGCAATGACGCTGGTGGATCCATAGGTGGTATGTGAGAAGAACAGTCATGAAATGACTCTGGTTGTTGTTAGTAAAAAGAAGACACATGCAATGACACCGGTGGATCCATAGGTGGATTGTGAAAAGAACACACATGCAATGACACCGGTGGATCCATAGGTGGATTGTGAAAAGAGCACAAATGCAATGACACTAGTGGATCCATATGTGGTATGTGAAAAGAACTCACATGCAATGACTCCAGTTGTTGTTACTGAAAAGAACACACATGCAATGACACTGGTGGATCCATAGGTGGATTGTGAAAAGAGCACACACGCAATGACACTGGTGGATCCATATGTGGTCTGTGAAAAGAACACACATGCTATGATTCCAAATGTTGTTAGTGAAAAGAACATACATGCAATGACACTGGTGGATCCATGTGTGGTCTCTGAATAGAGCACACATTTCAATGACTCTGGTTGTTGTTAGTAAAAAGAACACACATGCAATGACACTGGTGGATCCATGTGTGGTCTCAAGAGAACACACATGCAATGACACTGGTTGTTACTTAAAAGAACACACATGCAATGACACTGGTGGATCCATGTGGATTGTGAACAGAACACACATGCAATGACACTGGTGGATCCATAGGTGGTATGTGAGAAGAACAGTCATGAAATGACTCAAGTTGTTGTTAGAAAAAAGAACGCATATGCAATGACACCGTGGATCCATAGGTGGATTTAGAAAAGAGCACACATGCAATGACACTGGTGGATCCATATGTGGTATGTGAAAAGAACACACATGCAATGACTCAGCTTGTTGTTAGTGAAAAGAACATACATGCAATGACACTAGTGGATCCATGTGTGGTCTTTGAAGAAGGCACATTTCAATGACTCGTTATTGTTAGTAAAAAGAACACACATGCAATGACATTGGTGGATCCATGTGTGGTCTCAAGAGAACACACATGCAATGACACTGGTTGTTGTTACGAAAAGAACACACATGCAATGACACCGTGGATCCATGTGTGGATTGTGAAGAGAACACACATGCAATGACACTGGTGGATCCATAGGTGGTATGTGAGAAGAATAGTCATGAAATGACTCTGGTTGTTGTTAGTAAAAAGAACACACATGCAATGACATTGGTGGATCCATAGGTGGATTGTGAAAAGAGCAGACATGCAATGACACCGGTGGATCCATATGTAGTATGTGAAAAGAACACACATGCAATGACTGCAGTTGTTGTTAGTGAAAAGAACACACATGCAATAACACTGGTGGATCCATGTGTGGTCTCTGAAGAGAACACACATTTCAATGACACCGGTGGATCCATATGTGGTATGTGAAAAGAGCACACATGCAATGACTCCAGTTGTTGTTACTAAAAAGAACACAAATGCAATGACGCTGGTGGATCCATAGGTGGTATGTGAGAAGAACAGACATGAAATGACTCTGGTTGTTGTTAGTAAAAAGAACACACATGCAATGACACCGGTGGATCGATAGGTGGATTGTGAAAAGAACACACATGTAATGACACCGGTGGACCCATAGGTGGATTGTGAAAAGAGCACAAATGCACTGTCACTAGTGGATCCATATGTGGTATGTGAAAAGAACACACATGCAATGACTCCAGTTGTTGTTAGTGAAAACAACACACATGTAATGACACTGGTGGATACATAGGTGGATTGTGAAAAGTGCACACACGCAATGACACTGGTGGATCCATATGTGGTATGTGAAAAGAACACATATGCAATGATTCCAAATGTTGTTAGTGAAAATAACATACATGCAATGACACTGGTGGATCCATGTGTGGTCTCTAAAGAGAGCACACATTTCAATGACTCTGGTTGTTGTTAGTAAAAAGAACACACATGCAATGACACTGGTGGATCCACGTGTGGTCCCTGAATAGAACACACATGCAATGACTCTGGTTGTTGTTACTAAAAAGAACACACATGCAATGACACTGGTGGATTCATGTGTGGATTGTGAAGAGAACACACATGCAATGAAACTGGTGGATCCATAGGTGGTATGTGAGAAGAACAGTTATGAAATGACTCTGGTTGTTGTTAGTAAAAAGAACACACATGCAATGTCACTGGTGGATCCATAGGTGGATTGTGAAAAGAGCACACATGCAATGACACTGGTGGATCCATATGTGGTATGTGAAAAGAACACACACGCAATGACTCCAGTTGTTGTTAGTGAAAAGAACATACATGCAATGACACTAGTGGATCCATGTGTGGTCTTTGAAGAGAGCAGACATTTCAATGACTCTGGTTATTGTTAGTAAAAAGAACACACATGCAATGACACTGGTGGATCCATGTGTGGTCCCTGAAGAGAACACACATGCAATGACACTGGTTGTTGTTACGAAAAAGAACACACATGCAATGACACTGGTGGATCCATGTGTGGATTGTGAAGAGAACACACATGCAATGACACTGGTGGATCCATAGGTGGTATGTGAGAAGAATAGTCATGAAATGACTCTGGTTGTTGTTAGTAAAAAGAACACACATGCAATGACATTGGTGGATCCATAGGTGGATTGTGAAAAGAGCAGACATGCAATGACACCGGTGGATCCATATGTAGTATGTGAAAAGAACACACATGCAATGACTGCAGTTGTTGTTAGTGAAAAGAACACACATGCAATAACACTGGTGGATCCATGTGTGGTCTCTGAAGAGAACACACATTTCAATGACACCGGTGGATCCATATGTGGTATGTGAAAAGAGCACACATGCAATGACTCCAGTTGTTGTTACTAAAAAGAACACAAATGCAATGACGCTGGTGGATCCATAGGTGGTATGTGAGAAGAACAGACATGAAATGACTCTGGTTGTTGTTAGTAAAAAGAACACACATGCAATGACACCGGTGGATCGATAGGTGGATTGTGAAAAGAACACACATGTAATGACACCGGTGGACCCATAGGTGGATTGTGAAAAGAGCACAAATGCACTGTCACTAGTGGATCCATATGTGGTATGTGAAAAGAACACACATGCAATGACTCCAGTTGTTGTTAGTGAAAACAACACACATGTAATGACACTGGTGGATACATAGGTGGATTGTGAAAAGTGCACACACGCAATGACACTGGTGGATCCATATGTGGTATGTGAAAAGAACACATATGCAATGATTCCAAATGTTGTTAGTGAAAATAACATACATGCAATGACACTGGTGGATCCATGTGTGGTCTCTAAAGAGAGCACACATTTCAATGACTCTGGTTGTTGTTAGTAAAAAGAACACACATGCAATGACACTGTTGGATCCACGTGTGGTCCCTGAATAGAACACACATGCAATGACTCTGGTTGTTGTTACTAAAAAGAACACACATGCAATGACACTGGTGGATTCATGTGTGGATTGTGAAGAGAACACACATGCAATGAAACTGGTGGATCCATAGGTGGTATGTGAGAAGAACAGTTATGAAATGACTCTGGTTGTTGTTAGTAAAAAGAACACACATGCAATGTCACTGGTGGATCCATAGGTGGATTGTGAAAAGAGCACACATGCAATGACACTGGTGGATCCATATGTGGTATGTGAAAAGAACACACACGCAATGACTCCAGTTGTTAGTGAAAAGAACATACATGCAATGACACTAGTGGATCCATGTGTGGTCTTTGAAGAGAGCACATTTCAATGACTCGGTTATTGTTAGTAAAAGAACACACATGCAATGACATCAGGATCCATGTGTGTCCTCAAGAGAACACACATGCAATGACTCTGGTTGTTGTTACTAAAAAGAACACACATGCAATGACACTGGTGGATCCATGTGTGGATTGTGAAGAGAACACACATGCAATGACACTGGTGGATCCATAGGTGGTATGTGAAAAGAATAGTCATGAAATGACTCTGGTTGTTGTTAGTAAAAAGAACACACATGCAATGACATTGGTGGATCCATAGGTGGATTGTGAAAAGAGCAGACATGCAATGACACCGGTGGATCCATATGTAGTATGTGAAAAGAACACACATGCAATGACTCCAGTTGTGGTTAGTGAAAAGAACACATGCAATAACATCAGGTGGATCCATGTGTGGTCTCAAGAGAACACACATTTCAATGACACCGGTGGATCCATATGTGGTATGTGAAAAGAGCACACATGCAATGACTCATTGTTGTTACTAAAAGAACACAAATGCAATGACGCTGGTGGATCCATAGGTGGTATGTGAGAAGAATGCACATGAAATGACTCGTTGTTGTTAGTAAAAGAACACACATGCAATGACACCGTGGATCGATAGGTGGATTGTGAAAAGAACACACATGTAATGACACCGGTGGACCCATAGGTGGATTGTGAAAAGAGCACAAATGCACTGTCACTAGTGGATCCATATGTGGTATGTGAAAAGAACACACATGCAATGACTCCAGTTGTTGTTAGTGAAAACAACACACATGTAATGACACTGGTGGATACATAGGTGGATTGTGAAAAGTGCACACACGCAATGACACTGGTGGATCCATATGTGGTATGTGAAAAGAACACATATGCAATGATTCCAAATGTTGTTAGTGAAAATAACATACATGCAATGACATCAGGATCCATGTGTGGTCTCTAAAGAGAGCACACATTTCAATGACTCTGGTTGTTGTTAGTAAAAAGAACACACATGCAATGACACTGGTGGATCCACGTGTGGTCCCTGAATAGAACACACATGCAATGACTCTGGTTGTTGTTACTAAAAAGAACACACATGCAATGACACTGGTGGATTCATGTGTGGATTGTGAAGAGAACACACATGCAATGAAACTGGTGGATCCATAGGTGGTATGTGAGAAGAACAGTTATGAAATGACTCTGGTTGTTGTTAGTAAAAAGAACACACATGCAATGTCACTGGTGGATCCATAGGTGGATTGTGAAAAGAGCACACATGCAATGACACTGGTGGATCCATATGTGGTATGTGAAAAGAACACACACGCAATGACTCCAGTTGTTCTTAGTGAAAAGGACATACATGCAATGACACTAGTGGATCCATGTGTGGTCTCTGAAGAGAGCACACATTTCAATGACTCTGGTTGTTGTTAGTAAAAAGAACACACATGCAATGACACTTGTGGATACATGTGTGGTCTTTGAAGAGAACACACATGCAATGACTGGTTGTTACTAAAAAGAACACACATGCAATGACACTTGTGGATTCATGTGTGGATTGTGAAGAGAACACACATGCAATGACACTGGTGGATCCATAGGTGGTATGTGAGAAGAACAGTCACGAAATGACTCTGGTTGTTGTTAGTAAAAAGAACACACATGCAATTCACTGGTGGATCCATAGGTGGATTGTGAAAAGAGCACACATGCAATGACACTGGTGGATCCATATGTGGTATGTGAAAAGAACACAAATGCAATGACTCCAGTTGTTGTTAGTGAAAAGAACATACATGCAATGACACTAGTGGATCCATGTGTGGTCTCTGAAGAGAACACACATTTCAATGACACTGGTGGATCCATATGCGGTATGTAAAAAGAACACACATGCAATGACTCTAGTTGTTGTTACTAAAAAGAACACAAATGCAATGATGCTGGTGGATCCATAGGTGGTATTTGAGAAGAACAGACATGAAATGACTCTGGTTGTTGTTAGTAAAAAGAACACACATGCAATGACACCGGTGGATCCATAGGTGGATTGTGAAAAGAACACACATGCAATGACACCGGTGGACCCGTAGGTGGATTGTGAAAAGAGCACAAATGCACTGACACTAGTGGATCCATATGTGGTATGTGAAAAGAACACACATGCAATGACTCCAGTTGTTGTTAGTGAAAAGAACAAACATGCAATGACACTGGTGGATCCATAGGTGGATTGTGAAAAGAGCACACACGCAATGACACTTGTGGATCCATATGTGGTATGTGAAAAGAACACACATGCAATGATTCCAAATGTTGTTAGTAAAAAGAACATACATGCAATGACATCAGTGGATACACGTTTGTTCTCTAACGATAGCACTCATTTCAATGACTCTGGTTGTTGTTAGTAAAAAGAACACACATGCAATGACATTGGTGGATCCGTGTGTGGTCTCTGAAGAGAACACACATGCAATGACTCTGGTTGTTGTTACTAAAAAGAACACACATGCAATGACACTGGTGGATTCATGTGTGGATTGTGAAGAGAACACACATGCAATGACACTGTGGATCCATATGTGGTATGTGATAAGAACGGTCATGAAATGACTCTGGTTGTTGTTAGTAAAAAGAACACACATGCAATGTCACTGGTGGATCCATAGGTGGATTGTGAAAAGAGCACACGTGCAATAACACTGGTGGATCCATATGTGGTATGTGAAAAGAACACACATGCAATGACTCCAGTTGTTGTTAGTGAAAAGAACATACATGCAATGACACTAGTGGATCCATGTGTGGTCTCCAAGAGAACACACATTTCAATGACACCGTGGATCCACATGTGGTATGTGAAAAGAACACACATGCAATGACTCCAGTTGTTATTACTAAAAAGAACACAAATGCAATGACGCTGGTGGATCCATAGGTGGTATGTGAGAAGAACAGTCATGAAATGACTCTGGTTGTTGTTAGTAAAAAGAAGACACATGCAATGACACCGGTGGATCCATAGGTGGATTGTGAAAAGAACACACATGCAATGACACCGGTGGATCCATAGGTGGATTGTGAAAAGAGCACAAATGCAATGACACTAGTGGATCCATATGTGGTATGTGAAAAGAACTCACATGCAATGACTCCAGTTGTTGTTACTGAAAAGAACACACATGCAATGACACTGGTGGATCCATAGGTGGATTGTGAAAAGAGCACACACGCAATGACACTGGTGGATCCATATGTGGTCTGTGAAAAGAACACACATGCTATGATTCCAAATGTTGTTAGTGAAAAGAACATACATGCAATGACAATGGTGGATCCATGTGTGGTCTCTGAAGAGCACACATTTCAATGACTCAAGTTGTTGTTAGTAAAAGAACACACATGCAATGACATCAGGTGGATCCATGTGTGGTCCCCAAGAGAACACACATGCAATGACACTGGTTGTTGTTACTAAAAAGAACACACATGCAATGACACTGTGGATCCATGTGTGGATTGTGAAGAGAACACATGCAATGACACTGTGGATCCATAGGTGGTATGTGAGAAGAACCATGAAATGACTCTTGTTGTTAGTAAAAAGAACGCACATGCAATGACACCGTGGATCCATAGGTGGATTAAGAAAAGAGCACACATGCAATGACACTGGTGGATCCATATGTGGTATGTGAAAAGAACACACATGCAATGACTCCAGTTGTTGTTAGTGAAAAGAACATACATGCAATGACACTAGTGGATCCATGTGTGGTCTTTGAAGAGAGCAGACATTTCAATGACTCTGGTTATTGTTAGTAAAAAGAACACACATGCAATGACACTGGTGGATCCATGTGTGGTCCCTGAAGAGAACACACATGCAATGACACTGGTTGTTGTTACTAAAAAGAACACACATGCAATGACACTGGTGGATCCATGTGTGGATTGTGAAGAGAACACATGCAATGACACTGTGGATCCATAGGTGGTATGTGAGAAGAATAGTCATGAAATGACTCTGGTTGTTGTTAGTAAAAAGAACACACATGCAATGACACTGGTGGATCCATAGGTGGATTGTGAAAAGAGCGTATATGCAATGACACCGGTGGATCCATATGTAGTATGTGAAAAGAACACACATGCAATGACTGCAGTTGTTGTTAGTGAAAAGAACACACATGCAATAACATCAGGATCCATGTGGTCTCTCAAGAGAACACACATTTCAATGACACCGTGGATCCATACGTGGTATGTGAAAAGAGCACACATGCAATGACTCCGTTGTTGTTACTAAAAGAACACAAATGCAATGACGCTGTGGATCCATAGGTGGTATGTGAGAAGAATGTACATGAAATGACAATGGTTGTTGTTAGTAAAAGAACACACATGCAATGACACGGTGGATCGATAGGTGGATTGTGAAAAGAACACACATGTAATGACACCGGTGGACCCATAGGTGGATTGTGAAAAGAGCACAAATGCATCATCACTAGTGGATCCATATGTAGTATGTGAAAAGAACACACATGCAATGACTCCAGTTGTTGTTAGTGAAAACAACACACATGTAATGACACTGGTGGATACATAGGTGGATTGTGAAAAGTGCACACACGCAATGACACTGGTGGATCCATATGTGGTATGTGAAAAGAACACATATGCAATGATTCCAAATGTTGTTAGTGAAAATAACATACATGCAATGACATCTGGATCCATGTGGTCTCTAAAGAGAGCACACATTTCAATGACTCTGGTTGTTGTTAGTAAAAGAACACCATGCAATGACATCGGTGGATCCAATGTGGTCCCTGAATAGAACACACATGCAATGACTCTTGTTGTTGTTACTAAAAAGAACACACATGCAATGACACTGGTGGATTCATGTGTGGATTGTGAAGAGAACACACATGCAATGAAACTGGTGGATCCATAGGTGGTATGTGAGAAGAACAGTTATGAAATGACTCTGGTTGTTGTTAGTAAAAAGAACACACATGCAATGTCACTGGTGGATCCATAGGTGGATTGTGAAAAGAGCACACATGCAATGACACTGGTGGATCCATATGTGGTATGTGAAAAGAACACAAATGCAATGACTCCAGTTGTTATTAGTGAAAAGAACATACATGCAATGACACTAGTGGATCCATGTGTGGTCTCTGACGAGAACACACATTTCAATGACACTGGTGGATCCATATGCGGTATATAAAAAGAACACACATGCAATGACTCCAGTTGTTGTTACTAAAAAGAACACAAATGCAATGATGCTGGTGGATCCATAGGTGGTATTTGAGAAGAACAGACATGAAATGACTCTGGTTGTTGTTAGTAAAAAGAACACACATGCAATGACACCGGTGGATCCATAGGTGGATTGTGAAAAGAACACACATGCAATGACACCGGTGGACCCGTAGGTGGATTGTGAAAAGAGCACAAATGCACTGACACTAGTGGATCCATATGTGGTATGTGAAAAGAACACATGCAATGACTCTTGTTGTTAGTGAAAAGAACACACATGCAATGACACTGGTGGATCCATAGGTGGATTGTGAAAAGAGCACACACGCAATGACACTTGTGGATCCATGTGTGGTATGTGAAAAGAACACACATGCAATGATTCCAAATGTTGTTAGTAAAAAGAACATACATGCAATGACACTGGTGGATCCATGTGTGGTCTCTAAAGAGAGCACACATTTCAATGACTCTGGTTGTTGTTAGTAAAAAGAACACACATGCAATGACATTGAGGGATCCGTGTGGTCTCTCAAGAGAACACACATGCAATGACTCTGGTTGTTGTTACTAAAAGAACACACATGCAATGACACTGGTGGATTCATGTGGATTGTGAAGAGAACACATGCAATGACACTGGTGGATCCATAGGTGGGATGTGAGAAGAACGGTCATGAAATGACTCTGGTTGTTGTTAGTAAAAAGAACACACATGCAATGTCACTGGTGGATCCATAGGTGGATTGTGAAAAGAGCACACGTGCAATAACACTGGTGGATCCATATGTGGTATGTGAAAAGAACACACATGCAATGACTCAGTTGTTGTTAGTGAAAAGAACATACATGCAATGACACTAGTGGATCCATGTGGTCTCTCAAGAGAACACACATTTCAATGACACCGTGGATCCATATGTGGTATGTGAAAAGAACACACATGCAATGACTCCAGTTATTACTAAAAAGAACACAAATGCAATGACGCTGGTGGATCCATAGGTGGTATGTGAGAAGAACAGTCATGAAATGACTCAAGTTGTTAGTAAAAAGAAGACACATGCAATGACACTGTGGATCCATAGGTGGATTGTGAAAAGAACACACATGCAATGACACCGGTGGATCCATAGGTGGATTGTGAAAAGAGCACAAATGCAATGACACTCGTGGATCCATATGTGGTATGTGAAAAGAACTCACATGCAATGACTCAGCTTGTTGTTAGTGAAAAGAACACACATGCAATGACACTGGTGGATCCATAGGTGGATTGTGAAAAGAGCACACACGCAATGACACTGGTGGATCCATATGTTATCTGTGAAAAGAACACACATGCTATGATTCCAAATGTTGTTAGTGAAAAGAACATACATGCAATGACATCAGGATCCATGTGGTCTCTGAATAGAGCACACATTTCAATGACTCGTTGTTGTTAGTAAAAGAACACACATGCAATGACTGGTGGATCCATGTGTGGTCTCAAGAGAACACACATGCAATGACACTGGTTGTTGTTACTAAAAGAACACACATGCAATGACACTGGTGGATCCATGTGTGGATTGTGAAGAGAACACATGCAATGACACTGTGGATCCATAGGTGGTATGTGAGAAGAACAGTCATGAAATGACTCTGGTTGTTAGTAAAAAGAACGCACATGCAATGACACTGGTGGATCCATAGGTGGATTAAGAAAAGAGCACACATGCAATGACACTGGTGGATCCATATGTGGTATGTGAAAAGAACACACATGCAATGACTCCATTGTTGTTAGTGAAAGAACATACATGCAATGACACTAGTGGATCCATGTGTGGTCTTTGAAGAGAGCAGACATTTCAATGACTCTGGTTATTGTTAGTAAAAAGAACACACATGCAATGACACAGGTGGATCGATAGGTGGTCCTCAAGAGAACACACATGCAATGACTGTTGTTGTTACTAAAAGAACACACATGCAATGACACTGTGGATCCATGTCTGGATTGTGAAGAGAACACACATGCAATGACACTGGTGGATCCATAGGTGGCATGTGACAAGAATAGTCATGAAATGACTCTGTTGTTAGTAAAAAGAACACACATGCAATGACACTGGTGGATCCATAGGTGGATTGTGAAAAGAGCATATGCAATGACACCGGTGGATCCATATGTAGTATGTGAAAAGAACACACATGCAATGACTGCAGTTGTTAGTGAAAAGAACACACATGCAATAACATCAGGATCCATGTGTGGTCTGAAGAGAACACACATTTCAATGACTCTGGTTGTTGTTAGTAAAAAGAGCACACGTGCAATGACTCTGGTTTTTGTTACTAAAAAGAACACACATGCAATGACACTGGTGGATCCATGTGTGGATTGTGAAGAGAACACACATGCAATGACACTGGTGGATCCATAGGTGGTATGTGAGAAGAACAGTCATGAAATGACTCGTTGTTGTTAGTAAAAAGAACGCACATGCAATGACACTGTGGATCCATAGGTGGATTTAGAACAGACCACACATGCAATGACACTGGTGGATCCATATGTGGTATGTGAAAAGAACACACATGCAATGACTCCAGTTGTTGTTATTGAAAAGAACATACATGCAATGACACTAGTGGATCCATGTGTGGTCTTTGAAGAGAGCAGACATTTCAATGACTCAAGTTATTGTTAGTAAAAGAACACACATGCACTGACATCAGGATCCATGTGGTCCCTAAAGAGAACACACATGCAATGACACTGGTTGTTGTTACTAAAAGAACACACATGCAATGACACTGTGGATCCATGTGTGGATTGTGAAGAGAACACACATGCAATGACACTGGTGGATCCATAGGTTGTATGTGAGAAGAATAGTCATGAAATGACTAGTTTTTGTTAGTAAAAAGAACACACATGCAATGACACCGTGGATCCATAGGTGGATTGTGAAAAGAGCGGACATGCAATGACACCGTGGATCCATATATAGTATGTGAAAAGAACACACATGCAATGACTCCAGTTGTTGTTAGTAAAAAGAACACACATGCAATGACACTGGTGGATCCATGTGTGGTCTCTGAAGAGAACACACATTTCAATGACTCTGGTTGTTAGTAAAAAGAGCACACGTGCAATGACTCTGGTTGTTGTTACTAAAAAGAACACACATGCAATGACACTAGTGGATCCATGTGTGGTCTCTGAAGAGAACACACATTTCAATGACACTGGTTGGATCCATAGGTGGTATCACGAAGAATACATCATGAAAGGACTCTGGTTGTTGTTAGTAAAATGAACACACATGCAATGACACTGGTGGATCCATAGGTGGATTGTGAAAAGAGCACACATGCAATGACACTGGTGGATCCATATGTGGTATGTGAAAAGAACACACATGCAATGACTCCAGTTAGTGTTAGTGAAAAGAACATACATGCAATGACACTCGTGGATCCATGTGTGGTCTCAAGAGAACACACATTTCAATGACACTGGTGGATCCATATGTGGTATGTGAAAAGAACACGCATGCAATGACTCCAGTTGTTGTTACTAAAAAGAACACACATGCAATGACACCGGTGGATCCATAGGTGGTATGTGAAAAGAACACACATTTCAATGACTCTGGTTGTTGTTAGTAAAAAGAACACACATGCAATGACACTGGTGGATCCATAGGTGGATTGTGAAAAGAGCACACATTTCAATGCTCTGGTTGTTGTTAGTAACAAGAACACACATGCAATGACACTGGTGGATCCATAGGTGGATGGTGAAAATAGAACACCTGCAATGACTCTGGTTGTTGTTAGTAAAAAGAGCACACATGCAATGACACTGGTGGATCCATGTGTGGATTTTGAAGAGAACACACATGCAATGACACTGGTGGATCCATATGTGGTATGTGAGAAGAACAGTCATGAAATGACTCTGGTTGTTGTTAGTAAAAAGAACACACATGCAATGACACTGGTGGATCCATAGGTGGATTAAGAAAAGATCACACATGCAATGACACTGGTGGATCCATATGTGGTATGTGAAAAGAACACACAAGCAATGACTCCAGCTGTTGTTAGTGAAAAGAACATACATGCAATGACATCAGGATCCATGTGTTGTCTGTGAAGAGATCACACATTTCAATGACTCTGGTTGTTGTTAGTAAAAAGAACACACATGCAATGACACTTGTGGATCCACGTGAGGTCTCTGAAGAGAACACACATGCAATGACTCTGGTTGTTGTTACTAAAAAGAACACACATGCAATGACACTTGTGGATTCATGTGCGGATTGTGAAGAGAACACACATGCAATGACACTGGTGGATCCATAGGTGGTATGTGAGAAGAACACATGAAATGACTCGTTGTTGTTAGTAAAAGAACACACATGCAATGTCATTTGGATCCATAGGTGGATTGTGAAAAGAGCACACATGGAATGACAACTGTGGATCCATATGTGTTATGTGAAAAGAACACACATGCAATGACTCCAGCTTGTTGTTAGTGAAAATAACATACATGCAATGACACTAGGATCCATGTGTGGTCTCAAGAGAACACACATTTCAATGACACTGGTGGATCCATATGTGGTATGAAAAGAGCACACATGCAATGACTCCAGTTGTTGTTACTAAAAGAACACAAATGCAATGACGTGTGGATCCATAGGTGGTATGTGAGAAGAACAATCATGAAATGACTCTCGTTGTTGTTAGTGAAAAGAACACACATGCAATGACACCGTGGATCCATAGGTGGATTGTGAAAGAGCACACACGCAATGACACTGGTGGATCCATATGTGGTATGTGAAAAGAACACACATGCAATGATTCCAAATATTGTTAGTGAAAAGAACATACATGCAATGATACTGGTGGATCCATGTGTGGTCCTTGAAGAGAACACACATGCAATGACACTGGTTGTTGTTACTAAAAAGAACACACATGTAATGACACTGGTGGATCCATGTGTGGATTGAAGAGAACACACATGCAATGACACTGGTGGATCTATAGGTGGTATGTGAGAAGAACAAACATGAAATGACTCTCTTGTTGTTAGTAAAAAGAACGCACATGCAATGACACTGGTGGATCCATAGGTGGATTAAGAAAAGAGCACACATGCAATGACACTGGTGGATCCATATGTGGTATGTGAAACACACATGCAATGACTCCAGTTGTTGTTAGTGAAAAGAACATACATGCAATGACACTAGTGGATCCATGTGTGGTCTTTGAAGAGAGCACACATTTCAATGACTCTGGTTGTTGTTAGTAAAATGAACACACATGCAATGACACTGGTGGATCCATGTGTGGTCCCAAGAGAACACACATGCAATGACACTGGTTGTTGTTACTAAAAAGAACACACATGCAATGACACTGTGGATCCATGTGTGGATTGTGAAGAACACACATGCAATGACACCGTGGATCCATAGGTGGTACGTGATAAGAAAACAAATGAAATGACTCTGGTTGTTGTTAGTAAAAAGAACACACATGCAATGACACTGGTGGATCCATAGGTGGATTGTGAAAAGAGCACACATGCAATGACACTAGTGGATCCATGTGTGGTCTCTGAAGAGAACACACATTTCAATGACTCTGGTTGTTGTTAGTAAAAAGGGCACACATGCAATGACTCTGGTTGTTGTTACTAAAAAGAACACACATGCAATGACACTGGTGGATCCATGTGTGGATTGTGAAGAGAACACACATGCAATGACACTGTTGGATCCATAGGTGGTATGTGAGAAGAACAGTCATGAAAGGACTCTAGTTGTTGTTAGTAAAAAGAACACACATGCAATGACACTGGTGGATCCACGTGTGGTCTCTGAAGAGAACACACATGCAATGACTCTGGTTGTTGTTACTAAAAAGAACAAACATGCAATGACACTGGTGGATCCATGTGTGAGTTGTATTAGTTTTCATGAATATGACTAGATGGTCTTTCCTTAATACCGTTGTTCATAGATTCACTATGGATTTTTTGTGATTAGGATTAGTTTATCGTGGTCATGAATAGATCTCCAGGTCCATTTTTAACACCGCCAATAGATTCAACGGGTTTTTTTTATCTGTATTAGTATTCACCTGGGACCTGGAGTGTAATTGTAGTATTCCTATTTCAATTAACATCAACGATGCAGCGATCGAAGGCCGAGTATCATGAGAAGGTGGCCGCGATCAGTTCCAAGATTGCCAACCAACATGAGCTTGCACGCTCCCTCACCCAAGCTAATGAGAGCCTACGCAAGCAATTATCTGTGCAGAAGGAGATCTCGCTAGATTTTGCACGTGATGTCGTTAGGCTGCTGAAAGTGCTCGACCGTAACTTGAACAGGCAAGAACAGGCCATCAAGATAATCAACAAGCTCACGGAGAAGAAGAATCTCGTGGAAAGGTGCATTCTCCTGCAGACTAAGTCATGAGGCACTCAGAGGACGCGCCGAGAAACCAAGGCTACCATCCGAGCCTAGCATGATAGGAACCGCTGCCTAGATGCGCAAGGATATGAAGGCGACATGAGCAGAGGGATCACCGTACTCGAGGGTGTTCGGAAGAGAACGAGGAGCTAAGGGCATGTCCGGAGGCGACGAGCAATGCCCAAGTCTGATTCCTTAGCGGGACACGAATACCAGTCGTCCTCCTCTCCTTTGTAATGTTTAGGGTTCTGGAGCAATGCCCATGTCTGCTTCCTATTATAGGGTGCAATAAGAATCCTAGGGCAACTCCTTATCTATCTGGACATGTGTTGGTGTTCATGTTCATGAATGGACACCATGTTCTCTCTCCATTATGTATCTGGACATGGGTTTCTGCATTATGAGTTTTCCACTCTCCCACTACTATTTGGTGATATTGGGAAAAACCCATAGCACACTAAACTGCTGATAAATCTTATTTGTCTGAAATTGAAATTATGGCATGCCACTAGTCGATTCATAAAATGTTGATTAGTCCTAGATTGCTTCTTCCTTGAAATTATGACAGTGCCACTAGTCGATTCAGTTAATTATGGAAACTAACCAACTTGTCCTGGTGAACTGACCAAACCATACTATGTATTTTTTTTGCAGGGAAAGAGGCGAAAGATCGACCGACCGTGACCGCTAAATGACAAGGTAGCAATACAAAGGGAGAAGCGAATTCTAAAACCGCCTTTGACCAACCTGCGAAGTCGGGTCCTTTCTGATAAGTGCCAGAAACTGAAGGAGTTAAACACCGACTGGTCGAAGCTACACAGTGAAGGTCGTGCCTCGGCTAGGAAGCAGATGGAGATCATCAAAGGATCTTGAAGGAAAATCGTATGACTACGGACAAAATTCTCCAATCCGTGACGGAGCGCTGGAATCTACAGCTGAAGCACGACATAGTACTGAAGGAGCTGGCCAATCTTAGGGAGGAAAACAGGCAGCTCCGGGCCAGGCTCGCTTGAACACAACATATGTCTATTTAGTACTGAACTGCCTGGTTTATCCTCTGAAGTGGTGATTTTGTAAGCGTGAACTTAACTCTATGCACGATATGTGTGTTCGTCTGAAATTAGTTTGCTCGAGGATTGAGTTTGGCTTAGTTCGGAAGCAACTGCAAGTCTTACAATTAACTAGTTTCACAACATAAATTATTCATCTCGAATTTCCTTTATCCTCTATAGTCTATCCTTATTCACCCTCGCGCGCCTTCTTCAGTTCTTTCAACAGATCCGCAATGCAGTACTCTAGCTTCTTCTTGTCTTCCCTGAGTTGATCCCTCTCCTTTTCTACATTATGAATCAGCAACTGTGACTATCCTCAAGCTTCTTTGCAGCCCAACAACCAAGCTCCCATCAATTCCGCTGCTTAGCTCGACCGCAAATTCTCGATTTATTGTTACAGCTCCTTATTTCGCATCGACAGCTTGTAATTTTTTTCAGTCGATCACTTACATCAAGAATCTCCACCTTTCCAACTCATACATCTCCCATAATTGTGCCAAACATTTCTTAAGTGCATCTGGCCACTCAAGATCCACCCACTCTACTGCTTTACACACCGGGCCAATCTAAAAACACACACACTATAGTGTTATGAACATGCACGATACATTTTATTTCATGTCACAGTTGCACATAATGTAAACTAACCTGATTTGTACAGCCCAAAAACCTTCTCCCAGTGTTACTGCCTTCGAATGCAACATATCTCCTCAGTTTTAGCCCATGGTCACATGTCACTTCTCCATCGATATCTAGGCCCTCCCATTTGGAGTCGTAGATCGTCCTTGGTACCTATAGGTAAACGCAAAGCTGAAATCGAACATGATTGCATGCACATATGGAGCTCAGATCGAGAGATTTACCATTGCCTAACCCTAGCCCGAGAAAACAGAGGAACTCACATCATGGAAGGAATACTCGATGTCGGAGAGAAGGCTATCGCTGCTCGACTGGTCGTCCTCGCCATTCAAGGACAAGACATGGCGAATGTCACAGGTCATAACGACGGTCAAGTCCATGTAAGGAGAGAGAGAGAGAGAGAGAGAGAGAGAGAGAGAGAGAGAGAGAGAGAGAGAGAGAGAGAGAGCGAGAGAGAGAGAGAGCAGCCCTTCTACCGCTGCAACAATGACTAAATTGGCATGTTACAATAGTTTAATGGATACCATTCCCTTTCCCTAGATTACTGTCTCCTGCCTGATATGGATTCTCTTCACACATTCTCATTTCAAATATTAAACCTGCACTCCCTCCATCCCAATTTCATTGCCTAACGAAAACATACCAGCATATTACATCATCCAAAGAAACAAAATCATGTCAACTACAAGGTACTTATGCATCACTTCTTTAGTCATCGTTTCACAAAACATTACAATATAATCTCTCAACAAACATAACCACAACATGGTTTCACAAAATATCACACTACAATCTCTCAACAAACGTAATCACAGAAACAAGTATATTACATCAACTCAAGAAACAAAATCATGTCGACTACAAGGTACTTACACATCACTTATCCTATCATGGTTTCGCAAAACATTACATTACAAATCTTAACAAACAAAATAATGTAAACAAGTACAGTACATCATCTCAAGAAACATAATCATGTCAACTACAATGTATTTATGCATCACTAGTTCAGTCATGGTTTCTGAAGAGAACACACATGCAATGACACTGGTGGATCCATAGGTGGTATGTGACAAGAATAGTCATGAAATGACTGGTTGTTATTAGTAAAAGAACCCACATGCAATGTCACTGATGGAGCCATAGGTGGATTGTGAAAGAACACACATGCAATGACATTGGTGGATCCATAGGTGGTATGTGAAAAGAACACACATTTCAATGACTCCAGTTGTTGTTAGTGAAAAGAACATACATGCAATGACACTCGTGGATCCATGTGTGGTCTCTGAAGAGAACACACATTTCAATGACACTGGTGGATCCATACGTGGTATGTGAAAAGAACACACATGCAATGACTCCAGTTGTTGTTAGTGAAAAGAACATACATGCAATGACACTGGTGGATCCATGTGTGGTATCTGAAGAGAGCACACATTTCAATGACTCGTTAGTAAAAAGAACACATGCAATGACATCAGGATCCATGTGTGGTCTCTGAAGAGAACACACATGCAATGACTCTGGTTGTTGTTACTAAAAAGAACACACATGCAAAGACACTGGTGGATCCATGTGTAGATTGTGAAGAGATGACACATGCAATGACACTGGTGGATCCATAGTTGGTATGTGAGAAGAACAGTCATGAAATGACTAGTTGTTGTTAGTAAAAAGAACACACATGCAATAACACTGTGGATCCATAGGTGGATTAAGAAAAGAGCACACATGCAATGACACTGGTGGATCCAAATGGTATGTGAAAAGAACACACATGCAATGACTCAAGTTGTTGTTAGTGAAAAGAACATACATGCATCGACACTAGTGGATCCATGTGTGGTCTCAAGAGAGCACACATTTCAATGACTGTTGTTGTTAGTAAAAAGAACATACATGCAATAACACTTGTGGATCCACGTGTGGTCTATGAAGAGAACACATGCAATGACTCTTGTTGTTACTAAAAGAACACACATGCAATGACACTGTGGATCCATGTGTGGATTGTGAAAAGAACACACATGAAATGACACTGGTGGATCCATAGGTGGTATGTGAGAAGAATAGTCATGAAATGACTCTGGTTTTTATTAGTAAAAGAACCCACATGCAATGTCACTGATGGAGCCATAGGTGGATTGTGAAAAGAGCACACATGCAATCACACTGTGGATCCATATGGTATGTGAAAAGAACACACATGCAATGACTCTATTGTTAGTGAAAAGAACATACATGCAATGACACTAGTGGATCCATGTGTGGTCTCAAGAGAACACACATTTCAATGACACTGTGGATCCATATGTGGTATGTGAAAAGAACACACATGCAATGACTCAGCTTGTTGTTAGTGAAAAGAACATACATGCAATGACATGGTGGATCCATGTGTGGTCTCTGAAGAGAGCACACATTTCAATGACTCGTTAGTAAAAAGAACACACATGCAATGACATCAGGATCCATGTGTGGTCTCAAGAGAACACACATGCAATGACTCTGGTTGTTGTTACTAAAAAGAACACACATGCAATGACACTGGTGGATCCATGTGTAGATTGTGAAGAGATGACACATGCAATGACATTGGTGGATCCATAGGTGGTATGTGAGAAGAACAGACATGAAATGACTCTGGTTGTTGTTAGTAAAAAGAACACACATGCAATGACACTGGTGGATCCACAGGTGGATTATGAAAAGAGCACACATGCAATGACACTGGTGGATCCATATGTGGTATGTGAAAAGAACACACATGCAATGACTCGAGTTGTTGTTAGTGAAAAGAACATACATGCACTGACACTAGTGGATCCATGTGTGGTTTCCGAAGAGAGCACACATTTCAATGACTCTGGTTGTCGTTAGTGAAAAGAACATACATGCAATGACACTTGTGGATCCACGTGTGGTCTATGAAGAGAACACACATGCAATGACTCTGGTTGTTGTTACTAAAAAGAACACACATGCAATGACACTGGTGGATTCATGTGTGGATTGTGAAGAGAACACACATGCAATGACACTGGTGGATCCATAGGTGGTATGTGAGAAGAACAGTCATGAAATGACTCTGGTTGTTGTTAGTAAAAAGAACACACATGCAATGTCACTGGTGGATCCATAGGTGGATTGTGAAAAGAGCACACATGCAATCACACTGGTGGATCCATATGTGGTATGTGAAAAGAACACACATGCAATGACTCCAGTTGTTGTTAGTGAAAAGAACATACATGCAATGACACTAGTGGATCCATGTGTGGTCTCTGAAGAGAACACACATTTCAATGACACCGGTGGATCCATATGTGGTATGTGAAAAGAACACACATGCAATGACTCCAGTTGTTGTTACTAAAAAGAACACAAATGCAATGACGCTGGTCGATCCATGTGTGGTCTCTGAAGAGAACACACATGCAATGACTCTGGTTGTGGTTACTAAAAAGAACACACATGCAATGACACTGGTGGATCCATGTGTAGATATTGAAGAGATGACACATGCAATGACACTGGTGGATCCATAGGTGGTATGTGAGAAGAACAGACATGAAATGACTCTGGTTGTTGTTAGTAAAAAGAACACACATGCAATGACACTGGTGGATGCATAGGTGGATTAAGAAAAGAGCACACATGCAATGACACTGGTGGATCCATATGTGGTATGTGAAAAGAACACACATGCAATGACTCCAGTTGCTGTTAGTGAAAAGAACATACATGCACTGACACTGGTGGATCCATGTGTGGTCTCCGAAGAGAGCACACATTTCAATGACTCTGGTTGTTGTTGGTAAAAAGAACATACATGCAATGACACTTGTGGATCCAATGTGGTCTATGGAGAGAACACATGCAATGACTGGTTGTTGTTGCTAAAAAGAACACACATGCAATGACACTGGTGGATTCATGTGTGGATTGTGAAGAGAACACACATGCAATGACACTGGTGGATCCATAGGTGGTATGTGAGAAGAACAGTCATGAAATGACTCTGGTTGTTGTTAGTAAAAAGATAACACATGCAATGTCACTGGGGGATCCATTGGTGGATTGTGAAAAGAGCACACATGCAATGACACTGGTGGATCCATATGTGGTATGTGAAAAGAACACACATGCAATGACTCCAGTTGTTGTTAGTGAAAAGAACATACATGCAATGACACTAGTGGATCCATGTGTGGTCTCTGAAGAGAACACACATTTCAATGACACCGGTGGATCCATATGTGGTATGTGAAAAGAACACACATGCAATGACTCCAGTTGTTGTTACTAAAAAGAACACAAATTCAAAGACGCTGGTGGATCCATAGGTGGTATGTGAGAAGAACAGTCATGAAATGACTCTCATTGTTGTTAGTAAAAAGAACACACATGCAATGACACCGTTGGATCCATAGGTGGATTGTGAAAAGAACACACATGCAATGACACCGGTGGATCCATAGGTGGATTGTGAAAAGATCACAAATGCAATGACACTAGTGGATCCATATGTGGTATGTGAAACGAACACACATGCAATGACTCCAGTTGTTGTTAGTGAAAAGAACACACATGCAATGACACTGGTGGATCCATAGGTGGATTGTGAAAAGAGGACACACGCAATGACACTAGTGGATCCATATGTGGTATGTGAAAAGAACACACATGCAATGACTCTAGTTGTTGTTAGTGAAAAGGACATACATGCAATGACACTGGTGGATCCATATGTCGTATCTGAAGAGAGCACACTTTTCAATGACTCTGGTTGTTGTTAGTAGAAAGAACACACATGCAATGCCACTGGTGGATCCACGTGTGGTCTCTGAAGAGAACACACATGCAATGACTCTGGTTGTTGTTACTAAAAATAACACACATGCAATGACACTGGTGGATTCATGTGTGGATTGTGAAGAGAACACACATGCAATTACACTTGTGGATCCATAGGTGGTATGTGAGAAGAACAGTCATGAAATGACTCTGGTTGTTGTTAGTAAAAAGAACACACATGCAATGTCACTGGTGGATCCATAGGTTGATTGTGAAAAGAGCATACATGCAATGACACTAGTGGATCCATATGTGGTATGTGAAAAGAACACGCATGCAATGACTCTAGTTGTTGTTAGTGAAAAGAACATACATGCAATGACACTAGTGGATCCATGTGTGGTCTCTAAAGAGAACACACATTTCAATGACACTGGTGGATCCATATGTGGTATCTGAAAAGAACACACATGCAATGACTCTAGTTGTTGTTACTAAAAAGAACACAAATGCAATGACGCTGGTGGATCCATTGGTGGTATGTGCGAAGAACAGTGATGAAACGACTTTGGTTGTTGTTAGTAAAAAGAACACACATGCAATGACACCGGTGGATCCATAGGTGGATTGTGAAAAGAACACACGTGCAATGACACCGGTGGACCCATAGGTGGATTGTGAAAAGAGCACAAATGCAATGACACTAGTGGATCCATATGTGGTATGTGAGAATAACAGTCATGAAATGACTCTGGTTGTTGTTAGTGAAAAGAACACACATGCAATGACACTGGTGGATCCATAGGTGGATTGTGAAAAGAGCACACACGCAATGACACTAGTGGATCCATATGTGGTATGTGAAAAGAACACACATACAATGATTCCAAATATTGTTAGTGAAAAGAACATACATGCAATGACACTGGTGGATCCATGTGTGGTCTCTGAAGAGAGCACACATTTCAATGACTCTGGTTGCTGTTAGTAAAAAGAGCACACATGTAATGACACTAGTAGATCCATGTGTGGTCTCTGAAGAGAACACACATGCAATGACTCTGGTTGTTGTTACTAAAAAGAACACACATGCAATGACACTGGTGGATTCATGTGTGGATTGTGAAGAGAACACACATGCAATGACACTGGTGGATCCATAGGTGGTATGAGAGAAGAACAGTCGTGAAATGACTCTGGTTGTTGTTAGTAAAAAGAACACACATGCAATGTCACTGGTGGATCCATAGGTGGATTGTGAAAAGAGAACACATGCAATGACACTGGTGGATCCATATGTGGTATGTGAAAAGAACACACATGCAATGATTCCAGTTGTTGTTAGTGAAAAGAACATACATGCAATGACACTAGTGGATCCATGTGTGGTCTCTAAAGAGAACACACATTTCAATGACACCGGTGGATCCATATGTGGTATGTAAAAAGAACACACATGCAATGACTCCAGTTGTTATTACTAAAAAGAACACAAATGCAATGACGCTGGTGGATCCATAGGTGGTATGTGAGAAGAACAGTCATGAAATGACTCTGGTTGTTGTTAGTAAAAATAACACACGTGCAATGACACCGGTGGATCCATAGGTGGATTGTGAAAAGAACACACATGCAATGACACCGGTGGATCCATAGGTGGATTGTGAAAAGAACACAAATGCAATGACACTAGTGGATCCATAGGTCGATGTGAAAAGAACACACATGTAATCACTCCAGTTGTTGTTAGTGAAAAGAACACACATGCAATGACACTGGTGGATCCATAGGTGGATTGTGAAAAGAGCACACACGCAATGACACTGGTGGATCCATATGTGGTATGTGAAAAGAACACACATGCAATGACTCTAGTTGTTGTTAGTGAAAAGAACATACATGCAATGACACTGGTGGATCCATGTGTGGTATCTGAAGAGAGCACACATTTCAATGACTCTGGTTGTTGTTAGTAAAAAGAACACACATGCAATGCCACTGGTGGATCCATGTGTGGTCTTTGAAGAGAACACACATGCAATGACTTTGGTTGTTGTTACTAAAAAGAACACACATGCAATGACACTGGTGGATCCATGTGTGGATTGTGAAGAGAACACACATGCAATGACACTGGTGGATCCATAGGTGGTATGTGAGAATAATAGTCATGAAATGACTCTGGTTGTTATTAGTAAAAAGAACACACATGCAATGTCACTAATGGATCCATAGGTGGATTGTGAAAAGAGCACACATGCAATTACACTGGTGGATCCATGTGTGGTATGTGAAAAGAACACACATGCAATGACTCCAGTTGTTGTTAGTGAAAAGAACATACATGCAATGACACTGGTGGATCCATGTGTGGTCTCTGAAGAGAACACCCATTTCAATGACACTGGTGGATCCATATGTGGTATGTGAAAAGAACACACATGCAATGACTCCAGTTGTTGTTAGTGAAAAGAACATGCATGCAATGACACTGGTGGATCCATGTGTGGTCTCTGAAGAGAACACACATTTCAATGACACCGGTGGATCCATATGTGGTATGTGAAAAGAACACACATGCAATGACTCCAGTTGTTGTTACTAAAAAGAACACAAATGCAATGACGCTGGTGGATCCATAGGTGGTATGTGAGAAGAACTGTCATGAAATGACTCTGGTTGTTGTTAGTAAAAAGAACACACATGCAATGTCACTGGTGGATCCATAGGTGGATTGTGAAAAGAGCACACATGCAATGACACTGGTGGATCCATAGGTGGTATGTGAAAACAACACACATGGAATGACTCCAGTTGTTGTTAGTGAAAAGAACATACATGCAATGACACTGGTGGATCCATGTGTGGTCTCTGAAGAGAGCACACATTTCAATGACTCTGGTTAGTAAAAAGAACACACATCCAATGACACTGGTGCACATGCAATGACTCTGGTTGTTGTTACTAAAAAGAACACACATGCAATGACACTGGTGGATCCATAGGTGGTATATGAGAAGAACAGACATGAAATGACTCTGGTTGTTGCTAGTAAAATGAACACACATGCAATGACACTCGTGGATTAAGAAAAGAGCACACATGCAATGACACTGGTGGATCCATATGTGGTATGTGAAAAGAACACACATGCAATGACTCCAGTTGTTGTTAGTGAAAAGAACATACATGCACTGACACTAGTGGATCCATGTGTGGTCTCTAAAGAGAGCACACATTTCAATGACTCTGGTTGTTGTTAGTAAAAAGAACACACATGCAATGACACTTGTGGATCCACGTGTGGTCTCTGAAGAGAACACACATGCAATGACTCTGGTTGTTGTTACTAAAAAGAACACACATGCAATGACACTGGTGGATTCATGTGTGGATTGTGAAGAGAACACACATGCAATGACACTGGTGGATCCATAGGTGGTATATGAGAAGAACAGTCATGAAATGACTCTGGTTGTTGTTAGTAAAAAGAACACACATGCAATGTCACTGGTGGATCCATAGGTGGATTGTGAAAAGAGAACACATGCAATGACACTGGTGGATCCATATGTGGTATGTGAAAAGAACACACATGCAATGACTCTAGTTGTTGTTAGTGAAAAGAACATACATACAATGACACTAGTGGATCCATGTGTGGTCTCTGAAGAGAACACACATTTCAATGACACTGGTGGATCCATATGTGGTATCTGAAAATAACACACATGCAATGACTCCAGTTGTTGTTACTAAAAAGAACACAAATGCAATGACGCTGGTGGATCCATAGGTGGTATGTGAGAAGAACAGTGATGAAATGACTCTGGTTGTTGTTAGTAAAAAGAACACACATGCAATGACACCGGTGGATCCATAGGTGGATTGTGAAAAGAACACACGTACAATGACACCGGTGGACCCATAGGTGGATTGTGAAAAGAGCACAAATGCAATGACACTAGTGGATCCATATGTGGTATGTGAAAAGAACACACATGCAATGACTCCAGTTGTTGTTAGTGAAAAGAACATGACATGGTTATACCCTACGGGTACATAACTTCAGCATACTTGGTCCAGCCCGACGGAAGGCCCACTCGACGACCTGCCAGGTCCAGACGCGCATAAGACGTTTACCTGAAGCACATATGGACACGGACTCCAAAGCGCACAAGACAAGGATACCTCAAGACTAGAGTTTGAATACAACTTGTAACCTACTCGTATTGGCACCCGAGACCTAGCCTCCCCATATATAAAGGCTAGGAGGGTCCAACGAGGAGGGCACGACTACACACGACCTACACACGCCATAACCCCTGATAGACTAGACCACAACAGATCTACAAGAAAACTCGACTCATACTTTCGCACACGCATCCACGCCAGATCGAATCTGACTCAGAACCTTCGGTTCGCCCGTAATCAAAGAGCGCACAAGCACGAGTAGGGTTTTTCTCCGGCCTGAACTGGGTAAATCTCGTGTCCCCCGTTGCTTGTCTATTAACCGTGCTACGATCTCCAGATCCCCATCTTCTCCAAACCCAAGTCCATAACAATGGGCATTGGCGAGATTAAACCTCGCCAATTGGCGCCCGTCAGGAATTGGGGCTGATCAGCGGTCGTGACGGTTCCGACCCGATCGATCTACAACTCCGGCGACGGAGAATCACCTCCTCTTCGGCGCGAGCGACTTCACCGCCCACTCGCCGGATACCATGAAGGATTTCGAGCCCGTAGGCGACGGACTCGAAATCTTGTTCGAGCTTCTGCTTCTAGGTGGGACAACCGCACCTCCGCCTCGAAAATGGGTGCCCGTTGCCAATCAGGCCCACTTCATGGGCTCCACACCCGCTACGACGTCACCATCAACAGATGAGTTCCACAGCAGCGGAACAGCAACTCCGATCAGGCGATCCACCTTCGGATGAAGGGACCTCACAGTTCGGATCCGAAGCTACGGCAGCAGCCAACCAATCACAGCGCCATCTCATGCGCCGCATCATCCAAACCGACGAGGAACGCCTAACCCGCCGCAACCCCAACCCGCAGGACGAAAACGGCGAAACGGGAAAACAGGGCCACCTCATCCAACTTAGCAAAGAATGATGGGTCAAGCACGCCGCGCCGTCAGCGAAATAGTCCTACCTCTGGACTCCCCACGTGATCTGCGAGGGCATACCACTACCTCCTCATCGAGGAGCACAAGAAGCAAGTCAAGATGCAGAGACGCCGACAACGCAAGCAAGCAGCCTCTCGAATCCAGTCTTGCGACGAAGCCGCGCTTCCGCCATAGGACCCGCTCTAGCACAAACGGAACCAGGAAACAAGCACCGCTCTCGGTGGAAAACATGGACCGAAGGAGCGGCGTGACGTGACCCGAACTCTCCACACATCGCTCATGGATATGGACGCCGCAACATCATCCCGAAGATGCCACAAGCTGCGATCATGGCAGCCATCGCGTATCTCGTGGCTCACCCACCTCCGGAGGGGACCCAAAAGGGCCATGCATAGGTCCGCACTCACCGGATTAGGACTAATCGGAGCTGCGCTCCACAAAGACGCCCCACGGAGCCGAAGAAAGCTCGCCAGCGCGACCGAGCCCCACCCTCATCCGAAGATGAAGAGGAACATGATCTTCCTCGAAGGAAGAAGAGCTCGCACCGCCATAAACGCGACTACGACGCCAGACAAGCTTACAGCGCAAGATCGACAAAGCACGCCAAATGCGCATGCTCGTCAATCGAGATGGATGAAGACGGCGAGAACTCAAGGGCTGGCGTTTCAGCAGATCCGTCCGGCGAACACAGATGCCACGCAACTTCAAGCTTCCTTCGATACTCCGAGTTCAACGACGCAAGATCCAAAGTCCGGCTCGTGACCATCTCATCCGCTGCTTCACGGAGGCAACAAAGAAACCGCCATGCAATGCCTTCACCACAGCTAACGGCTGCTGGTCCGCTTAGCAGCCTTTCATCATCATCCATCCGGTGGAGGAGCTCTTATAGCTTCATCCGAAATTTCAAAGGCACCAGCAAGAGGCCCGCCTCAATCAAGAGTTGCGAGCCTGCACTCGAGAACGGGTGAATCTATTCGCCATACATACTACGCTGGTCTACAACCAAGAACTCCGCAAGACACATCTCCAAGAAAGGGCCATCGACGCCTGTGGACGGCGTCAAGCTCCAGACTTCAAGGAGGAACTTGGGCAGTAAAGCCCAAGACACTCGACCACCTCATGGAAATCGCCAACAGTTGGGCAGACGGCGAAGATTGCATCCAGCGGGCAATCGATGAAGAGGACGACTACCAAGACGCGAACGCCAAGAAGAGGAGATCGCGCTCACGAGGACCGCGACGGACCCGACATGAAGTCGCCACGCCGACCGCAGAACGACAACAGTCGCAATAGGAGGATACCGCAGCGGAATCTTCCGCGATAACGGACGACCAACGCAGCTGTGGTAACGCCAGATCGATAACGGACCCTCAGCATTCGACAAACTTTCGGGTCCATGCACCATCCACTTCTACATCGACAAACAATATGGCAAAAGAAAGCTAGCCACATGCTCAAGGATCGCGAAGTTCCGTAAACTCAGCGAAGGCATGATGCGATGAGGCGACAAGCTCTAATCCTGCGTTCGAAACACACTGCGCGCCAGTGAAATAGCACACGGAGCTCCTCCACCGCCGCCTATTGAAGGCCCAAATCAACCAACAGACCAAAGAAACAACGCCGGGTCGATACCCCCACCAAAGGGAGCACTCAATAAGATACGTAAGGGACGCCCCACAAATAGAGTGCGTAAGAAAATCACCCGGCAAATCAACTTGGCTGGTAACTCACCGCAATCCTCGAGTACCTCAGCGGATCGGAGTCCCGTGATCACATTCACTCGCGGATCACCCTTGCGGATCCTCGCCCAGTCATGCTGCCTCTTTGCCGAGTCGCAGACGGAGGCTTGAGATGAGTCGCGTCTTCATGGACGGGCGGCGGCATCAACCTAATGTTCACAAGCACTCTAGCAGCTATGCGGATCCCGCAATGCAGCCTGGAACAATCGACACAATGTTCCACGGCATTGTCCTGTGGAAGGGCATCTTCCCAGGCAAAATAGGGCTCGACGTCATCTTGAAGCCGGACAACTTTCGCAGGAGTGCCTAGAATTGGTGGTGGACTGGCCGTCGCAATACCATGCCATCCTGGGACGTGTAGCATTCGCATGGTTCCTGGCCGTCCCACACTACGCATACCTACTACTCAAGATGCCAGGACCAAGGGGCGTCATCAAAGTCCACGGAGCTTCACCCGATCGGACCAATGCGATAGGATTTCAACAAAATCTCCCGATTTTCCATGCAAGACGAGCTTGTAAGGCTCCGCGAGGTGACGGACAATGGCTACCCCGACCACAAAGCGTAACGCACCTAACATGTCTTTCGACTCCACCATCAACACCAAGAAAGTGCAGGTCCATCCAACGGATGCTCCAAGACGGCGTTGATCGCCAACGACCTCGATCAAGATAGGAAGGCGCCGTCAATTCCTCCGTGAGCGCTGAAATTACCGGTGTCCTGCGGACATGCCAGAGTTCCTGGCGAATTCGCCGAGCACGCACTCAATGTCTTCCTGCATACAAGCCGCCAAGCCCATCCAAGACCGGAGCCACGAGCCGAAGCTATCGGCAAGAAGATCAACAGATTACTCGCAGCAGACTTCATCCGGGAAATCAAGGAAAGCGAGTGGCTGGAAAACACGGTGATTGTCCCGAAGAAGGACACGGACATCCTGCGGATGTGCGTGGACTTCACGTCACTAAATAAACGCTGCCCTAAGGACCACTTCCCTCTTCCTCGGATCGACCAGATCATCGATTCGACCGCAGTTGTGAGAAACTCTCCTTCCTCGACGCCTACTCGGGCTATAACCAGATTCGACTCAAGGTCAAGATCAAGAAAACGCTCATCACACCGTTCGGAGTATACTGCTACAACACAATGCCCTTCGGGCTAAAGAACGCGGGTGCCACATATCAGCGATGCATGCAGGCCTGCCTCAAGGACCAGATCGGTCGCAACGTCCAAGTCTATGTCGACGACATAGTCATAAAAACCAAGGAGGCAAGAACACTTATCGACGATCTCCGCGAGACGTTCGACAACCTTGATCGCTACAGGATCAAGCTCAATCCGGAAAGAAAGCGCTTCCCCTCGGGTCACTGCTCGGCTACTTCATCTCTCAACGAGGGATCGAGCGAACCGAAGAAAATCAAAGCTATCATGACAATGGAGAAGCCGAAACCTCAAGGCGTTCAAAGAACGCAGGTGAGTAGCGGCACTAAGCGGTTCATCACCGCATGGGCAGAAGGCCCTACCATTTACCATTTGCCGCAAGGCGACAAGTTCAAGTGGACACCGTGCCAGCGACGATTCGAAAGCCTCAAGCGGCTCCTCTCCACCTCGCCGCTTTGGTCACGCCAAAAGAGCGTGAGCCCTGATTGTTGTACATAGCAGCCACACACCGTGGTCAAGATGACTGTGGTCGAACGACCCGAAGAAGGCAAGACCCACAGGATACAACGCCCAATTTACTACCTCAGCGAGGTTCTCACTCCAACAAAACAGCGGTACCCGCACTACCAGAAGCTGGCCTACGGCGTGTTCATGACGGCTCGACGACTGAGCCACTACTTCCAGGAGCATCAGGTGATGGTCGTCAACGAGGCACCCCTAAACAGCATCCTGAATAACCCAGAGGCCACAGGACGCGTGGCCCTGTGGGGCATTGAACTATCACCCCTGGACATCATCTACGAAAAGCGACACGCAATCAAATCTCAAGTCCTTCCGGACTTCCTGGTGCACTGGATGGAGCTGCAGCGTGACACCCCTGCATGTCGCAATTCCGACAATGCATTTTGACGGCTCCAAACGCTGAAGCCGGAGCAGGGGCAGGAGTCATACTGACCTCCCCGCAAGGTGACAAGATGAAGTACGTCCTTCGGATGAAATTCAGAGCCTCCAACAACAAGGCCGAATACGAAGCCCTCATCCATGGCATGAAGATGGCAAAAATATGTGGCGCAACGCGCCTGGTCATCTACGGTGACTCCAACCTTGTCGTACAGCAGACGATGAATGAGTGCGACGCACACGCCGAAAACATGATCGCGTACCGCGCGCTATACAACGCACTCGAAGGAGAATTCGACGGCTGCGAACTTTGGCACGTTGGAAGAGAGAGCAACGAGGAGGCCGATAGACTCGCCAACATCGGCTCCACTTGCGCAAAGGTACCACCAGGTGTGTTCCTCGAACAGATCTGCGTGCCATCCATCAAGCGAAAATTCCCCAAAGGATCACCCGAAGAAGCAGAACACTCGGGGGCTACGCTACCCGAAGGTCATGAAGGACCCGAAAAGTTGGATACCGAAGTCGCCATGGTCAACCTGATGCAGGTCATGGCAGTCGAAGAAACTTGGACACGTCCATACCTCCAGTTCCTGATAAACGGAGAATTGCCAGACAGCCCGACAGATGCCCGGCGCGTATCTCGTCGGTCAAAAGCCTTCACCATCATCAACGGCGAGCTGTACAAACGCAGCATTACGGGCGTACTACAACGGTGCGTCACCATCAACGACGGCAAGGCCATACTCCAAGATATCCACGAGGGCATCTGCGGCCACCATGCGGTCGCCGCCCCTCGTCGCCAAAGCTCTGCGAGCAGGATTCTACTGGCCAACGGCCATGAGCGACGCGAAAGACATCGTCCGAAGATGCAACGGATGCCAACAGTTTGCCGACAAACCGCACGCACCTGGGTCCGAACTTCGACCCATACCCATAGCCTGGCATTTTGCCCAATGGGGCCTTGACATGATCGGCAAACTGTCAAAATCCTCGAAGGGAGGACACGTCTTCCTCCTGGTCGCAGTCGACAAATTCACCAAGTGGATCGAAGCCATGCCAGTCACCAACCAGAAGGGCAAAACCACCGTCAAGTTCCTCGAATCCATTGTCTACAGGTTTGGCGTACCGCACAGCATCATCACCGACAATGGATCGAACTTCATCTCCGAAGAATTCCAGGACTTCTGCGAAGGCCTCGGGATCAATATCACGTATGCCTCAGTGGCACACCCGCAAACAAACGGGCAAGTGGAAAAGGCCAATGGCCTAATCGGCGCCGGCATCAAGAAGCGCCTCATGAGCTCACTCGAGCACAAAGCTGGAAACTGGACGAAAGAGCTACCGTCTGTCCTGTGGAGCTTACGGACTACGCCAAACAGCTCCACCGGCTACACACCGTTCTTCATGGTACACGGAGCCGAGGCAGTGCTACCAGCCGAAGTACGCCATCAGGCTCCACGAGTCGTCGCGTACAGCGAAGCCGAATCCACGGCTGCACTCGAAGACGCCGTCGACACACTCGATGAAGCGCGGGATATAGCAGCCGCTCGATCAGCGGTGTACCAGCAGAGTCTCCGCAACTATCACAGCCGCCGGCTGCGCCCAAGGTCCTTCGTCGAAGGAGACCTCGTCTTGCGACTCAAGCAAAAGCGACCGAATAAACTCGATTCACCATGGGAAGGACCCTATGTCATCACCGAAGTCATCCTGTGGCGCCTATCGCCAAGCACGGAGTCCGAGTCGCATACTCCAACCTGTGGAACGTCTCGCACCTGCGACGATTCTACCCATAGCAACCTACCCCCCTTTTTACTTTCAATAAGGCTTTCAGCCAACGCTACTCAGCCGAATCGTGTACCTCCTCCATTATGATATAAATAAAGCTAAGTACCTCGCCCCCAACCCTCGGTTGACTATTTTCTGCAACTTTACTACATGCTACATACGCACTCGGGGGCTCCCCCACCTCACGATTTCATCGACTGAGGACAAAACGTGTACACCTGAGTAGCTGACCACGTCAGGCAAACGAAAAGGGCACGTACTAAATCAAAGCACTGCGTGCTCGCAAACATGCAAACCTTTACAACAAAGGGCACATACACGCCCAGCCGCAATATACAAATTTTACATCTATTTGTTTATTTTCAGGTCCTACCTATTCTGAAGAATGACCTGAGCACGCTGCTCAAACAAATCTACAATCTGTTCGGCATACTGCCTTACAGCCGCGTAATGCGGATGCATATTCCACTCGCCACCATATGGTCGAGGAGGTGGCCCAGTCGCCACAGCAGCCAAATCTACATCGTATGTGCACCCTCACAAGAGACAAGGCAGCCTTCACCTCGCGACGAAGCTGCTGCCGCACCAGCTCCTTGACATTGCCGGCACTCAAACTTTGTCGAAGACTGCAAGGGTCATGGCACGATCCAACGGAAACATGACGCAGCACCGAGGAAAGCGATGTTCACTGGCGGAGCACCCGCGAAACCTGGTAGACACGATCCGCACCGCCGTAAACTATGGCGCGATCACGATCCATCCGTAAGAAGCCGCCGCCTCCTTGTCCTGTTGAGTCAAGCAATTGACTCGAACATCAATACGCTCCTTTTCTTCCCTCGGAGCAAGATTGGCACCTGCGACAACCGCACAAAACAAGAGTAAGGCCAGCAGGCTCACCCGAAGAATTGAGCTACAGCCCGAAAGAAGGATCAACTTACATTGCAGCTGCTCGGACAGCCGACCCAGCTCCGCCATCAAATACTCCTCTCCGGCTGCACCACGGTTCCGCTTTGGATTTCCAAACGCCGCCGACCACAGAACCCAAGCAAATCTCTCCAAGCTGCGACGCGATCTCGAAGAAAAGCGAGCTGCGAGGAATCATCCAATGATGCTCGCAAGGGCCTTTCGGATGAAGTGTCAACTGGTCGACCGAAGGAACCTATAGCAGCAGAAAAAGAAGGCACATGACATTCAGCCAAGGATAGAGCACAACTCGAGGAATTCATTGAAGTATATAGGCTACCACGCGGGCACAAGGATGGTACTACAAAAGATATTTACAACAAAAATAGACTACAAACTACCCACGCCTACTATGCCTAAGGCGGAGGACACCGAGTCGCCTCGTAACCAGATCGCTTAGCTTTTGGCCTCTCGCCGCCAATGCATACTCGCACGACAAGTCAATGAGCTTGGGCCCATATCGTCTGCAGCGAGCGGAGTAGGCGGCGAAGGCTACCTCGGATCCATCCGCAGCTGTAGGCATCCGAGAAGTAATCTGGGGCAAGTCCAGCTCCGCCCCAGCCGCCATGGCCATCGTCAGCCCGACGGACGCGCCGATGCCCTTCTGCTTGCGCTTATACGCTGCAGGCGCTTCGGCTGACAGAGCCTCTGCCAGGGCATCCACATTTTCAAGGTATGCGCCCTTCGGGAAGAGCTCCTGGTAGAAGCGACCAAGGACCTCTTTCGCCTTGGCAAGGGAGTTGACGACCGCTACAGTGGCATCATCTAGAGCACTCTCGTGCTCCAGAGCACCGCGGTCGAACTCGATGCCTGCGGCATCTGAGACAAAAAAGAAGAAAACATGAAGAAAGGCAACATAGAAGAAGATCCGTAGAAAAAGGAGCAAGTACAAAAGCTAACGCTCACCTGAAATAGCCTTGGCAGCAACCATGAGCTTCTCCGCCACCCCTTTTTCACAAAAGCAGACGCTCTTTCACTTCGGCTGCCTTCGTCAGCTCCAGCTCAAGGCACTCTCTCGCACTTGCGCCTTCGCCTCCGATTGGCAAGGCTCTTCTTGAGCATCGACCACGGAGAGAGTCGTTATGCTCCTCTGCATTTACAACAAGCAAGTGTCAAAGAACAGGACCAGGATAAGCAAGAGAAGTACTACAAGGCGAATACCTTGAAAGGCGTCAGCTGGCCCAATCGGCGTTCCTCCACCAGCCGCTTGGCCTCTTGGACAAAAGGCTGCAGCAACAGGCAATAGTAGTAAGAGCAGGACTTGGGGGCTACGCCCAACACAAAGAAGCATAAACAACATCAGCATACGAAGACACTCGGGGGCTCCCCCCGTGACAGGAAGCAGAAAAACTTACGTGCTCGAGCGAACCCAGGCCCGCGAAATTCTGAGGCGCAACCACCAGCCTCTCCTCACAGAGGAATCAAGCGTCACTAAGTCACCACCGTCCGAGGAGGAGGCGACGCAATGTTCGAATCCCCATCATCTCGCACCATCACTAGAGGCCGGAGGATTGCTGCATCTGAACCAATCAAAACAGTGCAAAAATAACAAGGAACAAAGGACAACAAAGGGCAACAAGAAAACTTACGAGCCCAACACGCTCAGTCAAAGATAGGAGAAGCCCTTCGGCCCTCTTCTCCTCCTTCTTTTCTTCCTTCTTCTCCTTCTTTTCTTCCTTCTTCCGCTTTCTTTGGGGTGCGGAGCAACAGCCCGCACAGGAATGGCGTGAAGGGAGAGGAAGAACCCCATGAACATCATCATGACGCCAAGGCCCGGAGGATTTCTGGGAGTCTGAGGAGTCGAGGCATCGACAACTCGCTAGAGATCCGTGATCGTTCGCGAATGGTCCTCACTCGATTCGGCATCCTCCGCTGGGATCGCCGACGTAGCTCGGACACGGAATCCACCACTTCATTATCCGGGGCATTCGGATACCTCTCGGGCAACGGTGGTGCCATGCCCGGCACTTTGAAGCTCTGCAAAAGGAAAAGGAACTTTGTTAGCAAACAAAGGAAAAAGTACACAGCTGACAAAAACAAAAGGGAAGCACTACGTGCGCAAATCTACACCTTCGGTACGACCAACGTCGAAGAAAAGGGAGGAGTCAGCGACTTCCCCGGGATTTCTTCGTCGTCCTTGAACTTCAACAGCGCGCGAAGAGCCTTGTCAAGTTCCACCTCGGAGATTTTCTCACTTGAAACCCTCGTCGGATCACGGCGCCCAGAGTAAAGAAACATCGGGTGCGCCCTCTCTTGGAGAGGCTGCACCCGACGCTCAAGAAACGTCCGGATGATGTCGACACCGTTCACCTCCTTCTCAGGAATCAGTTGGAGATCCTCCACACGACGGTACAGGGCCTCTATCTCCGTAACCTCACCGTCTAAGATTTGGTTTTTCCAGGATCTTTTCTTCTCAATCAATTGGGAGGGGTCAAAAGGAACGAGACCAAAATCTTGCCCAGGCAGTACGGAGTCACGGATGTAAACCATTTCCTCCGCCAGTACTGGACAGATTCGGATATGGAAAAGCAAAAGAATTGCACATTGGGACTGAGGGAGATGATGAAACCCCCAATGGGATACACACCATCCGAACCAGACTGCCTCTTCACGGAATAAAGCTTCCGGAAGAGGCCAAAGTGCGGCTCAATGCCAAGCCAACACTTGCAAAGCGTGATAAAACACGCAATGTGGAGAAGGGATTTGGGAGACAGATGATGGAGTTGCACCCCATAGAAAAAGAGCAGTCCACGGAGGAAGTCATGGACCGGAAAAGAAAACCCGCGAATCACGAAGGCAGCAAACATAACCCGGTACCCAGATGGGGGACGGGGGATTACCTCATTGCCGGGGAGTCTCACGGCCATCATGTCTTGCGGGATCAGGCTCCGTTCGCGCAGTTTGCGGAGATCGCTCTCCCGCGTTTCTGATCGCCGCCAGCCACCGTCGGTGACGCGAGCAGTGGCGGTGCCCTTCTTGCCTCCGGCGGCGCTGGTCCCAACTACAGATGAGGATTTCTTTGTTTTCCCCATGGCGCTACGGCGGTGGTGGCGTTGCCAACGAAGAAAGACAAAGGAAATGTGGAGGAAACTCTCAGAGCGCAGCAAGAATAGCTCAAGAACGAGGGGCAGTGAATAGATGAACTGCTGCGGTGAAAAACAAACCACGATTTCACCAGGGATTATAACAGCGAAGACGACGCACGCTGGCCGTCCATCGAGAAGACCTAACGCCAACGGTAGATCTGGCCGTACACGTGTCAGCACCAAAATGAACCGTCGATACCACGCCGTCCACTACGTGCGGAAATCGAGGAGACGCTGTAATCATCTCCACGCCGCGCATGACCGGTCAATTCAAAGTCAGCAAGTGGGACCCACGCTTTCGATCAAGTCATCTTCGGCGCAGCGACGCCGAGGTCATCAATCGTAAGCATCGACATCATCAAAAGCTATACTAGCACCACTGCTCCACAGCTACAGTACTCACCGAATCTACGATTCGACTAAATACTTGGGGCTACTCCTATCGAGGGCTGGCCCGCACCCGATGCATACAAATGAGGACAAAATTATTTCTCTAAGTCCTCACGTTGCCGACTCCACTACGGACTCGGGGCTACTCCCATAGGAGGATGGATTTAAGCATCCGAAATTTTTGAGTCCTCGGACCTAATGATTGAAACAATGCTTGAACTAAAAGTCTCCGTCGAGTCTTACGACTAATGCACACTGGGTTACTCCCATAGGGAGCGCTGGTCGCGCACCCTATGAAATCTTCGACTGCGATCTTTCGGATCAGCACGCAAAAACTTTTTGGCAACTCTGCCCCAACAAAACGCTAAGTGAGCAACAATCTCCTTGGCCACCTGAAACACCTCCGAGGTGATAAATGTTCGGATGCTGCGTCTGCGACGCAAAGATAAGACCTCTGAGATATCATCGATGGCCCGCAACGCACTTTATTGCGCTCGCTAGTATGAACTGCATCAGCAGGTACGATGAAAAATCCCGACGAACGCGTTGGGTACACCAATTAAAATCACTGGAATTCCACTCCTATAAGTCCTCCGCGGCCTGAGTTGAATTACGCCAGCATATGTTCCAGGCCCGGGTTAAGGGACCCGAACCTGAACAAGATCGTGTTGTTTCTTCCTAAGACAGTTAACGGACCCTGATCCGTCGGGTGAGTCAGGCACACGCATCAACAATCCCAACACACATATACTATTAACATATAGCTGCTCCCGAAGGATGGAAGAGTCCTCAGCCGAATCTACGATTCGACTGATCACTCGGGGGCTACTGACATGGTTATACCCTACGGGTACATAACTTCAGCATACTTGGTCCATCCCGATGGAAGGCCCACTCGACGACCTGCCAGGGTCCAGGACGCCCAAGACGTTTCGGTTGCACGAAGCACATATGGACACGGACTCCAAAGCGCACAAGACAAGGATACCTCAAGACTAGAGATTGAATACAACTTGTAACCTACTCGTATTGGCACCCGAGACCTAGCCTCCCATATATAAAGGCAAGGAGGGTCCAACGAGGAGGGCACGACTACACACACGACCTACACACGCCATAACCCCTGATAGACTAGACCACAACAGATCTACAAGAAAACTCGACTCATACTTTCGCACACTCATCCACGCCAGATCGAATCTGCGCACCCTGTAACCTTCGGTTCCGCCGTAATCAAAGAGCAGACAAGCACGAGTAGGGTTTTCTCCGGGCCTGAACACAGGTAAATCTCGTGTCCCCTGGTTGCTTGTCTGTTAACCGTGCCACGATTTCCAGCATCCCCATCTTCTCCAAAACCCAAGTCCATAACAATGGGCATTGACGAGATTAAACCTCATCAGAACACACATGCAATGACACTGGTGGATCCATAGGTGGATTGTGAAAAGTACACACACGCAATGACACTGGTGGATCCATATGTGGTATGTGAAAAGAACACACATGCAATGATTCCAAATGTTGTTAGTGAAAAGAACATACATGCAATGACACTGGTGGATCCATGTGTGGTCTCTAAAGAGAGCACACATTTCAATGACTCTGGTTGTTGTTAGTAAAAAGAACACACATGCAATGACACTGGTGGATCCATAGGTGGATTGTGAAAGAAAGAAAGAAAGCACACGCATGACACTAGTGGATCCATATGTGGTATGTGAAAAAGAACACATGCAATGACTCCAGTTGTTGTTAGTGAAAAGAACATACATGCAATGACACCGTGGATCCATGTGGTATCTGAAGAGAGCACACTTTTCAATGACTCTGGTTGTTGTTAGTAAAAAGAACACACATGCAATGCCACTGGTGGATCCATGTGTGGTCTCTGAAGAGAACACACATGCAATGACTCTGGTTGTTGTTACTAAAAAGAACACACATGCAATGACACTGGTGGATCCATGTGTGGATTGTGAAGAGAACACACATGCAATGACACTGGTGGATCCATAGGTGGTATGTGAGAAGAATAGTCATGAAATGACTCTGGTTGTTATTAGTAAAAAGAACACACATGCAATGTCACTGGTGGATCCATATGTGGTATGTGAAAATAACACACATGCAATGACTCCAGTTGTTGTTAGTGAAAAGAACATACATGCAATCACACTGGTGGATCCATGTGTGGTCTCTGAAGAGAACACCCATTTCAATGACACTGGTGGATCCATATGTGGTATGTGAAAAGAACACACATGCAATGACTCTAGTTGTTGTTAGTGCAAAGAACATGCATGCAATGACACTGGTGGATCCATGTGTGGTCTCTGAAGAGAGCACACATTTCAATGACTCTGGTTGTTGTTAGTAAAAAGAACACACATGCAATGACACTGGTGGATCCACGTGTGGTGTCTGAAGAGAACACACATGCAATGACTCTGGTTGTTGTTACTAAAAAGAACACACATGCAATGACACTTGTGGATTCATGTGTGGATTGTGAAGAGAACACACATGCAATGACACTGGTGGATCCATAGGTGGTATATGAGAAGAACAGTCATGAAATGACTCTGGTTGTTGTTAGTAAAAAGAACACGCATGAAATGTCACTAGCGGATCCATAGGTGGATTGTGAAAAGAGCACACATGGAATGACACTGGTGGATCCATATGTGGTATGTGAAAAGAACACACATGCAATGACTCCAGTTGTTTTAGTGAAAAGAACATACATGCAATGACACTGGTGGATCCATGTGTGGTCTCTGAAGAGAACACACATTGCAATGACACTGGTGGATCCATATGTGGTATGTGAAAAGAACACACATGCAATGACTCTAGTTGTTGTTACTAAAAAGAACACAAATGCAATGACGCTGGTGTATCCATAGGTGGTATGTGAGAAGAACAATCATGAAATGACTCTGGTTGTTGTTAGTAAAAAGAACACACATGCAATGACACCGGTGGATTGTGAAAAGAACACACATGCAATGACACCGGTGGACCCATAGGTGGATTGTGAAAAGAGCACAAATGCAATGACACTAGTGGATCCATATGTGGTATGTGAAAAGAACTCACATGCAATGACTCCAGTTGTTGTTACTGAAAAGAACACACATGCAATGACACTGGTGGATCCATAGGTGGATTGTGAAAAGAGCACACACGCAATGACACTGGTGGATCCATATGTGGTCTGTGAAAAGAACACACATGCAATGATTCCAAATGTTGTTAGTGAAAAGAACATACATGCAATGACACTGGTGGATCCATGTGTGGTCTCTGAAGAGAGCACACATTTCAATGACTCTGGTTGTTGTTAGTAAAAAGAACACACATGCAATGACACTGGTGGATCCATGTGTGGTCCCTGAAGAGAACACACATGCAATGACACTGGTTGTTGATTGTGAAAAGAACACACATGCAATGACACTTTGGTGGATCCATAGGTGGTATGTGAGAAGAACAGTCATGAAATGACTCTGGTTGTTGTTAGTAAAAAGAACGCACATGCAATGACACTGGTGGATCCATAGGTGGATTAAGAAAAGAGCACACATGCAATGACACTGGTGGATCCATATGTGGTATGTGAAAAGAACACACATGGAATGACTCTAGTTGTTGTTAGTGAAAAGAACATACATGCAATGACACTAGTGGATCCATGTGTGGTCTTTGAAGAGAGCACACATTTCAATGACTCTGGTTGTTGTTAGTAAAAAGAACACACATGCAATGACACTGGTGGATCCATGTGTGGTCCCTGAAGAGAACACACATGCAATCACGCTGGTTGTTGTTACTAAAAAGAACACACATGCAATGACACTGGTGGATCCATGTGTGGATTGTGAAGAGAACACACATGCAATGACACTGCTGGATCCATAGGTGGTATGTGAGAAGAATAGTCATGAAATGACTCTGGTTGTTGTTAGTAATAAGAACACACATGCAATGACACTGGTGGATCCATAGGTGGATTGTGAAAAGAGCACACATGCAATGACACTAGTGGATCCATATGTAGTATGTGAAAAGAACACACATGCAATGACTCCAGTTGTTGTTAGTGAAAAGAACACACATGCAATGACACTGGTGGATCCATGTGTGGTCTCTGAAGAGAACACACATTTCAGTGACTCTGGTTGTTGTTACTAAAAAGAACACACATGCAATGACACTGGTGGATCCATGTGTGGATTGTGAAGAGAACACACATGTAATGACTCCAGTTGTTGTTACTAAAAAGAACACACATGCAATGACACTGGTGGATCCATATGTGGTATGTGAAAAGAACACACATGCAATGACTCCAGTTGTTGTTACTAAAAAGAACACACATGCAATGACACTGGTGGATCCATAGGTGGTATGTGAAAAGAACACACATTTCAATGACTCTGGTTGTTGTTAGTAAAATGAACACACATGCAATGACACTGGTGGATCCATAGGTGGATTGTGCAAAGAGCACACATTTCAATGCTCTGGTTGTTGTTAGTAACAAGAACACACATGCAATGACACTGGTGGATCCATAGGTGGATTGTGAAAATAGCACACATGCAATGACTCTGGTTGTTGTTAGTAAAAAGAGCACACATGCAATGACACTGGTGGATCCATGTGTGGATTGTGAAGAGAACACACATGCAATGACACTGGTGGAATCATATGTGGTATGTGAGAAGAACACTCATTCAATGACTCTGGTTGTTGTTAGTAAAAAGAACACACATGCAACGACACTGGTGGATCCATAGGTGGATTGTGAAAAGAGCACACACATGACACTGGACTGTGATCCATATGTGGTATGTGAAAAGAACACACATGTAATGACTCCATTTGTTGTTAGTGAAAAGAACATACATGCAATGACCCTGGTGGATGCATGTGTGGTCTCAAGAGCACACATTTCAATGACTCTGGTTGTTGTTAGTAAAAAGAACACACATGCAATGACACTGGTAGATCCATGTGTGGTATCTGAAGAGAACACACATGCAATGACTCTGGTTGTTGTTACTAAAAAGAACAAACATGCAATGACATTGGTGGATCCATGTCTGGGTTGTGAAGAGAACACACATGCAATGACACTGGTGGATCCATAGGTGGTATGTGAGAAGAACAGCCATGAAATGACTCTGGTTGTTATTAGTAAAAAGAACACACATGCAGAGTCCTTGGGTGGGTGGTGTGGTGTGGTCTTCAAGAGAACATTATCAATGGCACTAGTGGATCCATATGTGGTATGTGAAAGAAAACATGCAATGACGGTTGTTGTTAAAAAGAACACACATGCAATGACACTGGTGGATCCATAGGTGGTATGTGAAAAGAACACACATTTCAATGACTCTAGTTGTTGTTAGTAAAAAGAACACACATGGAATCACACTGGTGGATCAATGGGTGGATTGTGAAAAGAGCACACATTTCAATGACTCTGGTTGTTGTTAGTAAAAAGAACACACATGCAATGACACTGGTGGATCCATAGGTGGATTGTGAAAAGAGCACACATGCAACACTTCTCAAGTTGTTAGTAAAAGAGCAACACATGCAATGACACTGGTGGATCCATGTGTGGATTTTGAAGAGAACACACATGCAATGACTCTGGTGGATCCATATGTGGTATGTGAGAAGAACAGTCATGAAATGACTCTGGTTGTTGTTAGTAAAAAGAACACACATGCAATGACACTGGTGGATCCATAGGTGGATTAAGAAAAGAGCACACATGCAATGACACTGTGGAGTTGTTGTTAGTGAAAAGAACATACATGCAATGACACTGGTGGATCCATGTGTGGTCTCTGAAGAGAGCACACATTTCAATGACTCTGGTTGTTGTTAGTAAAAAGAACACACATGCAATGACACTGGTGGATCCACGTGTGGTGTCTGAAGAGAACACACATGCAATGACTCTGGTTGTTGTTACTAAAAAGAACACACATGCAATGACACTTGTGGATTCATGTGTGGATTGTGAAGAGAACACACATGCAATGACACTGGTGGATCCATAGGTGGTATGTGAGAAGAACAGTCATGAAATGACTCTGGTTGTTGTTAGTAAAAGAACACACATGCAATGTCACCATGGATCCATAGGTGGATTGTGAAAAGAGCACACATGGAATGACACCGTGGATCCATATGTGGTATGTGAAAAGAACACACATGCAATGACTCAGTTGACTTGTTAGTGAAAAGAACATACATGCAATGACACTAGTGGATCCATGTGGTCTGAAGAGAGAACACACATTTCAATGACACTGTGGATCCATATGTGGTATGTGAAAAGAACACACATGCAATGACTCAGTTGTTGTTACTAAAAAGAACACACATGCAATGACACTGGTGGATCCATAGGTGGTATGTCGAAGAACAATCATGAAATGACTCTGGTTGTTGTTAGTTAAAGAACACACATGCAATGACACCGGTGGATTGTGAAAAGAACACACATGCAATGACACCGGTGGACCCATAGGTGGATTGTGAAAAGAGCACAAATGCAATGACACTGGTGGATCCATATGTGGTATGTGAAAAGAACACACATGCAATGACTCCAGTTGTTGTTAGTGAAAAGAACACACATGCAATGACACTGGTGGATCCATAGGTGGATTGTGAAAAGATCACACATGCAATGACACTGGTGGATCCATATGTGGTATGTGAAAAGAACACACATGCAATGACCCCAAATGTTGTTAGTGAAAAGAACACACATGCAATGACAGTGGTGGACCCATGTGTGGTCTCCAAGAGAGCACACATTTCAATGACTCTGGTTGTTGTTAGTAAAAGAACACACATGCAATGACATCGGTGGATCCATGTGTGGTCCTGAAAGAGAACACATGCAATGACACTGGTTGTTGTTACTAAAAGAACACACATGCAATGACACTTGTGGATCCATGTGTGGATTATGAAGAGAACACACATGCAATGACACTGTGGATCCATAGGTGGTATGTGAGAAGAACAGTCATGAAATGACTCAGTTGTTGTTAGTAAAAGAACACAAATGCAATGACACTGGTGAATCCATAGGTGGATTAAGAAAAGAGCACACATGCAATGACACTGGTGGATCCATATGGTATGTGAAAAGAACACACATGCAATGACTCAGTTGTTGTTAGTGAAAAGAACATACATGCAATGACACTAGTGGATCCATGTGTGGTCTTTGAAGAGCACACATTTCAATGGCTCTGGTTGTTGTTAGTAAAAAGAACACACATGCAATGACACTGTGGATCCATGTGGTATCTGAAGAGAACACACATGCAATGACTGGTTGTTGTTACTAAAAGAACACATGCAATGACACTGTGGATCCATGTGTGGATTGAAGAACACACATGCAATGACACTGGTGGATCCATAGGTGGTATGTGAGAAGAATAGTCATGAAATGACTCGTTGTTGTTAGTAAAAAGAACACACATGCAATGACACTCGTGAATCCATAGGTGGATTAAGAAAAGAGCACACATGCAATGACACTAGTGGATCCATATGTATGTGAAAAGAACACACATGCAATGACTCCAGTTGTTGTTAGTGAAAAGAACACACATGCAATGACACTTTGGTGGATCCATGTGTGTCTCACACATTTCACACATTTCTGTTGTCTAGAAAAGAGCACACATGCAATGACTCTGGTTGTTAGTAAAAACACACATGCAATGACACTGGTGGATCCATGTGTGGATTGTGAAGAACACACATGCAATGACACTGTTGGATCCATAGGTGGTATGTGAGAAGAACAATCATGAAAGGACTCTGTTGTTGTTAGTAAAAGAACACACATGCAATGACACTTGTGGATCCATAGGTGGATTGTGGAAAGAGCGCATATGCAATGACACTGGTGGATCTGTATGTGGTATGTGAAAAGAACACACATGCAATGACTCCAGTTGTTGTTAGTGAAAAGAACAGACATGCAATGACACTATGGATCCATGTGGTCTCTGAAGAGAACACACATTTCAATGACACTGGTGGATCCATATGTTGTATGTTAAAAGAACACACATGCAATGACACTTGTGGATTCATGTGTGGATTGTGAAGAGAACACACATGCAATGACACTGGTGGATCCATAGGTGGTATGTGAGAAGAACAGTCATGAAATGACTCTGGTTGTTGTTAGTAAAAAGAACACACATGCAATGACACGCGGATCCATAGGTGGATTGTGAAAAGAGCACACATTGGAATGACACTGGTGGATCCATATGTGGTATGTGAAAAGAACACACATGCAATGACTCCAGTTGTTGTTACTAAAAAGAACACAATTGCAATGACGCTGGTGGATCCATAGGTGGTATGTCAGAAGAACAATCATGAAATGACTCTGGTTGTTGTTAGTTAAAAGAACACACATGCAATGACACCGGTGGATCCATAGGTGGATTGTGAAAAGAACACACATGCAATGACACCGGTGGACCCATAGGTGGATTGTGAAAAGAGCACAAATGCAATGACACTAGTGGATCCATATGTGGTATGTGAAAAGAACTCACATGCAATGACTCCAGTTGTTGTTAGTGAAAAGAACACACATGCAATGACACTGGTGGATCCATAGGTGGATTGTGAAAAGATCACACACGCAATGACATTGGTGGATCCATATGTGGTATGTGAAAAGAACACACATGCAATGATTCCAAATATTGTTAGTGAAAAGAACATACATGCAATGACAGTGGTGGACCCATGTGTGGTCTCTGAAGAGAGCAGACATTTCAATGACTCTGGTTGTTGTTAGTAAAAAGAACACACATGCAATGACATGTGGATCCATGTGTGGTCTCAAGAGAAACACACATGCAATGACACTGGTTGTTGTTACTAAAAAGAACACACATGCAATGACACTTGTGGATCCATGTGTGGATTATGAAGAGAACACACATGCAATGACACTGGTGGATCCATAGGTGGTATGTGAGAAGAACAGTCATGAAATGACTCTGGTTGTTGTTAGTAAAAAGAACGCACATGCAATGACACTGGTGGATCCATAGGTGGATTAAGAAAAGAGCACACATGCAATGACACTGGTGGATCCATAAGTGGTATGTGAAACACACATGCAATGACTCCAGTTGTTGTTAGTGAAAAGAACATACATGCAATGACACTGGTGGACCCATGTGTGGTCTCTGAAGAGAGCAGACATTTCAATGACTCTGGTTGTTGTTAGTAAAAAGAACACACATGCAATGACACCGGTGGATCCATAGGTGGATTGTGAAAAGAGCACACATGCAATGACACTAGTGGATCCATATGTAGTATGTGAAAAGAACACACATGCAATGACTCCAGTTGTTGTTAGTGAAAAGAACACACATGCAATGACACTGGTGGATCCATGTGTGGTCTCTGAAGAGAACACACATTTCAGTGACTCTGGTTGTTGTTAGTAAAAAGAGCACACATGCAATGACTCTGGTTGTTACTAAAAATAACACACATGCAATGACACTGGTGGATCCATGTGTGGATTGTGAAGATAACACACATGCAATGACACTGTTGGATCCATAGGTGGTATGTGAGAAGAACAATCATGAAAGGACTCTGGTTGTTGTTAGTAAAAAGAACACACATGCAATGACACTGGTGGATCCATAGGTGGATTGTGAAAAGAGCACACATGCAATGACACTGGTGGATCCATATGTGGTATGTGAAAAGAACACACATGCAATGACTCCAGTTAGTGTTAGTGAAAAGAACATACATGCAATGACACTAGTGGATCCATGTGTGGTCTCTGAAGAGAACACACATTTCAATGACACTGGTGGATCCATATGTGGTATGTGAAAAGAACACACATGCAATGACACTTGTGGATTCATGTGTGGATTGTGAAGAGAACACACATGCAATGACACCGGTGGATCCATAGGTGGTATGTGAGAAGAACAGTCATGAAATGACTCTGGTTGTTGTTAGTAAAAAGAACACACATGCAATGTCACTGGCGGATCCATAGGTGGATTGTGAAAAGAGCACACATGGAATGACACTGGTGGATCCATATGTGGTATGTGAAAAGAACACACATGCAATGACTCCAGTTGTTGTTACTAAAAAGAACACAATTGCAATGACGCTGGTGGATCCATAGGTGGTATGTGAGAAGAACAATCATGAAATGACTCTGGTTGTTGTTAGTTAAAAGAACACACATGCAATGACACCGGTGGATCCATAGGTGGATTGTGAAAAGAACACACATGCAATGACACTGGTGGACCCATAGGTGGATTGTGAAAAGAGCACAAATGCAATGACACTAGTGGATCCATATGTGGTATGTGAAAAGAACTCACATGCAATGACTCCAGTTGTTGTTAGTGAAAAGAACACACATGCAATGACACTGGTGGATCCATAGGTGGATTGTGAAAAGATCACACACGCAATGACACTGGTGGATCCATATGTGGTATGTGAAAAGAACACACATGCAATGATTCCAAATATTGTTATCGAAAAGAACATACATGCAATGACACTGGTGGACCCATGTGTGGTCTCTGAAGAGAGCAGACATTTCAATGACTCTGGTTGTTGTTAGTAAAAAGAACACACATGCAATGACACTGGTGGACCCATCTGTGGTCCCTGAAGAGAACACACATGCAATGACACTTGTTGTTGTTACTAAAAAGAACATACATGCAATGACACTGGTGGATCCATGTGTGGATTGTGAAGAGAACACACATGCAATGACACTGGTGGATCCATAGGTGGTATGTGAGAAGAACAGTCATGAAATGACTCTGGTTGTTGTTAGTAAAAAGAACGCACATGCAATGACACTGGTGGATCCATAGGTGGATTAAGAAAAGAGCACACATGCAATGACACTGGTGGATCCATAAGTGGTATGTGAAACACACATGCAATGACTCCAGTTGTTGTTAGTGAAAAGAACATACATGCAATGACACTGGTGGACCCATGTGTGGTCTCTGAAGAGAGCAGACATTTCAATGACTCTGGTTGTTGTTAGTAAAAAGAACACACATGCAATGACACCGGTGGATCCATAGGTGGATTGTGAAAAGAGCACACATGCAATGACACTGGTTGTTGTTACTAAAAATAACACACATGCAATGACACTGGTGGATCCATGTGTGGATTGTGAAGAGAACACACATGCAATGACACTGTTGGATCCATAGGTGGTATGTGAGAAGAACAATCATGAAAGGACTCTGGTTGTTGTTAGTAAAAAGAACACACATGCAATGACACTGGTGGATCCATAGGTGGATTGTGAAAAGAGCACACATGCAATGACACTGGTGGATCCATATGTGGTATGTGAAAAGAACACACATGCAATGACTCCAGTTAGTGTTAGTGAAAAGAACATACATGCAATGACACTAGTGGATCCATGTGTGGTCTCTGAAGAGAACACACATTTCAATGACACTGGTGGATCCATATGTGGTATGTGAAAAGAACACACATGCAATGACACTTGTGGATTCATGTGTGGATTGTGAAGAGAACACACATGCAATGACACCGGTGGATCCATAGGTGGTATGTGAGAAGAACAGTCATGAAATGACTCTGGTTGTTGTTAGTAAAAAGAACACACATGCAATGTCACTGGCGGATCCATAGGTGGATTGTGAAAAGAGCACACATGGAATGACACTGGTGGATCCATATGTGGTATGTGAAAAGAACACACATGCAATGACTCCAGTTGTTGTTACTAAAAAGAACACAATTGCAATGACGCTGGTGGATCCATAGGTGGTATGTGAGAAGAACAATCATGAAATGACTCTGGTTGTTGTTAGTTAAAAGAACACACATGCAATGACACCGGTGGATCCATAGGTGGATTGTGAAAAGAACACACATGCAATGACAGGTGGACCCATAGGTGGATTGTGAAAAGAGCACAAATGCAATGACACTAGTGGATCCATATGTGGTATGTGAAAAGAACTCACATGCAATGACTCCAGTTGTTGTTAGTGAAAAGAACACACATGCAATGACACTGGTGGATCCATAGGTGGATTGTGAAAAGATCACACACGCAATGACACTGGTGGATCCATATGTGGTATGTGAAAAGAACACACATGCAATGATTCCAAATATTGTTATCGAAAAGAACATACATGCAATGACACTGGTGGAACCATATGTGGTCTCTCAAGAGCATACATTTCAATGACTCTGGTTGTTGTTAGTAAAAAGAACACACATGCAATGACACTGGTGGACCCATCTGTGGTCCCTGAAGAGAACACACATGCAATGACACTTGTTGTTGTTACTAAAAAGAACATACATGCAATGACACTGGTGGATCCATGTGTGGATTGTGAAGAGAACACACATGCAATGACACTGGTGGATCCATAGGTGGTATGTGAGAAGAAATGCATGAAATGACTCGTTGTTGTTAGTAAAAAGAACGCACATGCAATGACACTGGTGGATCCATAGGTGGATTAAGAAAAGAGCACACATGCAATGACACTGGTGGATCCATAAGTGGTATGTGAAACACACATGCAATGACTCCAGTTGTTGTTAGTGAAAAGAACATACATGCAATGACACTGGTGGACCCATGTGTGGTCTCTGAAGAGAGCAGACATTTCAATGACTCTGGTTGTTGTTAGTAAAAAGAACACACATGCAATGACACTGGTGGATCCATGTGTGGTCCCTGAAGAGAACACACATGCAATGACATTGGTTGTTGTTACTAAAAAGAACACACATGCAATGACACTGGTGGATCCATGTGCGGATTATGAAGAGAACACACATGCAATGACACTGGTGGATCCATAGGTGGTATGTGAGAAGAACAGTCATGAAATGACTCTGGTTGTTGTTAGTAAAAAGAACGCACATGCAATGACACTGGTGGATCCATAGGTGGATTAAGAAAAGAGCACACATGCAATGACACTGGTGGATCCATATGTGGTATGTGAAAAGAACAGACATGCAATGACTCCAGTTGTTGTTAGTGAAAAGAACATACATGCAATGACACTAGTGGATCCATGTGTGGTCTTTGAAGAGAGCACACATTTCAATGACTCTGGTTGTTGTTAGTAAAAAGAACACACATGCAATGACACTGGTGGATCCATGTGTGGTCCCTGAAGAGAACACACATGCAATGACGCTGGTTGTTGTTACTAAAAAGAACACACATGCAATGACACTGGTGGATCCATGTGTGGATTGTGAAGAGAACACACATGCAATGACACTGCTGGATCCATAGGTGGTATGTGAGAAGAATAGTCATGAAATGACTCTGGTTGTTGTTAGTAAAAAGAACACACATGCAATGACACTGGTGGATCCATAGGTGGATTGTGAAAAGAGCACACATGCAATGACACTAGTGGATCCATATGTAGTATGTGAAAAGAACACACATGCAATGACTCCAGTTGTTGTTAGTGAAAAGAACACACATGCAATGACACTGGTGGATCCATGTGTGGTCTCTGAAGAGAACACACATTTCAGTGACTCTGGTTGTTGTTAGTAAAAAGAGCACACATGCAATGACTCTGGTTGTTGTTACTAAAAAGAACACACATGCAATGACACTGGTGGATCCATGTGTGGATTGTGAAGAGAACACACATGCAATGACACGGGTGGATCCTTAGGTGGTAGATGAGACGACCAGTCAGGAATGGACTCCCGTTGTTGTTAGTAAAAAGAACACACATGCAATGACACTGGTGGATCCATAGGTGGATTGTGAAAAGAGCACACATGCAATGACACTGGTGGATCCATATGTGGTATGTGAAAAGAACACACATGCAATGACTCCAGTTAGTGTTAGTGAAAAGAACATACATGCAATGACACTAGTGGATCCATGTGTGGTCTCTGAAGAGAACACACATTTCAATGACACTGGTGGATCCATATGTGTTATGTGAAAAGAACACACATGCAATGACTCCAGTTGTTGTTACTAAAAAGAACACACATGCAATGACACTGGTGGATCCATAGGTGGTATGTGAAAAGAACACACATTTCAATGACTCTGGTTGTTGTTAGTAAAATGAACACACATGCAATGACACTGGTGGATCCATAGGTGGATTGTGAAAAGAGCACACATTTCAATGCTCTGGTTGTTGTTAGTAACAAGAACACACATGCAATGACACTGGTGGATCCATAGGTGGATTGTGAAAATAGCACACATGCAATGACTCTGGTTGTTGTTAGTAAAAAGAGCACACATGCAATGACACTGGTGGATCCATGTGTGGATTGTGAAGAGAACACACATGCAATGACACTGGTGGATCCATATGTGGTATGTGAGAAGAACACTCATTCAATGACTCTGGTTGTTATTAGTAAAAAGAACACACATGCAATGACACTGGTGGATCCATAGGTGGATTGTGAAAAGAGCACCCATGCAATGACACTGGTGGATCCATATGCGGTATGTGAAAGGAACACACATGCAATGACTCCAGTTGTTGTTAGTGAAAAGAACATACATGCAATGACACTGGTGGATCCATGTGTGGTCTCTGAAGAGAGCACACATTTCAATGACTCTGGTTGTTGTTAGTAAAAAGAACACACATGCAATGACACTGGTAGATCCATGTGTGGTATCTGAAGAGAACACACATGCAATGACTCTGGTTGTTGTTACTAAAAAGAACAAACATGCAATGACACTGGTGGATCCATGTCTGGGTTGTGAAGAGAACACACATGCAATGACACTGGTGGATCCATAGGTGGTATGTGAGAAGAACAGCCATGAAATGACTCTGGTTGTTGTTAGTAAAAAGAACACACATGCAGTGTCACTGGTGGATCCATGTGTGGTTTCTGAAGAGAACACACATTTCAATGGCACTAGTGGATCCATATGTGGTATGTGAAAAGAAAACACATGCAATGACTCTGGTTGTTGTTACAAAAAAAGAACACACATGCAATGACACTGGTGGATCCATAGGTGGTATGTGAAAAGAACACACATTTCAATGACTCTAGTTGTTGTTAGTAAAAAGAACACACATGGAATCACACTGGTGGATCAATGGGTGGATTGTGAAAAGAGCACACATTTCAATGACTCTTGTTGTTCGTCAAAAGAACACACATGCAATGACACTGTGGATCCATAGGTGGATTGTGAAAAGCACACATGCAATGACTCTGGTTGTTAGTAAAAAGAGCAAACATGCAATGACACTGGTGGATCCATGTGTGGATTTTGAAGAGAACACACATGCAATGACTCTGGTGGATCCATATGTGGTATGTGAGAAGAACAGTCATGAAATGACTCTGGTTGTTGTTAGTAAAAAGAACACACATGCAATGACACTGGTGGATCCATAGGTGGATTAAGAAAAGAACACACATGCAATGACACTGGTGGATCCATATGTGGTATGTGAAAAGAACACACAAGCAATGACTCCAGTTGTTGTTAGTGAAAAGAACATACATGCAATGACACTGGTGGATCCATGTGTGGTCTCTGAAGAGAGCACACAACTCTGGTTGTTGTTAGTAAAAAGAACACACATGCAATGACACTTGTGGATCCACGTGTGGTCTCTGAAGAGAACACACATGCAATGACTCTGGTTGTTGTTACTAAAAAGAACACACATGCAATGACACTTGTGGATTCATGTGTGGATTGTGAAGAGAACACACATGCAATGACACTGGTGGATCCATAGGTGGTATGTGAGAAGAACAGTCATGAAATGACTCTGGTTGTTGTTAGTAAAAAGAACACACATGCAATGTCACTGGCGGATCCATAGGTGGATTGTGAAAAGAGCACACATGGAATGACACTGGTGGATCCATATGTGGTATGTGAAAAGAACACACATGCAATGACTCCAGTTGTTGTTAGTGAAAAGAACATACATGCAATGACACTAGTGGATCCATGTGTGGTCTTTGAAGAGAGCACACATTTCAATGACTCTCGTTGTTGTTAGTAAAAAGAACACACATGCAATGACACTGGTGGATCCATGTGTGGTCCCTGAAGAGAACACACATGCAATGACGCTGGTTGTTGTTACTAAAAAGAACACACATGCAATGACACTGGTGGATCCATGTGTGGATTGTGAAGAGAACACACATGCAATGACACTGCTGGATCCATAGGTGGTATGTGAGAAGAATAGTCATGAAATGACTCTGGTTGTTGTTAGTAAAAAGAACACACATGCAATGACACTGGTGGATCCATAGGTGGATTGTGAAAAGAGCACACATGCAATGACACTAGTGGATCCATATGTAGTATGTGAAAAGAACACACATGCAATGACTCCAGTTGTTGTTAGTGAAAAGAACACACATGCAATGACACTGGTGGATCCATGTGTGGTCTCTGAAGAGAACACACATTTCAGTGACTCTGGTTGTTGTTAGTAAAAAGAGCACACATGCAATGACTCTGGTTGTTGTTACTAAAAAGAACACACATGCAATGACACTGGTGGATCCATGTGTGGATTGTGAAGAGAACACACATGCAATGACACTGTTGGATCCATAGGTGGTATGTGAGAAGAACAGTCATGAAAGGACTCTGGTTGTTGTTAGTAAAAAGAACACACATGCAATGACACTGGTGGATCCATAGGTGGATTGTGAAAAGAGCACACATGCAATGACACTGGTGGATCCATATGTGGTATGTGAAAAGAACACACATGCAATGACTCGTTAGTGTTAGTGAAAAGAACATACATGCAATGACACTAGTGGATCCATGTGGTCTCTGAAGAGAACACACATTTCAATGACACTGTGGATCCATATGTGTTATGTGAAAAGAACACACATGCAATGACTCGATTGTTGTTACTAAACAGAACACACATGCAATGACACTGGTGGATCCATAGGTGGTATGTGAAAAGAACACACATTTCAATGACTCTGGTTGTTGTTAGTAAAATGAACACACATGCAATGACACTGGTGGATCCATAGGTGGATTGTGAAAAGAGCACACATTTCAATGCTCTGGTTGTTGTTAGTAACAAGAACACACATGCAATGACACTGGTGGATCCATAGGTGGATTGTGAAAATAGCACACATGCAATGACTCTGGTTGTTGTTAGTAAAAAGAGCACACATGCAATGACACTGGTGGATCCATGTGTGGATTGTGAAGAGAACACACATGCAATGACACTGGTGGATCCATATGTGGTATGTGAGAAGAACACTCATTCAATGACTCTGGTTGTTATTAGTAAAAAGAACACACATGCAATGACACTGGTGGATCCATAGGTGGATTGTGAAAAGAGCACCCATGCAATGACACTGGTGGATCCATATGCGGTATGTGAAAGGAACACACATGCAATGACTCCAGTTGTTGTTAGTGAAAAGAACATACATGCAATGACACTGGTGGATCCATGTGTGGTCTCTGAAGAGAGCACACATTTCAATGACTCTGGTTGTTGTTAGTAAAAAGAACACACATGCAATGACACTGGTAGATCCATGTGTGGTATCTGAAGAGAACACACATGCAATGACTCTGGTTGTTGTTACTAAAAAGAACAAACATGCAATGACACTGGTGGATCCATGTCTGGGTTGTGAAGAGAACACACATGCAATGACACTGGTGGATCCATAGGTGGTATGTGAGAAGAACAGCCATGAAATGACTCTGGTTGTTGTTAGTAAAAAGAACACACATGCAGTGTCACTGGTGGATCCATGTGTGGTTTCTGAAGAGAACACACATTTCAATGGCACTAGTGGATCCATATGTGGTATGTGAAAAGAAAACACATGCAATGACTCTGGTTGTTGTTACAAAAAAAGAACACACATGCAATGACACTGGTGGATCCATAGGTGGTATGTGAAAAGAACACACATTTCAATGACTCTAGTTGTTGTTAGTAAAAAGAACACACATGGAATCACACTGGTGGATCAATGGGTGGATTGTGAAAAGAGCACACATTTCAATGACTCTGGTTGTTGTTAGTAAAAAGAACACACATGCAATGACACTGGTGGATCCATAGGTGGATTGTGAAAAGAGCACACATGCAATGACTCTGGTTGTTAGTAAAAAGAGCAAACATGCAATGACACTGGTGGATCCATGTGTGGATTTTGAAGAGAACACACATGCAATGACTCTGGTGGATCCATATGTGGTATGTGAGAAGAACAGTCATGAAATGACTCTGGTTGTTGTTAGTAAAAAGAACACACATGCAATGACACTGGTGGATCCATAGGTGGATTAAGAAAAGAACACACATGCAATGACACTGGTGGATCCATATGTGGTATGTGAAAAGAACACACAAGCAATGACTCCAGTTGTTGTTAGTGAAAAGAACATACATGCAATGACACTGGTGGATCCATGTGTGGTCTCTGAAGAGAGCACACAACTCTGGTTGTTGTTAGTAAAAAGAACACACATGCAATGACACTTGTGGATCCACGTGTGGTCTCTGAAGAGAACACACATGCAATGACTCTGGTTGTTGTTACTAAAAAGAACACACATGCAATGACACTTGTGGATTCATGTGTGGATTGTGAAGAGAACACACATGCAATGACACTGGTGGATCCATAGGTGGTATGTGAGAAGAACAGTCATGAAATGACTCTGGTTGTTGTTAGTAAAAAGAACACACATGCAATGTCACTGGCGGATCCATAGGTGGATTGTGAAAAGAGCACACATGGAATGACACTGGTGGATCCATATGTGGTATGTGAAAAGAACACACATGCAATGACTCCAGTTGTTGTTAGTGAAAAGAACATACATGCAATGACACTAGTGGATCCATGTGTGGTCTCTGAAGAGAACACACATTTCAATGACACTGGTGGATCCATATGTGGTATGTGAAAAGAACACACATGCAATGACTCCAGTTGTTGTTACTAAAAAGAACACAATTGCAATGACGCTGGTGGATCCATAGGTGGTATGTGAGAAGAACAATCATGAAATGACTCTGGTTGTTGTTAGTTAAAAGAACACACATGCAATGACACCGGTGGATCCATAGGTGGATTGTGAAAAGAACACACATGCAATGACACCGGTGGACCCATAGGTGGATTGTGAAAAGAGCACAAATGCAATGACACTAGTGGATCCATATGTGGTATGTGAAAAGAACTCACATGCAATGACTCCAGTTGTTGTTAGTGAAAAGAACACACATGCAATGACACTGGTGGATCCATAGGTGGATTGTGAAAAGATCACACACGCAATGACACTGGTGGATCCATATGTGGTATGTGAAAAGAACACACATGCAATGATTCCAAATATTGTTAGTGAAAAGAACATACATGCAATGACACTGGTGGACCCATGTGTGGTCTCTGAAGAGAGCAGACATTTCAATGACTCTGGTTGTTGTTAGTAAAAAGAACACACATGCAATGACACTGGTGGATCCATGTGTGGTCCCTTAAGAGAACACACATGCAATGACACTGGTTGTTGTTACTAAAAAGAACACACATGCAATGACACTGGTGGATCCATGTGTGGATTATGAAGAGAACACACATGCAATGACACTGGTGGATCCATAGGTGGTATGTGAGAAGAACTGTCATGAAATGACTCTGGTTGTTGTTAGTAAAAAGAACGCACATGCAATGACACTGGTGGATCCATAGGTGGATTAAGAAAAGAGCACACATGCAATGACACTGGTGGATCCATATGTGGTATGTGAAAAGAACAGACATGCAATGACTCCAGTTGTTGTTAGTGAAAAGAACATACATGCAATGACACTAGTGGATCCATGTGTGGTCTTTGAAGAGAGCACACATTTCAAGGCTCTGGTTGTTGTTAGTAAAAAGAACACACATGCAATGACACTGGTGGATCCATGTGTGCTCCCTGAAGAGAACACACATGCAATGACGCTGGTTGTTGTTACTAAAAAGAACACACATGCAATGACACTGGTGGATCCATGTGTGGATTGTGAAGAGAAAACACATGCAATGACACTGGTGGATCCATAGGTGGTATGTGAGAAGAACAGTCATGAAAGGACTCTGGTTGTTGTTAGTAAAAAGAACACACATGCAATGACGCTGGTGGATCCATAGGTGGATTGTGAAAAGAGCACACATGCAATGACACTGGTGGTTCCATATGTGGTATGTGAAAAGAACACACATGCAATGACTCCAGTTAGTGTTAGTGAAAAGAACATACATGCAATGACACTAGTGGATCCATGTGTGGTCTCTGAAGAGAACACACATTTCAATGACACTGGTGGATCCATATGTGGTATGTGAAAAGAACACACATGCAATGACTCTGGTTGTTGTTACTAAAAATAACACACATGCAATGACACTGGTGGATCCATGTGTGGATTGTGAAGAGAACACACATGCAATGACACTGTTGGATCCATAGGTGGTATGTGAGAAGAACAGTCATGAAAGGACTCTGGTTGTTGTTAGTAAAAAGAACACACATGCAATGACACTGGTGGATCCATAGGTGGATTGTGAAAAGAGCACACATGCAATGACACTGGTGGATCCATATATGGTATGTGAAAAGAACACACATGCAATGACTCCAGTTAGTGTTAGTGAAAAGAACATACATGCAATGACACTAGTGGATCCATGTGTGGTCTCTGAAGAGAACACACATTTCAATGACACTGGTGGATCCATATGTGGTATGTGAAAAGAACACACATGCAATGACACTTGTGGATTCATGTGTGGATTGTGAAGAGTACACACATGCAATGACACTGGTGGATCCATAGGTGGTATGTGAGAAGAACAGTCATGAAATGACTCTGGTTGTTGTTAGTAAAAAGAACACACATGCAATGTCACTGGCGGATCCATAGGTGGATTGTGAAAAGAGCACACATGGAATGACACTGGTGGATCCATATGTGGTATGTGAAAAGAACACACATGCAATGACTCCAGTTGGTTTTAGTGAAAAGAACATACATGCAATGACACTAGTGGACCCATATGTGGTATGTGAAAAGAACACACATGCAATGACTCCAGTTGTTGTTACTAAAAAGAACACAATTGCAATGACGCTGGTGGATCCATAGGTGGTATGTGAGAAGAACAATCATGAAATGACTCTGGTTGTTGTTAGTTAAAAGAACACACATGCAATGACACCGGTGGATCCATAGGTGGATTGTGAAAAGAACACACATGCAATGACACTGGTGGACCCATAGGTGGATTGTGAAAAGAGCACAAATGCAATGACACTAGTGGATCCATATGTGGTATGTGAAAAGAACTCACATGCAATGACTCCAGTTGTTGTTAGTGAAAAGAACACACATGCAATGACACTGGTGGATCCATAGGTGGATTGTGAAAAGATCACACACGCAATGACACTGGTGGATCCATATGTGGTATGTGAAAAGAACACACATGCAATGATTCCAAATATTGTTATCGAAAAGAACATACATGCAATGACACTGGTGGACCCATGTGTGGTCTCCAAGAGCAGACATTTCAATGACTCGTTGTTGTTAGTAAAAGAACACACATGCAATGACATCGTGGACCCATGTGTGGTCTCAAGAGAACACATGCAATGACACTGGTTGTTGTTACTAAAAAGAACATACATGCAATGACACTGGTGGATCCATGTGTGGATTGTGAAGAGAACACACATGCAATGACACTGGTGGATCCATAGGTGGTATGTGAGAAGAACAGTCATGAAATGACTCTGGTTGTTGTTAGTAAAAAGAACGCACATGCAATGACACTGGTGGATCCATAGGTGGATTAAGAAAAGAGCACACATGCAATGACACTGGTGGATCCATAAGTGGTATGTGAAACACACATGCAATGACTCCAGTTGTTGTTAGTGAAAATAACATACATGCAATGACATCAGGATCCATGTGTGGTCTCTGAAGAGAGCACACATTTCAATGACTCTGGTTGTTGTTAGTAAAAAGAACACACATGCAATGACACTGGTGGATCCATGTGTGGTCCCTAAAGAGAACACACATGCAATGACATTGGTTGTTGTTACTAAAAAGAACACACATGCAATGACACTGGTGGATCCATGTGTGGATTATGAAGAGAACACACATGCAATGACACTGGTGGATCCATAGGTGGTATGTGAGAAGAACAGTCATGAAATGACTCTGGTTGTTGTTAGTAAAAAGAACGCACATGCAATGACACTGGTGGATCCATAGGTGGATTAAGAAAAGAGCACACATGCAATGACACTGGTGGATCCATAAGTGGTATGTGAAACACACATGCAATGACTCCAGTTGTTGTTAGTGAAAATAACATACATGCAATGACACTGGTGGATCCATGTGTGGTCTCTGAAGAGAGCACACATTTCAATGACTCTGGTTGTTGTTAGTAAAAAGAACACACATGCAATGACACTGGTGGATCCATGTGTGGTCCCTAAAGAGAACACACATGCAATGACATTGGTTGTTGTTACTAAAAAGAACACACATGCAATGACACTGGTGGATCCATGTGTGGATTATGAAGAGAACACACATGCAATGACACTGGTGGATCCATAGGTGGTATGTGAGAAGAACAGTCATGAAATGACTCTGGTTGTTGTTAGTAAAAAGAACGCACATGCAATGACACTGGTGGATCCATAGGTGGATTAAGAAAAGAGCACATGCAATTACACTTGTGTATCCATATGTGTTATGTGAAAAGAACACACATGCAATGACTCCAGTTGTTGTTAGTGAAAAGAACAGACATGCAATGAAACTAGTGGATCCATGTGTGGTCTTTGAAGAGAGCACACATTTCAATGACTGGTTGTTTTTAGTAAAAATAACACACATGCAATGACATCAGGATCCATGTGTGCTCTCAAGAGAACACACATGCAATGACGATGGTTGTTGTTACTAAAAAGAACACACATGCAATGACACTGGTGGATCCATGTGTGGATTGTGAAAAGAACACACATGCAATGACACTGGTGGATCCATAGGTGGTATGTGAGAAGAATAGTCATGAAATGACTCTGGTTGTTGTTAGTAAAAAGAACACACATGCAATGACACTTGTGGATCCATAGGTGGATTGTGAAAGAGCACACATGCAATGACACTAGTGGATCCATATGTAGTATGTGAAAAGAGCACACATGAAATGACTCGTTGTTGTTAGTGAAAAGAACACACATGCAATGACACTGGTGGATCCATGTGTGGTCTCTGAAGAGAACACACATTTCAGTGACTCTGGTTGTTGTTAGTAAAAAGAGCACACATGCAATGACTCTGGTTGTTACTAAAAAGAACACACATGCAATGACACTGGTGGATCCATGTGTGGATTGTGAAGAGAACACACATGCAATGACACTGTTGGATCCATAGGTGGTATGTGAGAAGAACAGTCATGAAAGGACTCTGTTGTTAGTAAAAAGAACACACATGCAATGACACTGGTGGATCCATAGGTGGATTGTGAAAAGAGCACACATGCAATGACACTGGTGGATCCATATGTGGTATGTGAAAAGAACACACATGCAATGACTCCAGTTAGTGTTAGTGAAAAGAACATACATGCAATGACACTAGTGGATCCATGTGTGGTCTCTGAAGAGAACACACATTTCAATGACACTGGTGGATCCATATGTGGTATGTGAAAAGAACACACATGCAATGACTCCAGTTGTTGTTACTAAAAAGAACACACATGCAATGACACTGGTGGATCCATAGGTGGTATGTGAAAAGAACACACATTTCAATGACTCTGGTTGTTGTTAGTAAAATGAACACACATGCAATGACACTGGTGGATCCATAGGTGGATTGTGAAAAGAGCACACATTTCAATGCTCTGGTTGTTGTTAGTAACAAGAACACACATGCAATGACACTGGTGGATCCATAGGTGGATTGTGAAAATAGCACACATGCAATGACTCTGGTTGTTGTTAGTAAAAAGAGCACACATGCAATGACACTGGTGGATCCATGTGTGGATTGTGAAGAGAACACACATGCAATGACACTGGTGGATCCATATGTGGTATGTGAGAAGAACACTCATTCAATGACTCTGGTTGTTGTTAGTAAAAAGAACACACATGCAACGACACTGGTGGATCCATAGGTGGATTGTGAAAAGAGCACACATGCAATGACACTGGTGGATCCATATGCGGTATGTGAAAAGAACACACATGCAATGACTCCAGTTGTTGTTAGTGAAAAGAACATACATGCAATGACAGTGGTGGATCCATGTGTGGTCTCTGAAGAGAGCACACATTTCAATGACTCTGGTTGTTGTTAGTAAAAAGAACACACATGCAATGACACTGGTCGATCCATGTGTGGTCTCTGAAGAGAACACACATGCAATGACTCTGGTTGTTGTTACTAAAAAGAACACACATGCAATGACACTGGTGGATCCATGTGTGGATTGTGAAAAGAACACACATGCAATGACACTGGTGGATCCATAGGTGGTATGTGAGAAGAATAGTCATGAAATGACTCTGGTTGTTGTTAGTAAAAAGAACACACATGCAATGACACTGGTGGATCCATAGGTGGATTGTGAAAAGATCACACACGCAATGACACTGGTGGATCCATATGTGGTATGTGAAAAGAACACACATGCAATGATTCCAAATATTGTTAGTGAAAAGAACATACATGCAATGACACTGGTGGACCCATGTGTGGTCTCTGAAGAGAGCAGACATTTCAATGACTCTGGTTGTTGTTAGTAAAAAGAACACACATGCAATGACACTGGTGGATCCATGTGTGGTCCCTGAAGAGAACACACATGCAATGACACTGGTTGTTGTTACTAAAAAGAACATACATGCAATGACACTGGTGGATCCATGTGTGGATTGTGAAGAGAACACACATGCAATGACACTGGTGGATCCATAGGTGGTATGTGAGAAGAACAGTCATGAAATGACTCTGGTTGTTGTTAGTAAAAAGAACGCACATGCAATGACACTGGTGGATCCATAGGTGGATTAAGAAAAGAGCACACATGCAATGACACTGGTGGATCCATAAGTGGTATGTGAAACACACATGCAATGACTCCAGTTGTTGTTAGTGAAAAGAACATACATGCAATGACACTGGTGGATCCATGTGTGGTCTCTGAAGAGAGCACACATTTCAATGACTCTGGTTGTTGTTAGTAAAAAGAACACACATGCAATGACACTGGTGGATCCATGTGTGGTCCCTAAAGAGAACACACATGCAATGACATTGGTTGTTGTTACTAAAAAGAACACATATGCAATGACACTGGTGGATCCATGTGTGGATTATGAAGAGAACGCACATGCAATGACACTGGTGGATCCATAGGTGGTATGTGAGAAGAACAGTCATGAAATGACTCTGGTTGTTGTTTGTAAAAAGAACGCACATGCAATGACACTGGTGGATCCATAGGTGGATTAAGAAAAGAGCACACATGCAATGACACTGGTGGATCCATATGTGGTATGTGAAAAGAACAGACATGCAATGACTCCAGTTGTTGTTAGTGAAAAGAACATACATGCAATGACACTAGTGGATCCATGTGTGGTCTTTGAAGAGAGCACACATTTCAATGACTCTGGTTGTTGTTAGTAAAAAGAACACACATGCAATGACACTGGTGGATCCATGTGTGCTCCCTGAAGAGAACACACATGCAATGACGCTGGTTGTTGTTACTAAAAAGAACACACATGCAATGACACTGGTGGATCCATGTGTGGATTGTGAAGAGAACACACATGCAATGACACTGGTGGATCCATAGGTGGTATGTGAGAAGAATAGTCATGAAATGACTCTGGTTGTTGTTAGTAAAAAGAACACACATGCAATGACACTGGTGGATCCATAGGTGGATTGTGAAAAGAGCACACATGCAATGACACTAGTGGATCCATATGTAGTATGTGAAAAGAACACACATGCAATGACTCCAGTTGTTGTTAGTGAAAAGAACACACATGCAATGACACTGGTGGATCCATGTGTGGTCTCTGAAGAGAACACACATTTCAGTGACTCTGGTTGTTGTTAGTAAAAAGAGCACACATGCAATGACTCTGGTTGTTACTAAAAAGAACACACATGCAATGACACTGGTGGATCCATGTGTGGATTGTGAAGAGAACACACATGCAATGACACTGTTGGATCCATAGGTGGTATGTGAGAAGAACAGTCATGAAAGGACTCTAGTTGTTGTTAGTAAAAAGAACACACATGCAATGACACTGGTGGATCCATAGGTGGATTGTGAAAAGAGCACACATGCAATGACACTGGTGGATCCATATGTGGTATGTGAAAAGAACACACATGCAATGACTCCAGTTAGTGTTAGTGAAAAGAACATACATGCAATGACACTAGTGGATCCATGTGTGGTCTCTGAAGAGAACACACATTTCAATGACACTGGTGGATCCATATGTGGTATGTGAAAAGAACACACATGCAATGACTCCAGTTGTTGTTACTAAAAAGAACACACATGCAATGACACTGGTGGATCCATAGGTGGTATGTGAAAAGAACACACATTTCAATGACTCTGGTTGTTGTTAGTAAAATGAACACACATGCAATGACACTGGTGGATCCATAGGTGGATTGTGAAAAGAGCACACATTTCAATGCTCTGGTTGTTGTTAGTAACAAGAACACACATGCAATGACACTGGTGGATCCATAGGTGGATTGTGAAAACAGCACACATGCAATGACTCTGGTTGTTGTTAGTAAAAAGAGCACACATGCAATGACACTGGTGGATCCATGTGTGGATTGTGAAGAGAACACACATGCAATGACACTGGTGGATCCATATGTGGTATGTGAGAAGAACACTCATTCAATGACTCTGGTTGTTGTTAGTAAAAAGAACACACATGCAACGACACTGGTGGATCCATAGGTGGATTGTGAAAAGAGCACACATGCAATGACACTGGTGGATCCATATGCGGTATGTGAAAAGAACACACATGCAATGACTCCAGTTGTTGTTAGTGAAAAGAACATACATGCAATGACAGTGGTGGATCCATGTGTGGTCTCTGAAGAGAGCACACATTTCAATGACTCTGGTTGTTGTTAGTAAAAAGAACACACATGCAATGACACTGGTCGATCCATGTGTGGTCTCTGAAGAGAACACACATGCAATGACTCTGGTTGTTGGTACTAAAAAGAACAAACATGCAATGACACTGGTGATCCATGTCTGGATTGTGAAGAGAACACACAAGCAATGACACTGGTGGATCCATAGGTGGTATGTGAGAAGAACAGCCATGAAATGACTCTAGTTGTTGTTAGTAAAAAGAACACACATGCAGTGTCACTGATGGATCCATGTGTGGTCTCTGAAGAGAACACACATTTCAATGGCACTAGTGGATCCATATGTGGTATGTGAAAAGAACACACATGCAATGACTCTGGTTGTTGTTAAAAAAAAAGAACACACATGCAATGACACTGGTGGATCCATAGGTGGTATGTGAAAAGAACACACATTTCAATGACTCTAGTTGTTGTTAGTAAAAAGAACACACATGCAATGACACTGGTGGATCAATGGGTGGATTGAGAAAAGAGCACACATTTCAATGACTCTGGTTGTTGTTAGTAAAAAGAGCAAACATGCAATGACACTGGTGGATCCATGTGTGGATTTTGAAGAGAACACACATGCAATGACTCTGGTTGTTGTTAGTAAAAAGAGCAAACATGCAATGACACTGGTGGATCCATGTGTGCATTTTGAAGAGAACACACATGCAATGACACTGGTGGATCCATATGTGGTATGTGAGAAGAACAGTCATGAAATGACTCTGGTTGTTGTTAGTAAAAAGAACACACATGCAATGACACTGGTGGATCCATAGGTGGATTAAGAAAAGAGCACACATGCAATGACACTGGTGGATCCATATGTGGTATGTGAAAAGAACACACAAGCAATAACTCCAGTTGTTGTTAGTGAAAAGAACACACATGCAATGACACTTGTGGATCCACGTGTGGTCTCTGAAGAGAACACACATGCAATGACTCTGGTTGTTGTTACTAAAAAGAACACACATGCAATGACACTTGTGGATTCATGTGTGGATTGTGAAGAGAACACACATGCAATGACACTGGTGGATCCATAGGTGGTATGTGAGAAGAACAGTCATGAAATGACTCTGGTTGTTGTTAGTAAAAAGAACACACATGCAATGTCACTGGCGGATCCATAGGTGGATTGTGAAAAGAGCACACATGGAATGACACTGGTGGATCCATATGTGGTATGTGAAAAGAACACACATGCAATGACTCCAGTTGTTGTTAGTGAAAATAACATACATGTAATGACACTGGTGGATCCATGTCTGGTCTCTGAAGAGAACACACATTTCAATGACACTGGTGGATCCATATGTGGTATGTGAAAAGAACACACATGCAATGACTCCAGTTGTTGTTACTAAAAAGAACACAATTGCAATGACGCTGGTGGATCCATAGGTGGTATGTGAGAAGAACAGTCATGAAATGACTCTGGTTGTTGTTAGTTAAAAGAACACACATGCAATGACAACGGTGGATCCATAGGTGGATTGCGAAAAGAACACACATGCAATGACACCGGTGGACCCATAGGTGGATTGTGAAAAGAGCACAAATGCAATGACACTAGTGGATCCATATGTGGTATGTGAAAAGAACTCACATGCAATGACTCTAGTTGTTGTTAGTGAAAAGAACACACATGCAATGACACTGGTGGATCCATAGGTGGATTGTGAAAAGAGCACACACGCAATGACACTGGTGGATCCATATGTGGTATGTGAAAAGAACACACATCCAATGATTCCAAATATTGTTAGTGAAAAGAACATACATGCAATGACACTGGTGGATCCATGTGTGGTCTCTGAAGAGAGCAGACATTTCAATGACTCTGGTTGTTGTTAGTAAAAAGAACACACATGCAATGACACTGGTGGATCCATGTGTGGTCCCTGAAGAGAACACACATGCAATGACACTGGTTGTTGTTGCTAAAAAGAACATACATGCAATGACACTGGTGATCCATGTGTGGATTGTGAAGAGAACACACATGCAATGACACTGGTGGATCCATAGGTGGTATGTGAGAAGAACAGTCATGAAATGACTCTGGTTGTTGTTAGTAAAAAGAACGCACATGCAATGACACTGGTGGATCCATAGGTGGATTAAGAAAAGAGCACACATGCAATGACACTGGTGGATCCATATGTGGTATGTGAAACACACATGCAATGACTCCAGTTGTTGTTAGTGAAAAGAACATACATGCAATGACACTAGTGGATCCATGTGTGGTCTTTGAAGAGAGCACACATTTCAATGACTCTGGTTGTTGTTAGTATAAAGAACACACATGCAATGACACTGGTGGATCCATGTGTGGTCCCTGAAGAGAACACACATGCAATGACACTGGTTGTTGTTACTAAAAAGAACACACATGCAATGACACTGGTGGATCCATGTGTGGATTGTGAAGAGAACACACATGCAATGACACTGGTGGATCCATAGGTGGTATGTGAGAAGAACAGTCATGAAATGACTCTGGTTGTTGTTAGTAAAAAGAACACACATGCAATGACACTGGTGGATCCATAGGTGGATTGTGAAAAGAGCACACATGCAATGACACTGGTGGATCCATATGTGGTATGTGAAAAGAACACACATGCAATGACTCCAGTTGTTGTTAGTGAAAAGAACACACATGCAATGACACTGGTGGATCCATGTGTGGTCTCTGAAGAGAACACACATTTCAGTGACTCTGGTTGTTGTTAGTAAAAAGAGCACACATGCAATGACTCTGGTTGTTACTAAAAATAACACACATGCAATGACACTGGTGGATCCATGTGTGGATTGTGAAGAGAACACACATGCAATGACACTGTTGGATCCATAGGTGGTATGTGAGAAGAACAGTCATGAAAGGACTCTGGTTGTTGTTAGTAAAAAGAACACACATGCAATGACACTGGTGGATCCATAGGTGGATTGTGAAAAGAGCACACATGCAATGACACTGGTGGATCCATATGTGGTATGTGAAAAGAACACACATGCAATGACTCTAGTTAGTGTTAGTGAAAAGAACATACATGCAATGACACTAGTGGATCCATGTGTGGTCTCTGAAGAGAACACACATTTCAATGACACTGGTGGATCCATATGTGGTATGTGAAAAGAACACACATGCAATGACTCCAGTTGTTGTTACTAAAAAGAACACACATGCAATGACACTGGTGGATCCATAGGTGGTATGTGAAAAGAACACACATTTCAATGACTCTAGTTGTTGTTAGTAAAATGAACACACATGCAATGACACTGGTGGATCCATAGGTGGATTATGAAAAGAGCACACATTTCAATGCTCTGGTTGTTAGTAACAAGAACACACATGCAATGACACTGGTGGATCCATAGGTGGATTGTGAAAATAGCACACATGCAATGACTCTGGTTGTTGTTAGTAAAAAGAGCACACATGCAATGACACTGGTGGATCCATAGGTGGTATGTGAGAAGAACAGCCATGAAATGACTCTGGTTGTTGTTAGTAAAAAGAACACACATGCAGTGTCACTGGTGGATCCATGTGTGGTCTCTGAAGAGAACACACATTTCAATGGCACTAGTGGATCCATATGTGGTATGTGAAAAGAACACACATGCAATGACTCTGGTTGTTGTTACAAAAAAAGAACACACATGCAATGACACTGGTGGATCCATAGGTGGTATGTGAAAACAACACACATTTCAATGACTCTAGTTGTTGTTAGTAAAAAGAACACACATGCAATGACACTGGTGGATCAATGGGTGGATTGTGAAAAGAGCACACATTTCAATGACTCTGGTTGTTGTTAGTAAAAAGAACACACATGCAATGACACTGGTGGATCCATAGGTGGATTGTGAAAAGAGCACACATGCAATGACGCTGGTTGTTGTTAGTAAAAAGAGCAAACATGCAATGACACTGGTGGATCCATGTGTGGATTTTGAAGAGAACACACATGCAATGACACTGGTGGATCCATATGTGGTATGTGAGAAGAACAGTCATGAAATGACTCTGGTTGTTGTTAGTAAAAAGAACACACATGCAATGACACTGGTGGATCCATAGGTGGATTGTGAAAAGAGCACACATGCAATAACACTGGTGGATCCATATGTGGTATGTGAAAAGAACAAACATGCAATGACTCTAGTTGTTGTTAGTGAAAAGAACATACATGCAATGACACTGGTGGATCCATGTGTGGTCTCTGAAGAGAGCACACATTTCATTGACTCTGTTTGTTGTTAGTAAAAAGAACACACATGCAATGACACTGGTGGATCCATGTGTGGTCTCTAAACAGAACACACATGCAATGACTCTGGTTGTTGTTACTAAAAAGAACACACATGCAATGACACTGGTGGATCCATGTGTGGATCATGAAGAGAACACACATGCAATGACACTGGTGGATCCATAGGTGGTATGTGAGAAGAACAGCCATGAAATGACTCTGGTTGTTGTTAGTAAAAAGAACACACATGCAGTGTCACTGGTGGATCCATGTGTGGTCTCTGAAGCGAACACACATTTCGATGGCACTAGTGGATCCATATGTGGTATGTGAAAAGAACACACATGCAATGACTCTGGTTGTTGTTACAAAAAAAGAACACACATGCAATGACACTGGTGGATCCATAGGTGGTATGTGAAAAGAACACACATTTCAATGACTCTAGTTGTTGTTAGTAAAAAGAACACACATGCAATGACACTAGTGGATCAATGGGTGGATTGTGAAAAGAGCACACATTTCAATGACTTTGGTTGTTGTTAGTAAAAATAACACACATGCAATGACACTGGTGGATCCATAGGTGGATTGTGAAAAGAGCACACATGCAATGACTCTGGTTGTTGTTAGTAAAAAGAGCAAACATGCAATGACACTGGTGGATCCATGTGTGGATTTTGAAGAGAACACACATGCAATGACACTGGTGGATCCATATGTGGTATGTGAGAAGAACAGTCATGAAATGACTCTGGTTGTTGTTAGTAAAAAGAACACACATGCAATGACACTGGTGGATCCATAGGTGGATTGTGAAAAGAGCACACATGCAATAACACTGGTGGATCCATATGTGGTATGTGAAAAGAACACACATGCAATGACTCTAGTTGTTGTTAGTGAAAAGAACATACATGCAATGACACTGGTGGATCCATGTGTGGTTTCTGAAGAGAGCACACATTTCAATGACTCCATTTGTTGTTAGTAAAAAGAACACACATGCAATGACACTGGTGGATCCATGTGTGGTCTCTGAAGAGAACACACATGCAAAGACTCTCGTTGTTGTTACTAAAAAGAACACACATGCAATGACACTGGTGGATCCATGTGTGGATTATGAAGAGAACACACATGCAATGACACTGGTGGATCCATAGGTGCTATGTGAGAAGAACAGCCATGAAATGACTCTGGTTGTTGTTAGTAAAAAGAAGACACATGCAATGTCACTGGTGGATCCATATGTGGTATGTGAAAAAAACACACATGCAGTGACTCTAGTTGTTGTTAGTGAAAATGACATACATGTAATGACACTGATGGATCCATGTGTGGTCTCTGAAGAGAACATACATTGCAATGACACTGGTGGATCCATATGTGGTATGTGAAAAGAACACACATGCAATGAATCCAGTTGTTGTTACTAAAAAGAACACACATGCAATGACACTGGTGGATCCATAGGTGGTCTATGAAAAGAACACACATTTCAATGACTCTGGTTGTTGTTAGTAAAAATAACACACATGCAATGACACTGGTGGATCCATAGCTGGATTGTGAAAAGAGCACACATTTTAATGACTCTGGTTGTTGTTAGTAAAAAGAACACACATGCAATGACACTGGTGGATCCATAGGTGGATTGTGAAAAGAGCACACATGCAATGACATTTGAATGGTACTGGTGAATCCATAGGCGGATTGTGAAAACAGATTTTCCCTCTCTCTCGGTCACAAATCTCACAAAAGCCCAAACGTGTGGAGATCCCAAACATGTGCTCACTCTGGGTGCTATGCCCTGATTGGCTGACACAGATGTCACGCGGATCGTCTCCACCAACTGTTGATCCCATGTGATCCAACGGGCAGGATAACCCCTCCCTTCTCCACTTTTTTTATGCATGGTCAATCCGTGCCACCTCTCTATCCATGCCACCGATACTTTACCCCCATAAAACGGTGAAAATCCATCTATCTAACTGAAATAAATAAAATAAATGATCATATTTTGAAGTAGCCATCGTCTTCGTCTTCCGGTTCGTCCTTGTCTTCGTCAACGCCATGGTCCCTGCCATCACCATCGTCGGTGCCCTCCTCTGACGACTCGACACCGCCCCCTTCCTCGAATAAGCGCGCTATCTCCTCGTCAGAGTCCTCCTCCTCTTCGTAGTCCAACGGGTCCACGTCACTCTCCTCCGCTTCTGCCTCCAACTGATCGATGAACGCCTCCTCGTTGGCCGAGTCGGAATCGTCCAAATAGCTATCTCCTCTCTTCTTCCTGGTCTTCTTCTCGTTCCTCTTCTTGTTCGTACTTGCCGGTGCAACACGCCGCCCCGGCGCTGCTTGCCGCCCGACGCTGCAAGTACCCCACGCTCCTCCTATGTGGCCGGTACGAGCTTCGACGTTGCGGTGTCCTCAAGTGCCGATGTCGATGGATCCTGGCGTTGTCGGACACGACATGCTGCCTCAGCAGGCGACTCGCGAGCACGGACGATGCAGCGAAGAGCCAGGGAAGCAGGATGGTCAGTGGACGGCTTGGACCTGCCATTGCCACGGTGAGGGGGCATCATGCTCGAGGTAGTTGCTCCGAATGGTCGATGGCGGGTACACAGAGTGGGGTGCCGATCTGATCAAGGAAGAGCTGCGGTTTCGTGCGTCGTGTCCATGCATGCATTTGTCGATTATCAAAAAAAAGTAATATCTCGCGTACTGAACATAATTTGATCACAACAAAAGTGGCACAGCGTATTCTAGACTCGTAAATATCTCGTGTGTGCCTGTCACGTGGAGTTCGACGGAGTTGGACGTGATCGCGGCGCAGCTTGCGCGTCATTGCCCCATCAACACGTGACACACGCACGCGGGATGTGCGCGCCGATTCCCGTGACGACCACCCGGCTCGCACTCCCCTTATTATATACTGGATTTTGGGCGGCGTCGAAGACCATTGAAGTGTCCATCGCAATAAAGACAAGTCCCATCGATTCCCTACCCCTGCCTCCATGGCTTCTTTGAGAAGGTAGACCGTACACGGTGGTCTTGTATAATAGTACTAGTACTACTGGACCACGGCCTATACTCTTTACTCTTCTCCCACACTAATAATCAATATCTCCTTCCTCCTGCCGCCGCCACACTCACCCTGCAAGACATGGCTCCACTGAGGAGGGGGAGAGGCCGGTCGACGATCCTCGTGGAGAAAAGGGAGAGAAATCGCCGCGAGGCACTTCTTGCTCTACCAGCCGTTGAATCCCACCCTCTCATCGAGGCCCAATCTCCCCCGACAATGGCACCGAATGTTCTAGCAGGCGAGGGCTCCTCCCGGTACGGTCTCCTTATTCTACTTCTTCTCCATCTCCCTCTCCATCATGATCTTAATCAGCTTCTTCTTGTTTTTCTTCTTCTTCTAGCTCTTCCTCTTCTACGTATTATAGGTCGGTCGTGGAGCCTGAATTCACCATGATAGAGGCATTGCAGGAACCGTTCGGCCCCGTTCCATGTCTCAGCGAGGTAGCAAATCTCCACGCTGATATTTCTCCGAGTTATGATGTGGATTTCTTAGATGTTGTCCGCCCCGCATTGGTTTTTCTTCTTCTTTTGTGAGTTGTATTAGTTTTCATGAATATGACTGGATCTCTTGGTATTTCCTTAATACCGTTGTTCATAGATTCACTATGGATTTTTTGTGATTAGGATTAGTTTATCATGGTCATGAATAGATCTCCAGGTCCATTTTTTAACACTACGGCCAATAGATTCAACGGGGTTTTTTTTATCTGTATTAGTATTCACCTGGGACCTGGAGTGTAATTGTAGAATTCCTATTTCAATTAACATCAACGATGCAGCGATCGAAGGCCGAGTATCATGAGAAGGTGGCCGTGATCAGTTCCAAGATTGCCAACCAACATGAGCTTGCACGCTCCCTCACCCAAGCTAATGAGAGCCTACGCAAGCAATTATCTGTGCAGAAGGAGATCTCGCTAGATTTTGCACGTGATGTCGTTAGGCTGCAGAAAGTGCTCGACCGTAACTTGAACAGGCAAGAACAGGCCATCAAGATAATCAACGAGCTCACGGAGGAGAAGAAGAATCTCGTGGAAAGGTGCATTCTCCTGCAGGACGAAGTCAGCGAGGCACTCAGAGGACGCGTCGAGGAAACCAAGGCTACCATCCGAGCCTACCATGATAGGAACCGTTGCCTAGATGAAGTCAAGGATATGAAGGCGGACATGAGCAGAGGGATCACCGTACTCGAGGGTGTTCGGAAAGAGAACGAGGAGCTAAGGGCATGTCTGGAGGCGTATCGGAGCAATGCCCAAGTCTGATTCCGGTTAGCGGGGACACGAATACCAGTTCGTCCTCCTCTCTTTTGTAATGTTTAGGGTTCAGGGAGCAATGCCCATGTCTGCTTCCTATTATAGGGTGCAATTGCAATAAGAATCCTAGGGCAACTCCTTATCTATCTGGACATGTGTTGGTGTTCATGTTCATGAATGGACACCATGTTCTCTTTCCATTATGTATCTGGACATGGGTTTCTGCATTATGAGTTTTCCACTCTCCCACTACTATTTGGTGATATTGGGAAAAACCCACAGCACACTAAACTGCTGATAAATCTTATTTGTCTTCGAAATTGAAATTATGACAGTGCCACTAGTCGATTCATAAAATGTTGATTAGTCCTAGATTGCTTCTTCCTTGAAATTATGACAGTGCCACTAGTCGATTCAGTTAATTATGGAAACTAACCAACTTGTCCTGGTGAACTGAACAAACCATACTATGTATTTTTTTTTGCAGGGAAAGAGGCGAAAGATCGACCGAGACCTGGTGACCTGGCTAAATGACAAGGTAGCAATCCAAAGGGAGAAGCAGAATTCCCAGAAACTGGCCTTTGACTAACTGTGCGCTGAAGTCGCGGTCCTTTCTGACAAGTGCCACAAACTGAAGGAGTTAAACACCGACTGGGCGAAGCTACACAGTGAAGGTCGTGCCTCGGCTAGGAAGGAGACGGAGATCATCAAAGGATCTTGAAGGAAAATCGTATGGCTACGGACAAAATTCTCCAATCCGTGACGGAGCGCTGGAATCTACAGCTGAAGCACGACATAGTACTGAAGGAGCTGGCCAATCTTAGGGAGGAAAACAGGCACCTCTGGGCCAGGCTCGCTTGAACACAACATATGTCTATTTAGTACTGAATTGCCTGGTTTATCCTCTGAAGTGGTGATTTTGTAAGCGTGAACTTAACTCTATGCATGATATGTGTGTTCGTCTGAAATTAGTTTGCTCGAGGATTGAGTTTGGCTTAGTTCGGAAAGCGCAACTACAAGTCTTACAATTAACTAATTTCACAACATAAATTATTCATCTCGAATTTCCTTTATCCCCTATAGTCTGTCCTTATTCACCCTCGCGCGCCTTCTTCAGTTCTTTCAACAGATCCGCAATGCAGTACTCTAGCTTCTTCTTGTCTTCCCTGAGCTGATCCCTCTCCTTTTCTACATTATGAATCAGCAACCTGTGACTATCCTGAAGCTTCTTTGCAGTTCCAACAACCAAGCTCCCATCAATTCCGTCAGTTAGCTCTAACTACAAATTCTCGATTTCTTGTTCCAGCTCCTTATTTCGTACCGACAGCTTGTATTTTTTTTCAGCTGGATCACTTACATCAGTAAATCTACCCGACCTTTCCAACTCATACATCTCCCATAACTGTGCCAAACATTTCTTAAGTGCATCTGGCCACTCAAGATCCACCCACTCTACTGCTTTACACACCGGGCCAACCTAAAAACACGCACACTATAGTGTTATGAACATGCACGATACATTTTATTTCATGTCATAGTTGCACATAATGTAAACTAACCTGATTTGTACATCCCAAAAACCTTCTCCTAGTGTTACTGCCTTCGAATGCAACATATCTCCTCAATTTTAGCCCATGGTCACATGTCACTTCTCCATCGATATCTAGGCCCTCCCATTCGGAGTCGTAGATCGTCCTTGGTACCTATAGGTAAACACAAAGCTGAAATCGAACATGATTGCATGCACATATGGAGCTCAGATCGAGAGATTTACCATTGCCTAAACCTAGCTCGAGACAACAGAGGAACTCACATCATGGAAGGAATACTCGATGTCGGAGAGAAGGCTATCGCTGCTCGACTGGTCGTCCTCGCCATTCAAGGACAGCATGGCGAATGTGTCATCAAGAAATGACAGTGTCGGCCAGTGAGAGAGAGAGAGAGAGAGAGAGCAGCCCTTCTACCGCTGCAACAATGACTAAATTGGCATGTTACAATAGTTTAATGGATACCATTCCCTTTCCCTAGATTACTGTCTCCTGCCTGATATGGATTCTCTTCACACATTCTCATTTCAAATATTAAACCTGCACTCCCTCCATCCCAATTTCATTGCCTAACGAAAACATACCAGTATATTACATCATCCAAAGAAACAAAATCATGTCAACTACAAGGTACTTATGCATCACTTCTTTAGTCATGGTTTCACAAAACATTACAATATAATCTCTCAACAAACATAACCACAACATGGTTTCACAAAATATAACACTACAATCTCTCAACAAACGTAATCACAGAAACCAGTATATTACATCAACTCAAGAAACAGAATCATGTCGACTACAAGGTACTTACACATCACTTGTCCTATCATGGTTTCGCAAAACATTACATTACAGTCTCTCAACAAACAAAATAACAGAAACAAGTACAGTACATCATCTCAAGAAACATAATCATGTCAACTACAATGTATTTATGCATCACTAGTCCAGTCATGATTTGTGAAGAGAACACACATGCAATCACACTAGTGGATCCATAGGTGGTATGTGAGAAGAATAGTCATGAAATGACTCGGGTTGTTATTAGTAAAAAGAACCCACATGCAATGTCACTGATGGAGCCATAGGTGGATTGTGAAAAGAGCACACATGCAATCACACTGGTGGATCCATATGTGGTATGTGAAAAGAACACACATGCAATGACTCCAGTTGTTGTTAGTGAAAAGAACATACATGCAATGACACTAGTGGATCCATGTGTGGTCTCTAAAGAGAACACACATTTCAATGACACTGGTGGATCCATATGTGGTATGTGAAAAGAACACACATGCAATGACTCCAGTTGTTGTTAGTGAAAAGAACATACATGCAATGACACTGGTGGATCCATGTGTGGTCTCTGAAGAGAGCACACATTTTAATGACTCCGATTAGTAAAAAGAACACACATGCAATGACACTGGTGGATCCATGTGTGGTCTCTGAAGAGAGCACACATGCAATGACTCTGGTTGTTGTTACTAAAAAGAACACACATGCAATGACACTGGTGGATCCATGTGTAGATTGTGAAGAGATGACACATGCAATGACACTGGTGGATCCATAGGTGGTATGTGAGAAGAACAGACATGAAATGACTCTGGTTGTTGTTAGTAAAAAGAACACACATGCAATGACACTGGTGGATCCATAGGTGGATTAAGAAAAGAGCACACATGCAATGACACTGGTGGATCCATATGTGGTATGTGAAAAGAACACACATGCAATGACTCCAGTTGTTGTTAGTGAAAAGAACATACATGCACTGACACTAGTGGATCCATGTGTGGTCTCTGAAGAGAGCACACATTTCAATGACTCTGGTTGTTGTTAGTAAAAAGAACATACATGCAATGACACTTGTGGATCCACGTGTGGTCTATGAAGAGAACACACATGCAATGACTCTGGTTGTTGTTACTAAAAAGAACACACATGCAATGACACTGGTGGATTCATGTGTGGATTGTGAAGAGTACACACATGCAATGACACTGGTGGATCCATAGGTGGTATGTGAGAAGAACAGTCATGAAATGACTCTGGTTGTTGTTAGTAAAAAGAACACACATGCAATGTCACTGGTGGATCCATAGGTGGATTGTGAAAAGAGCACACATGCAATGACACTGGTGGATCCATGTGTGGTATCTGAAGAGAGCACACTTTTCAATGACTCTGGTTGTTGTTAGTAAAAAGAACACACATGCAATGCCACTTGTGGATCCATGTGTGGTCTCTGAAGAGAACACACATGCAATGACTCAGGTTGTTGTTACTAAAAAGAACACACATGCAATGACACTGGTGGATCCATGTGTGGATTGTGAAGAGAACACACATGCAATGACATTGGTGGATCCATAGGTGGTATGTGAGAAGAATAGTCATGAAATGACTCTGGTTGTTATTAGTAAAAAGAACCCACATGCAATGTCACTGATGGAGCCATAGGTGGATTGTGAAAAGAGCACACATGCAATCACACTGATGGATCCATATGTGGTATGTGAAAAGAACACACATGCAATGACTCCGGTTGTTGTTAGTGAAAAGAACATACATTGAATGACACTAGTGGATCCATGTGTGGTCTCTGAAGAGAACACACATTTCAATGACACTGGTGGATCCATATGTGGTATGTGAAAAGAACACACATGCAATGACTCTAGTTGTTGTTAGTGAAAAGAACATACATGCAATGACACTGGTGGATCCATGTGTGGTCTCTGAAGAGAGCACACATTTCAATGACTCTGGTTAGTAAAAAGAACACACATGCAATGACATCAGGATCCATGTGTGGTCTCTGAAGAGAACACACATGCAATGACTCTGGTTGTTGTTACTAAAAAGAACACACATGCAATGACACTGGTGGATCCATGTGTAGATTGTGAAGAGATGACACATGTAATGACACTGGTGGATCCATAGGTGTCATGTGAGAAGAATAGACATGAAATGACTCTGGTTGTTGTTAGTAAAAAGAACACACATGCAATGACACTGGTGGATCCATAGGTGGATTAAGAAAAGAGCACACATGCAATGACACTGGTGGATCCATATGTGGTATGTGAAAAGAACACACATGCAATGACTCCAGTTGTTGTTAGTGAAAAGAACATACATGCACTGACACTAGTGGATCCATGTGTGGTCTCTGAAGAGAGCACACATTTCAATGACTCTGGTTGTTGTTAGTAAAAAGAACATACATGCAATGACACTTGTGGATCCACGTGTGGTCTATGAAGAGAACACACATGCAATGACTCTGGTTGTTGTTACTAAAAAGAACACACATGCAATAACACTGGTGGATTCATGTGTGGATTGTGAAGAGAACACACATGCAATGACACTGGTGGATCCATAGGTGGTATGTGAGAAGAACAGTCATGAAATGACTCTGGTTGTTGTTAGTAAAAAGAACACACATGCAATGTCACTGGTGGATCCATAGGTGGATTGTGAAAAGAGCACACATGCAATGACACTGGTGGATCCATATGTGGTATGTGAAAAGAACACACATGCAATGACTCCAGTTGTTGTTAGTGAAAAGAACATACATGCAATGACACTAGTGGATCCATGTGTGGTCTCTGAAGAGAACACACATTTCACTGACACCGGTGGATCCATATGTGGTATGTGAAAAGAACACACATGCAATGACTCCAGTTGTTGTTACTAAAAAGAACACAAATGCAATGACGCTGGTGGATCCATGTGTGGTCTCTGAAGAGAACACACATGCAGTGACTCTGGTTGTTGTTCCTAAAAAGAACACACATGCAATGACACTGGTGGATCCATGTGTAGATTGTGAAGAGATGACACATGCAATGACACTGGTGGATCCATAGGTGGTATGTGAGAAGAACAGACATGAAATGACTGTGGTTGTTGTTAGTAAAAAGAACACACATGCAATGACACTGGTGGATCCATAGGTGGATTAAGAAAAGAGCACACATGCAATGACACTGGTGGATCCATATGTGGTATGTGAAAAGAACACACATGCAATGACTCCAGTTGTTGTTAGTGAAAATAACATACATGCACTGACACTGGTGGATCCATGTGTGGTCTCTGAAGAGAGCACACATTTCAATGACTCTGGTTGTTGTTAGTAAAAAGAACATACATGCAATGACACTTGTGGATCCACGTGTGGTCTATGAAGAGAACACACATGCAATGACTCTGGTTGTTGTTACTAAAAAGAACACACATGCAATGACACTTGTGGATTTATGTGTGGATTGTGAAGAGAACACACATGCAATGACACTGGTGGATCCATAGGTGGTATGTGAGAAGAACAGTCATGAAATGACTCTAGTTGTTGTTAGTAAAAAGATAACACATGCAATGTCACTGGTGGATCCATAGGTGGATTGTGAAAAGAGCACACATGCAATGACACTGGTGGATCCGTATGTGGTATGTGAAAAGGACACACATGCAATGACTCTAGTTGTTGTTAGTGAAAAGAACATACATGCAATGACACTAGTGGATCCATGTGTGGTCTCTGAAGAGAACACACATTTCAATGACACCGGTGGATCCATATGTGGTATGTGAAAAGAACACACATGCAATGACTCTAGTTGTTGTTACTAAAAAGAACACAAATGCAATGACGCTGGTGGATCCATAGGTGGTATGTGAGAAGAACAGTCATGAAATGACTCTGGTTGTTGTTAGTAAAAAGAACACACATGCAATGACACCGTTGGATCCACAGGTGGATTGTGAAAAGAACACACATGCAATGACACCGGTGGATCCATAGGTGGATTGTGAAAAGAGCACAAATGCAATGACACTAGTGGATCCATATGTGGTATCTGAAACAAACACACATGCAATGACTCCAGTTGTTGTTAGTGAAAAGAACACACATGCAATGACACTGGTGGATCCATAGGTGGATTGTGAAAAGAGGACACACACAATGACACTAGTGGATCCATATGTGGTATGTGAAAAGAACACACATGCAATGACTCCAGTTGTTGTTAGTGAAAAGTACATACATGCAATGACACTGGTGGATCCATGTGTGGTATCTGAAGAGAGCACACTTTTCAATGACTCTGGTTCTTGTTAGTAAAAAGAACACACATGCAATGCCACTGGTGGATCCATGTGTGGTCTCTGAAAGAACACACATGAATGACTCTGGTTGTTACTAAAAAGAACACACATGCAATGACACTGGTGGATTCATGTGTGGATTTTGAAGAGAACACACATGCAATGACACTGGTGGATCCATAGGTGGTATGTGAGAAGAACAATCATGAAATGACTCTGGTTGTTGTTAGTAAAAAGAACACACATGCAATGTCACTGGTGGATCCATAGGTGGATTGTGAAAAGAGCACACATGCAATGACACTGGTGGATCCATATGTGGTATGTGAGAAGAACACGCATGCAATGACTCCAGTTGTTGTTAGTGAAAAGAACATACATGCAATGACACTAGTGGATCCATGTGTGGTCTCTGAAGAGAACACACATTTCAATGATACCGGTGGATCCATATGTGGTATGTGAAAAGAACACACATGCAATGACTCCAGTTGTTGTTACTAAAAAGAACACAAATGCAATGACGCTGGTGGATCCATAGGTGGTATGTGAGAAGAACAGTCATGAAATGACTCTGGTTGTTGTTAGAAAAAGAACACACATGCAATGACACTGTTGGATCCATAGGTGGATTGTGTAAAGAACACACATGCAGTGACACCGGTGGATCCATAGGTGGATTGTGAAAAGAGCACAAATGCAATGACACTGGTGGATCCATAGGAGGATTGTGAAAAGAGCACACACGCAATGACACTAGTGGATCCATATGTGGTATGTGAAAAGAACACACAGGCAATGACTACAGTTGTTGTTAGTGAAAAGAACATACATGCAATGACACTGGTGGATCCATGTGTGGTATCTGAAGAGAGCACACTTTTCAATGACTCTGGTTGTTGTTAGTAAAAAGAACACACATGCAATGCCACTGGTGGATCCATGTGTGGTCTCTGAAGAGAACACACATGCAATGACTCTGGTTGTTGTTACTAAAAAGAACACACATGCAATGACACTGGTAGATCCATGTGTGGATTGTGAGGAGAACACACATGCAATGACACTGGTGGATCCATAGGTGGTATGTGAGAAGAATAGTCATGAAATGACTCTGGTTGTTATTAGTAAAAAGAACCCACATGCAATGTCACTGATGGAGCCATAGGTGGATTGTTAAAAGAGCACACATGCAATCACACTGGTGGATCCATATGTGGTATGTGAAAATAACACACATGCAATGACTCCAGATGTTGTTAGTGAAAAGAACATACATGCAATGACAATAGTGGATCCATGTGTGGTCTCTGAAGAGAACACACATTTCAATGACACTGGTGGATCCATATGTGGTATGTGAAAAGAACACACATGCACTGACTCCAGTTGTTGTTAGTGAAAAGAGCATACATGCAATGACACTGGTGGATCCATGTGTGGTCTCTGAAGAGAATACACATTTCAATGACTCTGGTTGTTGTTAGTAAAAAGAACACACATGCAATGACACTGGTGGATCCATGTGTAGATTGTGAAGAGATGACACATGCAATGACACTGGTGGATCCATAGGTGGTATGTGAGAAGAACAGTCATGAAATGACTCTGGTTGTTTTTAGTAAAAAGAACACACATGCAATGTCACTGGTGGATCCATAGGTGGATTGTGAAAAGAGCACACATGCAATGACATAGGTGGATCCATATGTGGTATGTGAAAATAACACACATGCAATGACTCCAGTTGTTGTTAGTGAAAAGAACATACATGCAATGACACTAGTGGATCCATGTGTGGTCTCTGAAGAGAACACACATTTCAATGACACCGGTGGATCCATATGTGGTATGTGAAAAGAACACACATGCAATGATTCGAAATGTTGTTACTGAAAATAACATACATGCAATGACACTGGTGGATCCATGTGTGGTCTCTAAAGAGAGCACACATTTCAATGACTCTGGTTGTTATTAGTAAAAAGAACACACATGCAATGACACTTGTGGATCCACGTGTGGTCTCTGAAGAGAACACACATGCAATGACTCTGGTTGTTGTTACTAAAAAAACACACATGCAATGACACTTGTGGATTCATGTGTGGATTGTGAAGAGAACACACATGCAATGACACTGGTGGATCCATAGGTGGTATGTGAGAAGAACAATCATGAAATGACTCTGGTTGTTGTTAGTAAAAAGAACACACATGCAATGTCACTGGTGGATCCATAGCTGGATTGTGAAAAGAGCACACATGCAATGACACTGGTGGATCCATATGTGGTATGTGAAAAGAACACACATGCAATGACTCCAGTTGTTGTTAGTGAAAAGAACATACATGCAATGACACTAGTGGATCCATGTGTGGTCTCTGAAGAGAACACACATTTCAATGACACTGGTGGATCCATATGTGGTATCTGAAAAGAACACGCATGCAATGACTCCAGTTGTTGTTAGTAAAAAGAACACAAATGCAATGACGCTGGTGGATCCATAGGTGGTATGTGAGAAGAACAGTGATGAAACGACTCTGGTTGTTGTTAGTAAAAAGAACACACATGCAATGACACCGGTGGATCCATAGGTGGATTGTGAAAAGAACACACATGCAATGACACCGGTGGACCCATAGGTGGATTGTGAAAAGAGCACAAATGCAATGACACTAGTGGATCCATATGCGGTATGTGAGAATAACAGTCATGAAATGACTCTGGTTGTTGTTAGTGAAAAGAACACACATGCAATGACACTGGTGGATCCATAGGTAGATTGTGAAAAGAGCACACATGCAATGACACTAGTGGATTAATATGTGGTATGTGAAAAGAACACACATACAAAGATTCCAATTGTTGTTATTGAAAAGAACATACATGCAATGACACTGGTGGATCCATGTGTGGTCTCTGAAGAGAGCACACATTTCAATGACTCCGGTTGCTGTTAGTAAAAAGAACACACATGCAATGACACTGGTAGATCCACGTGTGGTCTCTGAAGAGAACACACATGCAATGACTCTGGTTGTTGTTACTAAAAAGAACACACATGCAATGACACTGGTGGATTCATGTGTGGATTGTGAAGAGAACACACATGCAATGACACTGGTGGATCCATAGGTGGTATGTGAGAAGAACAGTCGTGAAATGACTCTGGTTGTTAGTAAAAAGAACACACATGCAATTTCACTGGTGGATCCATAGGTGGATTGTGAAAAGAGAACACATGCAATGACACTGGTGGATCCATATGTGGTATGTGAAAAGAACACACATGCAATGATTCCAGTTGTTGTTAGTGAAAAGAACATACATGCAATGACACTAGTGGATCCATGTGTGGTCTCGGAAGAGAACACACATTTCAATGACACCGGTGGATCCATATGTGGTATGTGAAAAGAACACACATGCAATGACTCAAGTTGTTATTACTAAAAAGAACACAAATGCAATGACGCTGGTGGTTCCATAGGTGGTATGTGAGAAGAACAGTCATGAAATGACTCTGGTTGTTATTAGTAAAAAGAACACACATGCAATGTCACTGATGGATCCATAGGTCGATTGTGAAAAGAGCACACATGCAATCACACTGGTCGATCCATATATGGTATGTGAAAAGAACACACATGCAATGACTCCAGTTGTTGTTAGTTAAAAAAACATACCTGCAATGACACTGGTGGATCCATTGTGGTCTCTGAAGAGAACACACATTTCAATGACACTGGTGGATCCATATGTGGTATGTGAAAAGAACACACATGCAATGACTCCAGTTGTTGTTAGTGAAAAGAACATACATGCAATGACACTGGTGGATCCATGTGTGGTCTCTGAAGAGAGCACACATTTCAATGACTCTGGTTAGTAAAAAGAACACACATGCAATGACACTGGTGCACATGCAATGACTCTGGTTGTTGTTACTAAAAAGAACACATATGCAATGACACTGGTGGATCCATGTGTAGATTGTGTAGAGATGACACATGCAATGACACTGTTGGATCCATAGGTGGTATGTGAGAAGAACAGACATGAAATGACTCTGGTTGTTGTTAGTAAAAAGAACACACATGCAATGACACTGGTGGATCCATAGGTGGATTAAGAAAAGAGCACACATGCCATGACACTGGTGGATCCATATGTGGTATGTGAAAAGAACACACATGCAATGACTCGAGTTGTTGTTAGTGAAAAGAACATACATGCACTGACACTAGTGGATCCATGTGTGGTCTCTAAAGAGAGCACACATTTCATTGACTCTGGTTGTTGTTAGTAAAAAGAACACACATGCAATGACACTTGTGGATCCACGTGTGGTCTCTGAAGCGAACACAAATGCAATGACTCTGGTTGTTGTTACTAAAAAGAACACACATGCAATGACACTGGTGGATTCATGTGTGGATTGTGAAAAGAACACACATGCAATGACACTGGTGGATCCATAGGTGGTATGTGAGCAGAACAGTCATGAAATGACTCTGGTTGTTGTTAGTAAAAAGAACACACATGCAATGTCACTGGTGGATCCATAGGTGGATTGTGAAAAGAGCACACATGCAATGACACTGGTGGATCCATATGTGGTATGTGAAAAGAACACACATGCAATGACTCTAGTTGTTGTTAGTGAAAAGAACATACATGCAATGACACTAGTGGATCCATGTGTGGTCTCTGAAGAGAACACACATTTCAATGACACCGGTGGATCCATATGTGGTATGTGAAAAGAACACACATGCAATGACTCCAGTTGTTGTTACTAAAAAGAACACAAATGCAATGACGCTGGTGGATCCATAGGTGCTATGTGAGAAGAACAGACATGAAATGACTCTGGTTGTTGTTAGTAAAAAGAACACACATGCAATGACACCGGTGGATCCATAGGTGGATTGTGAAAAGAACACACATGCAATGACACCGGTGGACCCATAGGTGGATTGTGAAAAGAGCACAAATGCACTGACACTAGTGGATCCATATGTGGTATGTGAAAAGAACACACATGCAATGACTCCAGTTGTTGTTTGTGAAAAGAACACACATGCAATGACACTGGTGGATCCATAGGTGGATTGTGAAAAGTGCACACACGCAATGACACTGGTGGATCCATATGTGGTATGTGAAAAAAAAACACATGCAATGATTCCAAATGTTGTTAGTGAAAAGAACATACATGCAATGACACTGGTGGATCCATGTGTGGTCTCAAGAGAGCACATTTCAATGACTCGTTGTTGTTAGTAAAAAGAACACACATGCAATGACACTGGTGGATCCACGTGGTCCTGAATAGAACACACATGCAATGACTCTGTTGTTGTTACTAAAAAGAACACACATGCAATGACACTGGTGGATTCATGTGGATTGTGAACAGATCACACATGCAATGAAACTGGTGGATCCATATGTGGTAAGTGATAATAACAGACATGAAATGACTCTTTTTGTTGTTAGTTAAAAGAACACACATGCAATGTCACTGGTGGATCCATAGGTCGATTGTGAGAAGAGCACACATGCAATGACACTGGTGGATCCATATGTGGTATGTGAAAAGAACACACATGCAATGACTCCAGTTGTTGTTAGTGAAAAGAGCATACATGCAATGACACTAGTGGATCCATGTGTGGTCTCTGAAGAGAGCACACATTTCAATGACTCTGGTTGTTGTTAGTAAAAAGAACACACATGCAATGACACTTGTGGATCCACGTGTGGTCTCTAAAGAGAACACACATGCAATGGCTCTGGTTGTTGTTACTAAAAAGAACACACATGCAATGACACTGGTGGATTCATGTGTGGATTGTGAAGATAACACACATTCAATGACACTGGTGGATCCATAGGTGGTATGTGAGAAGAACAGTCATGAAATGACTCTGGTTGTTGTTAGTAAAAAGAACACACATGCAATGACACTGGTGGATTCATGTGTGGATTGTGAAAAGAACACACATGCAATGACACTGGTGGATCCATAGGTGGTATGTGAGCAGAACAGTCATGAAATGACTCTGGTTGTTGTTAGTAAAAAGAACACACATGCAATGTCACTGGTGGATCCATAGGTGGATTGTGAAAAGAGCACACATGCAATGACACTGGTGGATCCATATGTGGTATGTGAAAAGAACACACATGCAATGACTCTAGTTGTTGTTAGTGAAAAGAACATACATGCAATGACACTAGTGGATCCATGTGTGGTCTCTGAAGAGAACACACATTTCAATGACACCGGTGGATCCATATGTGGTATGTGAAAAGAACACACATGCAATGACTCCGAGTTGTTACTAAAAAGAACACAAATGCAATGACGCTGGTGGATCCATAGGTGCTATGTGAGAAGAACAGACATGAAATGACTCTGGTTGTTGTTAGTAAAAAGAACACACATGCAATGACACCGGTGGATCCATAGGTGGATTGTGAAAAGAACACACATGCAATGACACCGGTGGACCCATAGGTGGATTGTGAAAAGAGCACAAATGCACTGACACTAGTGGATCCATATGTGGTATGTGAAAAGAACACACATGCAATGACTCCAGTTGTTGTTTGTGAAAAGAACACACATGCAATGACACTGGTGGATCCATAGGTGGATTGTGAAAAGTGCACACACGCAATGACACTGGTGGATCCATATGTGGTATGTGAAAAAAAAACACATGCAATGATTCCAAATGTTGTTAGTGAAAAGAACATACATGCAATGACACTGGTGGATCCATGTGTGGTCTCTGAAGAGAGCACACATTTCAATGACTCTGGTTGTTGTTAGTAAAAAGAACACACATGCAATGACACTGGTGGATCCACGTGTGGTCCCTGAATAGAACACACATGCAATGACTCTGGTTGTTGTTACTAAAAAGAACACACATGCAATGACACTGGTGGATTCATGTGTGGATTGTGAAGAGAACACACATGCAATGAAACTGGTGGATCCATAGGTGGTAAGTGAGAAGAATAGTCATGAAATGACTCTGGTTGTTGTTAGTAAAAAGAACACACATGCAATGTCACTGGTGGATCCATAGGTCGATTGTGAGAAGAGCACACATGCAATGACACTGGTGGATCCATATGTGGTATGTGAAAAGAACACACATGCAATGACTCCAGTTGTTGTTAGTGAAAAGAGCATACATGCAATGACACTAGTGGATCCATGTGTGGTCTCTGAAGAGAGCACACATTTCAATGACTCTGGTTGTTGTTAGTAAAAAGAACACACATGCAATGACACTTGTGGATCCACGTGTGGTCTCTAAAGAGAACACACATGCAATGGCTCTGGTTGTTGTTACTAAAAAGAACACACATGCAATGACACTGGTGGATTCATGTGTGGATTGTGAAGAGAACACACATTCAATGACACTGGTGGATCCATAGGTGGTATGTGAGAAGAACAGTCATGAAATGACTCTGGTTGTTGTTAGTAAAAAGAACACACATGCAATGTCACTGGTGGATCCATAGGTGGATTGTGAAAAGAGCACACATGCAATGACACTGGTGGATCTATATGTGGTATGTGAAAAGAACACACATGCAATGACTCCAGTTGTTGTTAGTGAAAAGAACATACATGCAATTACCAGCGTGGATCCATGTGTGGTCTCTGAAGAGAACACACATTTCAATGACACTGGTGGATCCATATGTGGTATGTGAAAAGAACACACATGCAATGACTCCAGTTGTTGTTACTAAAAAGAACACAAATGCAATGACGCTGGTGGATCCATAGGTGGTATGTGAGAAGAACAGACATGAAATGACTCTGGTTGTTGTTAGTAAAAAGAACACACATGCAATGACACCGGTGGATCCATAGGTGGATTGTGAAAAGAACACACATGCAATGACACCGGTGGACCCATAGGTGGATTGTGAAAAGAGCACAAATGCACTGACACTAGTGGATCCATATGTGGTATGTGAAAATAACACACATGCAATGACTCCAGTTCTTGTTAGTGAAAAGAACACACATGCAATGACACTGGTGGATCCATAGGTGGATTGTGAAAAGAGCACACACGCAATGACACTGGTGGATCCATATGTGGTATGTGAAAAGAACACACATGCAGTGATTCCAAATGTTGTTAGTGAAAAGAACATACATGCAATGACACTGGTGGATCCATGTGTGGTCTCTAAAGAGAGCACACATTTCAATGACTCTGGTTGTTGTTAGTAAAAAGAACACACATGCAATGACACTGGTGGATCCACGTGTGGTATCTGAAGAGAACACACATGCAATGACTCTGGTTGTTGTTACTAAAAAGAACACACATGCAATGACACTGGTGGATTCATGTGTGGATTGTGAAGAGAACACACATGCAATGACACTGGTGGATCCATAGGTGGTATGTGAGAAGAACAGTCATGAAATGACTCTGGTTGTTGTTAGTAAAAAGAACACACATGCAATGTCACTGGTGGATCCATAGGTGGATTGTGAAAAGATCACGCGTGCAATGACACTGGTGGATCCATATGTGGTATGTGAAAAGAACACACATGCAATGACTCCAGTTGTTGTTAGTGAAAAGAATACATGCAATGACACTAGTGGATCCATGTGTGGTCTCTGAAGAGAACACACATTTCAATGACACCGGTGGATCCATATGTGGTATGTGAAAAGAACACACATGCAATGACTCCAGTTGTTATTACTAAAAAGAACACAAATGCAATGACGCTGGTGGATCCATAGGTGGTATGTGAGAAGAACATTCATGAAATGACTCTGGTTGTTGTTAGTAAAAAGAACACACATGCAATGACACCGGTGGATCCATAGGTGGATTGTGAAAAGAACACACATGCAATGACACCGGTGGATCCATAGGTGGATTGTGAAAAGAGCACAAATGCGATGACACTAGTGGATCCATATGTGGTATGTGAAAAGAACACACATGCAATCACTCCAGTTGTTGTTAGTGAAAAGAACGCACATGCAATGAGACTGGTGGATCCATAGGTGGATTGTGAAAAGAGCACACACGCAATGACACTAGTGGATCCATATGTGGTATGTGAAAAGAACACACATGCAATGACTCCAGTTGTTGTTAGTGAAAAGAACATACATGCAATGACACTGGTGGATCCATGTGTGGTATCTGAAGAGAGCACACTTTTCAATGACTTTGGTTGTTGTTAGTAAAAAGAACACACATGCAATGCCACTGGTGGATCCATGTGTGGTCTATGAAGAGAACACACATGCAATGACTCTAGTTGTTGTTACTAAAAAGAACACACATGCAATGACACTGGTGGATCCATGTGTGGATTGTGAAGAGAACACACATGCAATGACACTGGTGGATCCATAGGTGGTATGTGAGAAGAATAGTCATGAAATGACTCTGGTTGTTATTTGTAAAAAGAACACACATGCAATCACACTGATGGATCCATAGGTGGATTGTGAAAAGAGCACACATGCAATTACACTGGTGGATCCATATGTGGTATGTGAAAAGAACACACATGCAATGACTCTAGTTGTTGTTAGTGAAAAGAACATACATGCAATGACACTAGTGGATCCATGTGTGGTCTCTAAAGAGAACACCCATTTCAATGACACTGGTGGATCCATATGTGGTATGTGAAAAGAACACACATGCAATGACTCCAGTTGTTGTTAGTGAAAAGAACATACATGCAATGACACTAGTGGATCCATGTGTGGTCTCTGAAGAGAGCACACATTTCAATGACTCTGGTTGTTGTTAGTAAAAAGAACACACATGCAATGACACTGGTGGATCCATGTGTGGTCTCTGAAGAGAACACGCATGCAATGACTCTGGTTGTTGTTACTAAAAAGAACACACATGCAATGACACTAGTGGATCCATGTGTAGATTGTGAAGAGAAGACACATGCAATGACACTGGTGGATCCATAGGTGGTATGTGAGAAGAACAGTCATGAAATGACTCTGGTTGTTGTTAGTAAAAAGAACACACATGCAATGACATTGGTCGATCCATAGGTGGATTAAGAAAAGAGCACACATGCAATGACACTGGTGGATCCATATGTGGTATGTGAAAAGAACACACATGCAATGACTCTAGTTGTTGTTAGTGCAAAGAACATACATGCAATGACACTAGTGGATCCATGTGTGGTCTCTGAAGAGAGCACACATTTCAATGAATCTGTTGTTGTTAGTAAAAAGAACACACATGCAATGACACTTGTGGATCCACGTGTGGTCTCTGAAGAGAACACACATGCAATCACTCTGGTTGTTGTTAGTAAAAAGAGCACACATGCAATGACACTGGTGGATCCATGTGTGGATTGTGAAGAGAACACACATGCAATGACACTGGTGGATCCATATGTGTTGTGTGAGAAGAACACTCATTCAATGACTCTGGTTGTTGTTAGTAAAAAGAACACACATGCAACGACACTGGTGGATCCATAGGTGGATTGTGAAAAGAGCACACATGCAATGACACTGGTGGATCCATATGTGGTATGTGAAAAGAACACACATGCAATGACTCCAGTTGTTGTTAGTGAAAAGAACATACATGCAATGACACTGGTGGATCCATGTGTGGTCTCTGAAGAGAACACACATTACAATGACACTGGTGGATCCATATGTGGTATGTGAAAAGAACACACATGCAATGGCTCCAGTTGTTGTTACTAAAAAGAACACAAATGCAATGACGCTGGTGGATCCATAGGTGGTATGTGAGAAGAACAGTCATGAAATGACTCTGGTTGTTGTTAGTAAAAAGAACACGCATGCAATGACACTCGTGGATCCATAGGTGGATTGTGAAAAGAGCACACATGCAATGACACTGGTGGATCCATATGTGGTATGTGAAAAGAACACACATGCAATGACTCCAGTTGTTATTAGTGAAAAGAACACACATTCAATGACACTGGTGGATCCATGTGTGGTCTCTGAAGAGAACACACATTTCAATGACTCTGGTTGTTGTTAGTAAAAAGAGCACACATGCAATGACTCTGGTTGTTGTTACTAAAAAGAACACACATGCAATGACACTGGTGGATCCATGTGTGGATTGTGAAGAGAACACACATGCAATGACACCGGTGGACCCATAGGTGGATTGTGAAAAGAGCACAAATGCAATGACACCGGTGGACCCATAGGTGGATTGTGAAAAGAGCACAAATGCAATGACACTAGTGGATCCATATGTGGTATGTGAAAAGAACTCACATGCAATGACTCCACTTGTTGTTACTGAAAAGAACACACATGCAATGACACTGGTGGATCCATAGGTGGATTGTGAAACGAGCACACACGCAATGACACTAGTGGATCCATATGTGGTCTGTGAAAAGAACACACATGCAATGATTCCAAATGTTGTTAGTGAAAAGAACATACATGTAATGACATTCGTGGATCCATGTGTGGTCTCTGAAGAGAGCACACATTTCAATGACTCTGGTTGTTGTTAGTAAAAAGAACACACATGCAATGACACTGGTGGATCCATGTGTGGTCCCTGAAGAGAACACACATGCAATGACACTGGTTGTTGTTACTAAAAAGAACACACATGCAATGACACTGGTGGATCCATGTGTCGATTGTGAAGAGAACACACATGCAATGACACTGGTGGATCCATAGGTGGTATGTGAGAAGAACAGTCATGAAATGACTCTGGTTGTTGTTAGTAAAAAGAACGCACATGCAATGACACTGGTGGATCCATAGGTGGATTAAGAAAAGAGCACACATGCAATGACACTGGTGGATCCATATGTGGTATGTGAAAAGAACACACATGCAATGACTCCAGTTGTTGTTAGTGAAAAGAACATACATGCAATGACACTAGTGGATCCATGTGTGGTCTTTGAAGAGAGCACACATTTCAATGACTCTGGTTGTTGTTGGTAAAAAGAACACACATGCAATGACACTGATGGATCCATGTGTGGTCCCTGAAGAGAACACACATGCATTGACACTGGTTGTTCTTACTAAAAAGAACACACATACAATGACACTGGTGGATCCATGTGTGGATTGTGAAGAGAACACACATGCAATGACACTGGTGGATCCATAGGTGGTATGTGAGAAGAACAGTCATGAAATGACTCTGGTTGTTGTTAGTAAAAAGAACACACATGCAATGACACTGGTGGATCCATAGGTGGATTGTGAAAAGAGCACACATGCAATGACACTGGTGGATCCATATGTCGTATGTGAAAAGAACACACATGCAATGACTCTAGTTGTTGTTAGTGAAAAGAACACACATGCAATGACACTGGTGGATCCATGTGTGGTCTCTGAAGAGAACACACATTTCAATGACTCTGGTTGTTGTTAGTAAAAAGAGCACACATGCAATGACTCTGGTTGTTGTTACTAAAAAGAACACACATGCAATGACACTGGTGGATCCATGTGTGGATTGTGAAGAGAACACACATGCAATGACACTGTTGGATCCATAGGTGGTATGTGAGAAGAACAGTCATGAAAGGACTCTAGTTGTTGTTAGTAAAAAGAACACACATGCAATGACACTGGTGGATCCATAGGTGGATTGTGAAAAGAGCACACATGCAATGACACTGGTGGATCCATATGTGGTATGTGAAAAGAACACACATGCAATGACTCCATTTAGTGTTAGTGAAAAGAACATACATGCAATGACACTAGTGGATCCATGTGTGGTCTCTGAAGAGAACACACATTTCAATGACACTGGTGGATCCATATGTGGTATGTGAAAAGAACACACATGCAATGACTCCAGTTGTTGTTACTAAAAAGAACACACATGCAATGACACTGGTGGATCCATAGGTGGTATGTGAAAAGAACACACATTTCAATGACTCTGGTTGTTGTTAGTAAAATGAACACACATGCAATGACACTGGTGGATCCATAGGTGGATTGTGAAAAGAGCACACATTTCAATGCTCTGGTTGTTGTTAGTAACAAGAACACACATGCAATGACACTGGTGGATCCATAGGTGGATTGTGAAAATAGCACACATGCAATCACTCTGGTTGTTGTTAGTAAAAAGAGCACACATGCAATGACACTGGTGGATCCATGTGTGGATTGTGAAGAGAACACACATGCAATGACACTGGTGGATCCATATGTGTTGTGTGAGAAGAATACTCATTCAATGACTCTGGTTGTTGTTAGTAAAAAGAACACACATGCAACGACACTGGTGGATCCATAGGTGGATTGTGAAAAGAGCACACATGCAATGACACTGGTGGATCCATATGCGGTATGTGAAAAGAACACACATGCAATGATTCCAGTTGTTGTTAGTGAAAAGAACATACATGCAATGACACTGGTGGATCCATGTGTGGTCTCTAAAGAGAGCACACATTTCAATGACTCTGGTTGTTGTTAGTAAAAAGAGCACACATGCAATGACTCTGGTTGTTGTTACTAAAAAGAACACACATGCAATGACACTGGTGGATCCATGTGTGGATTGTGAAGAGAACACACATGCAATGACACCGGTGGACCCATAGGTGGATTGTGAAAAGAGCACAAATGCAATGACACCGGTGGACCCATAGGTGGATTGTGAAAAGAGCACAAATGCAATGACACTAGTGGATCCATATGTGGTATGTGAAAAGAACTCACATGCAATGACTCCAGTTGTTGTTACTGAAAAGAACACACATGCAATGACACTGGTGGATCCATAGGTGGATTGTGAAACGAGCACACACGCAATGACACTAGTGGATCCATATGTGGTCTGTGAAAAGAACACACATGCAATGATTCCAAATGTTGTTAGTGAAAAGAACATACATGTAATGACATTCGTGGATCCATGTGTGGTCTCTGAAGAGAGCACACATTTCAATGACTCTGGTTGTTGTTAGTAAAAAGAACACATGCAATGACATCGGTGGATCCATGTGTGGTACCTTAACAGAACACACATGCAATGACACTGGTTGTTGTTACTAAAAAGAACACACATGCAATGACACTGGTGGATCCATGTGTCGATTGTGAAGAGAACACACATGCAATGACACTGGTGGATCCATAGGTGGTATGTGAGAAGAACAGTCATGAAATGACTCTGGTTGTTGTTAGTAAAAAGAACGCACATGCAATGACACTGGTGGATCCATAGGTGGATTAAGAAAAGAGCACACATGCAATGACACTGGTGGATCCATATGTGGTATGTGAAAAGAACACACATGCAATGACTCCAGTTGTTGTTAGTGAAAAGAACATACATGCAATGACACTAGTGGATCCATGTGTGGTCTTTGAAGAGAGCACACATTTCAATGACTCTGGTTGTTGTTGGTAAAAAGAACACACATGCAATGACACTGATGGATCCATGTGTGGTCCCTGAAGAGAACACACATGCATTGACACTGGTTGTTCTTACTAAAAAGAACACACATGCAATGACACTGGTGGATCCATGTGTGGATTGTGAAGAGAACACACATGCAATGACACGGGTGGATCCATAGGTGATATGTGAGAAGAACAGTCATGAAATGACTCTGGTTGTTGTTAGTAAAAAGAACACACATGCAATGACACTGGTGGATCCATAGGTGGATTGTGAAAAGAGCACACATGCAATGACACTGGTGGATCCATATGTCGTATGTGAAAAGAACACACATGCAATGACTCTAGTTGTTGTTAGTGAAAAGAACACACATGCAATGACACTGGTGGATCCATGTGTGGTCTCTGAAGAGAACACACATTTCAATGACTCTGGTTGTTGTTAGTAAAAAGAGCACACATGCAATGACTCTGGTTGTTGTTACTAAAAAGAACACACATGCAATGACACTGGTGGATCCATGTGTGGATTGTGAAGAGAACACACATGCAATGACACTGTTGGATCCATAGGTGGTATGTGAGAAGAACAGTCATGAAAGGACTCTAGTTGTTGTTAGTAAAAAGAACACACATGCAATGACACTGGTGGATCCATAGGTGGATTGTGAAAAGAGCACACATGCAATGACACTGGTGGATCCATATGTGGTATGTGAAAAGAACACACATGCAATGACTCCATTTAGTGTTAGTGAAAAGAACATACATGAAATGACACTATTTGATCCATGTGTGGTCTCAAGAGAACACACATTTCAATGACACTGTGGATCCATATGTGGTATGTGAAAAGAACACACATGCAATGACTCAGTTGTTGTTACTAAAAGAACACACATGCAATGACACTGTGGATCCATAGGTGGTATGTGAAAGAACACACATTTCAATGACTACGGTTGTTGTTAGTAAAATGAACACACATGCAATGACACTGTGGATCCATAGGTGGATTGTGAAAAGAGCACACATTTCAATGCTCGTTGTTGTTAGTAACAAGAACACATGCAATGACACTGGTGGATCCATAGGTGGATTGTGAAAATAGCACACATGCAATCACTCTGGTTGTTGTTAGTAAAAAGAGCACACATGCAATGACACTGGTGGATCCATGTGTGGATTGTGAAGAGAACACACATGCAATGACACTGGTGGATCCATATGTGTTGTGTGAGAAGAATACTCATTCAATGACTCTGGTTGTTGTTAGTAAAAAGAACACACATGCAACGACACTGGTGGATCCATAGGTGGATTGTGAAAAGAGCACACATGCAATGACACTGGTGGATCCATATGCGGTATGTGAAAAGAACACACATGCAATGATTCCAGTTGTTGTTAGTGAAAAGAACATACATGCAATGACACTGGTGGATCCATGTGTGGTCTCTAAAGAGAGCACACATTTCAATGACTCTGGTTGTTGTTAGTAAAAAGAACACACATCCAATGACACTGGTGGATCCATGTGTGGTCTCTGAAGAGAACACACATGCAATGACTCTGGTTGTTGTTACTAAAAAGAACAAACACGCAATGACACTGGTGGATCCATGTGTGGATTGTGAAGAGAACACACATGCAATGACACTGGTGCATCCATAGGTGGTATGTGAGAAGAACAGCCATGAAATGACTCTGGTTGTTGTTAGTAAAAAGAACACACATGCAGTGTCATCAGGATCCATGTGTGGTCTGAAGAGAACACACATTTCAATGGCACTAGTGGATCCATATGTGGTATGTGAAAAGAACACACATGCAATGACTCTGGTTGTTGTTACAAAAAAAGAACACACATGCAATGACACTGGTGGATCCATAGGTGGTATGTGAAAAGAACACACATTTCAATGACTCTAGTTGTTGTTAGTAAAAAGAACACATATGCAATGACACTGGTGGATCAATGGGTGCATTGTGAAAAGAGCACACATTTCAATGACTCTGGTTGTTGTTAGTAAAAAGAACACACATGCAATGACACTGGTGGATCCATAGGTGGATTGTGAAAAGAGCACACATGCAATGACTCTGGTTGTTGTTAGTAAAAAGAGCAAACATGCAATGACACTGTGGATCCATGTGGATTGTGAGAACACACATGCAATGACACTGTGGATCCATATGTGGTATGTGAGAAGAACAGTCATGAAATGACTCTGGTTGTTGTTAGTAAAAAGAACACACATGCAATGACACTGGTGGATCCATAGGTGGATTAAGAAAAGAGCACACATGCAATGACACTGGTGGATCCATATGTGGTATGTGAAAAGAACACACATGCAATGACTCCAGTTGTTGTTAGTGAAAAGAACATACATGCAATGACACTGGTGGATCCATGTGTGGTCTCTGAAGAGAACACACATTTCAATGACACTGGTGGATCCATATGTGGTATGTGAAAAGAACACACATGCAATGACTCCAGTTGCTGTTACTAAAAACAACACAAATGCAATGACGCTGGTGGATCCATAGGTGGTATGTGAGAAGAACAGACATGAAATGACTCTGGTTGTTGTTAGTAAAAAGAACACACATGCAATGACACCGGTGGATCCATAGGTGGATTGTGAAAAGAACACACATGCAATGACACCGGTGGACCCATAGGTGGATTGTGAAAAGAGCACAAATGCACTGACACTAGTGGATCCATATGTGGTATGTGAGAAGAACACACATGCAATGAGTCCAGTTGTTGTTAGTGAAAAGAACACACATGCAATGACACTGGTGGATCCATAGGTGGATTGTGAAAAGAGCACACACGCAATGACACTGGTGGATCCATATGTGGTATGTGAAAAGAACACACATGCAGTGATTCCAAATGTTGTTAGTGAAAAGAACATACATGCAATGACACTGGTGGATCCATGTGTGGTCTCTGAAGAGAGCAGACATTTCAATGACTCTAGTTGTTGTTAGTAAAAAGAATACACATGCAATGACACTGGTGGATCCATGTGTGGTCCCTGAAGAGAACACACATGCAATGACACTGATTGTTGTTACTAAAAAGAACACACATGCAATGACACTGGTGGATGCATGTGTGGATTGTGAAAAGAACACACATGCAATGACACTGGTGGATCCATAGGTGGTTTGTGAGAAGAACAGTCATGAAATGACTCTGGTTGTTGTTAGTAAAAAGAACGCACATGCAATGACACTAGTTGATCCATAGGTGGATTAAGAAAAGAGCACACATGCAATGACACTGGTGGATCCATATGTGGTATGTGAAAAGAACACACATGCAATGACTCCAGTTGTTGTTAGTGAAAAGAACATACATGCAATGACACTAGTGGATCCATGTGTGGTCTTTGAAGAGAGCACACATTTCAATGACTCTGGTTGTTGTTAGTAAAAAGAACACACATGCAATGACATGTGGATCCATGTGTGGTCCTCAAGAGAACACACATGCAATGACACTGGTTGTTGTTACTAAAAAGAACACACATGCAATGACACTAGTGGATCCATGTGTGGATTGTGAAGAGAACACACATGCAATGACACTGGTGGATCCATAGGTGGTATGTGAGAAGAACACATGAAATGACTCGTTGTTGTTAGTATAAGAACACGCATGCAATGACACTGGTGGATCCATAGGTGGATTGTGAAAAGAGCACACATGCAATGACACTGGTGGATCCATATGTGGTATGTGAAAAGAACACACATGCAATGACTCCAGTTGTTGTTAGTGAAAATAACACACATTCAATGACATCAGGATCCATGTGTGGTCTCTGAAGAGAACACACATTTCAATGACTCTGGTTGTTGTTAGTAAAAAGAGCACACATGCAATGACTCTGGTTGTTGTTACTAAAAAGAACACACATGCAATGACACTGGTGGATCCATGTGTGGATTGTGAAGAGAACACACATGCAATGACACTGTTGGATCCATAGGTGGTATGTGAGAAGAACAGTCATGAAAGGACTCTAGTTGTTGTTAGTAAAAAGAACACACATGCAATGACACTAGTGGATCCATAGGTGGATTGTGAAAAGAGCACACATGCAATGACACTGGTGGATCCATATGTGGTATGTGAAAAGAACACACATGCAATGACTCCAGTTAGTGTTAGTGAAAAGAACATACATGCAATGACACTAGTGGATCCATGCGTGGTCTCTAAAGAGAACACACATTTCAATGACACTGGTGGATCCATATGTGGTATGTGAAAAGAACACACATGCAATGACTCCAGTTGTTGTTACTAAAAAGAACACACACGCAATGACACTGGTGGATCCATAGGTGGTATGTGAAAAGAACACACATTTCAATGACTCTGGTAGTTGTTAGTAAAATGAACACACATGCAATGACACTGGTGGATCCAAAGGTGGATTGTGAAAAGAGCACACATTTCAATGCTCTGGTTGTTGTTAGTAACAAGAACACACATGCAATGACACTGGTGGATCCATAGGTGGATTGTGAAAATAGCACACATGCAATGACTCTGGTTGTTGTTAGTAAAAAGAGCACACATGCAATGACACTGGTGGATCCATGTGTGGATTGTGAAGAGAACACACATGCAATGACACTGGTGGATCCATATGTGGTATGTGAGAGGAACACTCATTCAATGACTCTGGTTCTAGTTAGTAAAAAGAACACACATGCAACGACAATGGTGGATCCGTAGGTGGATTGTGAAAAGAGCACACATGCAATAACACTGGTGGATCCATATGCGGTATGTGAAAAGAACACACATGCAATGACTCCAGTTGTTGTTAGTGAAAAGAACATACATGCAATGACATGTGGATCCATGTGGTCTCAAGAGAGCACACATTTCAATGACTCGTTGTTGTTAGTAAAAAGAACACACATGCAATGACACTGGTAGATCCATGTGTGGTCTCTGAAGAGAACACACATGCAATGACTCTGGTTGTTGTTACTAAAAAGAACAAACATGCAATGACACTGGTGGATCCATGCGTGGATTGTGAAGAGAACACACATGCAATGACACTGGTGCATCCATAGGTGGTATGTGACAAGAACAGCCATGAAATGACTCTGGTTGTTGTTAGTAAAAAGAACACACATGCAGTGTCACTGGTGGATCCATGTGTGGTCTCTGAAGAGAACACACATTTCAATGGCACTAGTGGATCCATATGTGGTATGTGAAAAGAACACACATGCAATGACTCTGGTTGTTGTCACAAAAAAAGAACACACATGCAATGACACTGGTGGATCCATAGGTGGTATGTGAAAAGAACACACATTTCAATGACTCTAGTTGTTGTTAGTAAAAAGAACACACATGCAATCACACTGGTGGATCAATGGGTGGATTGTGAAAAGAGCACACATTTCAATGACTCTGGTTGTTGTTAGTAAAAAGAACACACATGCAATGACACTGGTGGATCCATAGGTGGATTGTGAAAAGAGCACACATGCAATGACTCTGGTTGTTGTTAGTAAAAAGAGCAAACATGCAATGACACTGTTGGATCCATGTGTGGATTTTGAAGAGAACACACATGCAATGACACTGGTGGATCCATATGTGGTATGTGAGAAGAACAGTCATGAAATGACTCTCGTTGTTGTTAGTAAAAAGAACACACATGCAATGACACTGGTGGATCCATAGGTGGATTGTGAAAAGAGCACACATGCAATAACACTGGTGGATCCATATGTGGTATGCGAAAAGAACACACATGCAATGACTCTAGTTGTTGTTAGTGAAAAGAACATACATGCAATGACACTGGTGGATCCATGTGTGGTCTCTGAAGAGAGCACACATTTCAATGACTCCGTTTGTTGTTAGTAAAAAGAACACACATGCAATGACACTGGTGGATCCATGTGTGGTCTCTAAAGAGAACACACATGCAATGACTCTGGTTGTTGTTACTAAAAAGAACACACATGCAATGACACTGGTGGATCCATGTGTGGATTATGAAGAGAACACACATCCAATGACACTGGTGGATCCATAGGTGGTATGTGAGAAGAACAGCCATGAAATGACTCTGGTTGTTGTTAGTAAAAAGAAGACACATGCAATGTCACTGGTGGATCCATAGGTGGATTGTGAAAAGAGCACACATTTCAATGACACTGGTGGATCCATATGTGGTATGTGAAAAGAACACACATGCAATGACTCCAGTTGTTGTTACTAAAAAGAACACACATGCAATGACACTGGTGGATCCATAGGTGGTCTATGAAAAGAACACACATTTCAATGACTCTGGTTGTTGTTAGTAAAAATAACACACATGCAATGACACTGGTTGTTGTTACTAAAAAGAACACACATGCAATGACACTAGTGGATCCATGTGTGGATTGTGAAGAGAACACACATGCAATGACACTGGTGGATCCATAGGTGGTATGTGAGAAGAACAGTCATGAAATGACTCTGGTTGTTGTTAGTAAAAAGAACACGCATGCAATGACACTGGTGGATCCATAGGTGGATTGTGAAAAGAGCACACATGCAATGACACTGGTGGATCCATATGTGGTATGTGAAAAGAACACACATGCAATGACTCCAGTTGTTGTTAGTGAAAAGAACACACATTCAATGACACTGGTGGATCCATGTGTGGTCTCTGAAGAGAACACACATTTCAATGACTCTGGTTGTTGTTAGTAAAAAGAGCACACATGCAATGACTCTGGTTGTTGTTACTAAAAAGAACACACATGCAATGACACTGGTGGATCCATGTGTGGATTGTGAAGAGAACACACATGCAATGACACTGTTGGATCCATAGGTGGTATGTGAGAAGAACAGTCATGAAAGGACTCTAGTTGTTGTTAGTAAAAAGAACACACATGCAATGACACTAGTGGATCCATAGGTGGATTGTGAAAAGAGCACACATGCAATGACACTGGTGGATCCATATGTGGTATGTGAAAATAACACACATGCAATGACTCCAGTTAGTGTTAGTGAAAAGAACATACATGCAATGACACTAGTGGATCCATGTGTGGTCTCTAAAGAGAACACACATTTCAATGACACTGGTGGATCCATATGTGGTATGTGAAAAGAACACACATGCAATGACTCCAGTTGTTGTTACTAAAAGAACACACGCAATGACACTGGTGGATCCATAGGTGGTATGTGAAAAGAACACACATTTCAATGACTCTGGTAGTTGTTAGTAAAATGAACACACATGCAATGACACTGGTGGATCCAAAGGTGGATTGTGAAAAGAGCACACATTTCAATGCTCTGGTTGTTGTTAGTAACAAGAACACACATGCAATGACACTGGTGGATCCATAGGTGGATTGTGAAAATAGCACACATGCAATGACTCTGGTTGTTGTTAGTAAAAAGAGCACACATGCAATGACACTGGTGGATCCATGTGTGGATTGTGAAGAGAACACACATGCAATGACACTGGTGGATCCATATGTGGTATGTGAGAGGAACACTCATTCAATGACTCTGGTTCTTGTTAGTAAAAAGAACACACATGCAACGACAATGGTGGATCCGTAGGTGGATTGTGAAAAGAGCACACATGCAATGACACTGGTGGATCCATATGCGGTATGTGAAAAGAACACACATGCAATGACTCCAGTTGTTGTTAGTGAAAAGAACATACATGCAATGACACTGGTGGATCCATGTGTGGTCTCTGAAGAGAGCACACATTTCAATGACTCTGGTTGTTGTTAGTAAAAAGAACACACATGCAATGACACTGGTAGATCCATGTGTGGTCTCTGAAGAGAACACACATGCAATGACTCTGGTTGTTGTTACTAAAAAGAACAAACATGCAATGACACTGGTGGATCCATGTGTGGATTGTGAAGAGAACACACATGCAATGACACTGGTGCATCCATAGGTGGTATGTGAGAAGAACAGCCATGAAATGACTCTGGTTGTTGTTAGTAAAAAGAACACACATGCAGTGTCACTGGTGGATCCATGTGTGGTCTCTGAAGAGAACACACATTTCAATGGCACTAGTGGATCCATATGTGGTATGTGAAAAGAACACACATGCAATGACTGGTTGTTGTTACAAAAAAAGAACACACATGCAATGACACTGGTGGATCCATAGGTGGTATGTGAAAAGAACACACATTTCAATGACTCTAGTTGTTGTTAGTAAAAAGAACACACATGCAATCACACTGGTGGATCAATGGGTGGATTGTGAAAAGAGCACACATTTCAATGACTCTGGTTGTTGTTAGTAAAAAGAACACACATGCAATGACACTGGTGGATCCATAGGTGGATTGTGAAAAGAGCACACATGCAATGACTCTGGTTGTTGTTAGTAAAAAGAGCAAACATGCAATGACACTGGTGGATCCATGTGTGGATTTTGAAGAGAACACACATGCAATGACACTGGTGGATCCATATGTGGTATGTGAGAAGAAAACACATGAAATGACACTGGTTGTTGTTAGTAAAGAACACACATGCAATGACACTGTGGATCCATAGGTGGATTGTGAAAAGAGCACACATGCAATAACACTGTGGATCCATATGTGGTATGCGAAAAGAACACACATGCCATGACTCTAGTTGTTGTTAGAAAAGAACATACATGCAATGACATCAGGATCCATGTGTGGTCTCTGAAGAGAACACACATTTCAATGACTCCGTTTGTTGTTAGTAAAAAGAACACACATGCAATGACACTGGTGGATCCATGTGTGGTCTCTAAAGAGAACACACATGCAATGACTCTGGTTGTTGTTACTAAAAAGAACACACATGCAATGACACTGGTGGATCCATGTGTGGATTATGAAGAGAACACACATCCAATGACACTGGTGGATCCATAGGTGGTATGTGAGAAGAACAGCCATGAAATGACTCTGGTTGTTGTTAGTAAAAAGAAGACACATGCAATGTCACTGGTGGATCCATAGGTGGATTGTGAAAAGAGCACACATTTCAATGACACTGGTGGATCCATATGTGGTATGTGAAAAGAACACACATGCAATGACTCCAGTTGTTGTTACTAAAAAGAACACACATGCAATGACACTGGTGGATCCATAGGTGGTCTATGAAAAGAACACACATTTCAATGACTCTGGTTGTTGTTAGTAAAAATAACACACATGCAATGACACTGGTGGATCCATAGGTGGATTGTGAAAAGAGCACACATTTTAATGACTCTGGTTGTTGTTAGTAAAAAGAACACACATGCAATGACACTGGTGGATCCATAGGTGGATTGTGAAAAGAGCACACATGCAATGACATTTGAATGGTACTGGTGGATGCATAGGCGGATTGTGAAAACAGATTTTCCCTCTCTCTCGGTCAAAAATCTCACAAAAGCCCAAACGTGTGGAGATCCCAAACATGTGCCCTGATTGGCTGACACAGATGTCACGCGGATCGTCTCCACCAACCGTTGATCCCATGTGATCCAACGGGCAGGATAACCCCTCCCTTCTCTACTTTTTTTATGCATGGTCAATCCGTGCCACCTCTCTATCCATGCCACCGATACTTTACCCCCATAAACAAGTGAAAATCCATCTATCTAACTAAAATAAATAAAATAAATGATCATATTTTGAAGTAGCCATCGTCTTCGTCTTCCGGTTCATCCTTGTCTTCGTCAACGCCATGGTCCCTGCCATCACCGCCGTTGGTGCCCTCCTCTGACGACTCGACACCGCCCCCTTCCTCAAATAAGCGCGCTATCTCCTCGTCAGAGTCCTCCTCCTCCTCCTCTTCGTAGTCCCACGGGTCCACGTCACTCTCCTCCGCTTCTGCCTCCAACTAATCGATGAACGCCTCCTCGTTGGCCGAGTCGGACTCGTCCAAATAGCTATCTCCTCTCTTCTTCCTGGTCTTCTTCTCGTTCCTCTTCTTGTTCGTACTTGCCGGTGCAACACGCGCCCCCGTCCTGGTTGCTCCTTTGCGCTCGTCCGACGCTGCAGGTACCCCACGCTCCTCCTGTGCGGCCGGTACGAGCTTCGACGTTGCGGTGTCCTCAAGTGCCGATGTCGATGGATCCTGGTGTTGTCGGACACGATGTGCTGCCTCAGCAGGCGACTCGCGAGCGCGGACGATGCAGCGAAGAGCCAGGGAAGCAGGATGGTCAGTGGACGGCTTGGACCTGCCATTGCCACGGCGAGGGGGCATCATGCTCGAGGTAGTTGCTCCGAATGGTCGATGGCGGGTACACAGAGTGGGGTGCCGATCTGATCAAGGACGAGCTGCGGTTTCGTGCGTCGTGTCCATGCATGCATTTGTCGATTATCAAAAAAAAGTAATATCTCGCGTACTGAACATAATTTGATCACAACAAAAGTGGCACAGCGTATTCTAGACTTGTAAATATCCCGTGTGTGCCTATCATGTGGAGTTCGATGGAGTTGGACGTGCCGACGTGATCGTGCAGCAGTTGCGCGCGTCATTGCCCCATCAACACGTGACACACGCACGCGGGATGTGCGCGCCGATTCCCGTGACGACCACCCGGCTCGCACTCCCCTTATTATATACTGGATTTTGGGCGGCGTCGAAGACCATTGAAGTGTCCATCGCAATAAAGACAAGTCCCATCGATTCCCTACCCCTGCCTCCATGGCTTCTTTGAGAAGGTAGACCGTACACGGTGGTCTTGTATAATAGTACTAGTACTACTGGACCACGACCTATACTCTTTACTCTTCTCCCACACTAATAATCAATATCTCCTTCCTCCTGCCGCCGCCACACTCACCCTGCAAGCCATGGCTCCACTGAGGAGGGGGAGAGGCCGGTCGACGATCCTCGTGGAGAAAAGGGAGAGAAATCGCCGCGAGGCACTTCTTGCTCTACCAGCCGCTGAATCCCACCCTCTCATCGAGGCCCAATCTCCCCCGACAATGGCGCCGAATGTTCTAGCAGGCGAGGGCTCCTCCCGGTACGGTCTCCTTATTCTACTTCTTCTCCATCTCCCTCTCCATCATGATCTTAATCAGCTTCTTCTTGTTTTTCTTCTTCTAGCTCTTCCTCTTCTACGTATTATAGGTCGGCCGTGGAGCCTGAATTCACCATGATAGAGGCGTTGCAGGACCCGTTCGGCCCCGTTCCATGTCTCGGCGAGGTAGCAAATCTCCACGCTGATATTTCTCCGAGTTATGATGTGGATTTCTTAGATGTTGTCCGCCCCGCATTGGTTTTTCTTCTTCTTTTGTGAGTTGTATTAGTTTTCATGAATATGACTGGATCTCTTGGTCTTTCCTTAATACCGTTGTTCATAGATTCACTATGGATTTTTTGTGATTAGGATTAGTTTATCGTGGCCATGAATAGATCTCCAGGTCCATTTTTTAACACTGCGGCCAATAGATTCAACGGGGTTTTTTTTATCTGTATTAGTATTCACCTGGGACCTGGAGTGTAATTGTAGAATTCCTATTTCAATTAACATCAACGATGCAGCGATCGAAGGCCGAGTATCATGAGAAGGTGGCCGCGATCAGTTCCAAGATTGCCAACCAACATGAGCTTGCATGCTCCCTCACCCAAGCTAATGAGAGCCTACGCAAGCAATTATCTGTGCAGAAGGAGATCTCGCTAGATTTTGCACATGATGTCGTTAGGCTGCAGAAAGTGCTCGACCGTAACTTGAACAGGCAAGAACAGGCCATCAAGATAATCAACGAGCTCACGGAGGAGAAGAAGAATCTCGTGGAAAGGTGCATTCTCCTGCAGGACGAAGTCAGCGAGGCACTCAGAGGACGCGTCGAGGAAACCAAGGCTACCATCCGAGCCTACTATGATAGGAACCGTTGCCAAGATGCAGTCAAGGATATGAAGGTAGACATGAGCAGAGGGATCACCGTACTCGAGGGTGTTCGGAAAGATAACGAGGAGCTAAGGGCATGTCTGGAGGCGTATCGGAGCAATGCCCAAGTCTGATTCCGGTTAGCGGGGACACGAATACCAGTTCGTCCTCCTCTCTTTTGTAATGTTTAGGGTTCAGGGAGCAATGCCCATGTCTGCTTCCTATTATAGGGTGCAATAAGAATCCTAGGGCAACTCCTTATCTATCTGGACATGTGTTGGTGTTCATGTTCATGAATGGACACCATGTTCTCTTTCCATTATGTATCTGGACATGGGTTTCTGCATTATGAGTTTGCCACTCTCCCACTACTATTTGGTGATATTGGGAAAAACCCACAGCACACTAAACTGCTGATAAATATTATTTGTCTTCGAAATTGAAATTATGACAGTGCCACTAGTCGATTCATAAAATGTTGATTAGTCCTAGATTGCTTCTTCCTTGAAATTATGACAGTGCCACTAGTCGATTCAGTTAATTATGGAAACTAACCAACTTGTCCTGGTGAACTGAACAAACCATACTATGTATTTTTTTTGCAGGGAAAGAGGCGAAAGATCGACCGGGACCTGGTGACCTGGCTAAATGACAAGGTAGCAATCCAAAGGGAGAAGCAGAATTCCCAGAAACTAGCCTTTGACCAAATGTGCGCTGAAGTCGCGGTCCTTTCTGACAAGTGCCAGAAACTGAAGGAGTTAAACACCGACTGGGCGAAGCTACACAGTGAAGGTCGTGCCTTGGCTAGGAAGAAGACGGAGATCATCAAAGGATCTTGAAGGAAAATCGTATGGCTACGGACAAAATTCTCCAATCCGTGACGGAGCGCTGGAATCTACAGCTGAAGCACGACATAGTGCTAAAGGAGCTGGCCAATCTTAGGGAGGAAAACAGGCACCTCTGGGCCAGGCTCGCTTGAACACAACATATGTCTATTTAGTATTGAATTGCCTGGTTTATCCTCTGAAGTGGTGATTTTGTAAGCGTGAACTTAACTCTATGCATGATATGTGTGTTCGTCTGAAATTAGTTTGCTCGAGGATTGAGTTTGGCTTAGTTCGGAAAGCGCAACTGCAAGTCTTACAATTAACTAGTTTCACAACATAAATTATTCATCTCGAATTTCCTTTATCCTCTATAGTCTGTCCTTATTCACCCTCGCGCGCCTTCTTCAGTTCTTTCAACAGATCCGCAATGCAGTACTCTAGCTTCTTCTTGTCTTCCCTGAGCTGATCCCTCTCCTTTTCTACATTATGAATCAGCAACCTGTGACTATCCTGAAGCTTCTTTGCAGTTCCAACAACCAAGCTCCCATCAATTCCGTCAGTTAGCTCTAACTGCAAATTCTCGATTTCTTGTTCCAGCTCCTTATTTCGTACCGACAGCTTGTAATTTTTTTCAGCTGGATCACTTACATCAGTAAATCTCCCCGACCTTTCCAACTCATACATCTCCCATAACTGTGCCAAACATTTCTTAAGTGCATCTGGCCACTCAAGATCCACCCACTCTACTGCTTTACACACTGGGCCAACCTAAAAACACACACACTATAGTGTTATGAACATGCACGATACATTTTATTTCATGTCATAGTTTCACATAATGTAAACTAACCTGATTTGTACATCCCAAAAACCTTCTCCCAGTGTTACTTCCTTCGAATGCAACATATCTCCTCAGTTTTAGCCCATGGTCACATGTCACTTCTCCATCGATATCTAGGCCCTCCCATTCGGAGTCGTAGATCATCCTTGGTACCTATAGGTAAACGCAAAGCTAAAACCGAACATGATTGCATGCACATATGGAGCTCAGATCGAGAGATTTACCATTGCCTAAACCTAGCCCGAGAAAACAGAGGAACTCACATCATGGAAGGAATACTCGATGTCGGAGAGAAGGCTGTCGCTGCTCGACTGGTCGTCCTCGCCATTCAAGGACAGCATGGCGAATGTGTCATCACAGGCGACAGCGACGGTGTCGGCGTCAGCGAGAGAGAGAGAGAGAGAGAGAGAGAGAGAGAGAGAGAGAGAGAGAGAGAGAGAGCAGTCCTTCTACCGCTGCAACAATGACTAAATTGGCATGTTACAATAGTTTAATGGATACCATTCCCTTTCCCTAGATTACTGTCTCCTGCCTGATATGGATTCTCTTCACACATTCTCATTTCAAATATTAAACCTGCACTCCCTCCATCCCAATTTCATTGCCTAACGAAAACATACCAGTATATTACATCATCCAAAGAAACAAAATCATGTAAACTACAAGGTACTTATGCATCACTTCTTTAGTCATGGTTTCACAAAACATTACAATATAATCTCTCAACAAACATAACCACAACATGGTTTCACAAAATATCACACTACAATCTCTCAACAAACGTAATCACAGAAACAAGTATATTACATCAACTCAAGAAACAGAATCATGTCGACTACAAGGTACTTACACATCACTTGTCCTATCATGGTTTCGCAAAACATTACATTACAGTCTCTCAACAAACAAAATAATGTAAACAAGTACAAGACATCATCTCAAGAAACATAATCATGTCAACTACAATGTATTTATGCATCACTAGTCCATCATGGTTTCACAAAACATTACATTACAATGTCCCAACAAACATAATAATAGAAACAAATGCAGACGTCATCTTAAGAAACATAATCATGTCAACTACAATGTACTTATGTCTTATTACAACAACGATGGTTTCAGTGAGTGACATGTCCGAAAATCTCAACAGCTCGTACAACATTATATCGCAATCTCTCAACAAACATAATCACAGAAGCATGCTCTAAATGCAACAGCAGTCAATTTTACAAATACAGGCAGGGGAACCCCGGTCCATATGACAAGCCGGGGTAGCAGCTCTTAGCGATCTCATCAACGCCGACCACCTCATTCTGCTCAGCCACTACAGGCATCTACATCCACTATAACCTGTTCAACAACATCGAAATGGTACCAAGGAAGAACACCTTCCTGGTTCGCTTCTTCACGCATAATCTGCATAAGATCTTCAGATCCAAAACATCTATGAATTGCTGCTTCTTATGATGCCACCACCGGATTTTTGCCATCCGCTTAGGGCCAATACTGATTTCCTTACCGATCATCTCTCTCATTTCATCAAGAGTTATGTTTTGGAATCGGCTGATCTCCACAAATAGATGACGGGCGGCTTATTAACTCCCTGATCAAGTTTTGCCATGTATGAATCCACCTCTATGCGTATACTGAACTTATCTAGATTAGCATCTATTGGTCCATATTCTCTAGGAGCAGAAGCTCTGGTAGCAAGATCTCCAGCATCTACATACATATCATCAATCATCGCTTCAACTTTCACCTTACGATCAGCTGCACAACACTCCCAAACCATCTGAAGCTCATGGGAGTGCTCAATTTTCTGATAGGTATCATTCATGTTGTGCCACACCAATTTTTTCCTCTGTCTAGAACCCCAGGGAATTCTAGCGGCAAGCATATCTACCAGCTGCGAAACAGACACAACCTCTTTGCAATTCACAAGCAGATACACATCTTGCCCAAACACAACCCTCTCGCAACCAAAATCAAGCTTTGCAGTGTACTGCCGAACATGAACTGTGAACACATATAGGTCCCTTGTATCAAAGCTGTGCCTAATTTGATTAAAAAGGGGAACATTTCAGTTCATTCGATTCTATTATGCCGTAACTAATCTACTTGCAAGGTAAGGCACAGATAATAAATATTCACCTCTCGCTCTTCTCCCGGGTTTTTTTCTTCGAGATCTGAGTGCTGCATCCGCCCACCGGAGCCGAACAATCCGCCATCGGCCTTGCTTTTCTCTTCAACCCGTTGCTCGTAGGTACCTTGGGAGCAGAATCCTTGCTGGCCTCCTCGCTAACCGGGGCTGAAGACCTCGCCGCTGCTATGCGTTGAGCCCCAGACTTGGGCCCGACAGACCCTTTTTAGTCGGCGACGTAGCTACAACCTTCGCCTTGCAAGACATGCTGGGCCGCCGCCGGATTCAGTGTCGGGGGAGGGAGAAAAAAGGTCCTCCGCCACCGGCAGATTTAGGGTCAGGGAAGGGAAGAAAAGGGACCGCCGCCGCCGCAGCAAGATTCAGTGTCGAGAGTTAGGAAAGTACAGTAATGGATTTGCCCCTACGACACGTGTAGGGTGGCTAAGAAGAGTGACCGGCGAAGGAGGGGCACAGCAGGAACTGGTGTAACAGAATATCCTGACTTAACGGGCGCGATTTGAAAATATTGGGTTTGGCCATCATTCACTCAAAAGACCCCTCTCAGCAATTGGCGCCCCAACTTTTCGAATCGCAGTGATAAAAATCAACTTGGGTACTAGCGTTCGCCACCCCAACTTTCGGGCAAAATAATATTCTCCTTGGGGTGCCTAGATTCCCCAATACCGGCATATGACTTAGGGAAGGTTCTGGAGCTTCTCTGGGTCGAAATCCTATCATTTGCGACCTTTTTACCAACTATACAACCAAACTATACGGCGGGAACTTTTAGTACCGGCCGTATAGTTGGTCGTTGAACTTGTAGATCCTTTAGTATTTTGGTCGCCATTTTTCATACGAACTCCGTTTTGGGAGTTCTTAGGCTCGTTGCGTTCGTCTCGTCGAGGGCTACAGCCCCATGATCTTGGATATTTATTTTGAGAAGTTGGAAAAATTCACTTTTCCAACCTCTCAAATGACTAAGTCTGGTCCCTGCAGCTCCTCCATACTATGCTCTCTTTGTTCCTTTTTATCCATAATCTTCACCAACACCTACACACATGTCATAGATAGGAAAGTGATAAAATTCTACCTAAACTACTAAATGTGCAAAGCTCATATGAAAGTAAATGAGAACTAGAAGTCATGCATATAAGGCATAGCTATAGCTGGAAGAAACATGATATGAGAGATAAATGGCACATGTTATATGGCTAAAAGAGGTGGTATTTTACATCCATCAAGGTTATTGTCTAGTAATTGCCATGTTCACATTAAACAGAGTACCATCAAAGTTGGTAGAGAAGACATCGCATGAGATGTGGACTGGCAGCCGATTTTGTCTTTTCTTAAAATTTGGGGTTGTGAAGCATTGGTCAAGCGACTTAAGTCGGACAAGCTCACAGACAAGTCGGATGAGTGTATTTTCATGGGGTATCCAAGGGAAACGTGGGGTTACTACTTCCACAACCGAGAAGAGGTAAAAGTGTTTGTTGCTCGGAACAATGTCTGCCTTGAGAAAGAGTTTCTCAGTCAGGGAATCAGTGTGACCACGGTGCAGCTCGAATAAATTCGAGAGGTACCGGCTAGTAGCAAGTCGGAAAAGGCCTTGGAGGTTGATCTAGTCGTGGTGATTGAGCGGAAACTGCTCCCGCAACACGAAGATCAGCCAGATTGCAAAGTGTTCGTGATATATTACTATTAGACAGTGATGAGCCGGCAACTTATTCAGAAGCGATGGTGGGAACCGATACTGAATCGTGGCTTGTAGCCATGATATCCAAGTTAAAGTCCATGGATGAAAATCAAGTTTGGAACTTGGTTGATCTACCAGATGGTGTAAGACAAGTCGAGTGCAAATGGGTCTTTAAGAAGAAAACTGATATCGATGGAAATATTTCTATCTATAAAGGACGGCTTGTCATGAAGGGGTTCTGACGGGTTCAAGGAGTTAACTACAATGAGAATTTCTCACCCATAGCGATGCTTAAGTCAGTTCGGATCATGTTAGCTATAGCATCCTATTTCGACTATGAGATATGGCACATGGATGTCAAGACAGCTTTACTTAATGGAAATTTAACCAAGGACATGTATATGATACAGCCGAGGGTTTTGCCGATCCGGCTAAAGCTGACAAGGTACGCAAATTTCAAAAATCCATGTATGGGCCGAAGCAAGCATCTCGGAGTTGGAACATTTTCTTTGATGAGGTTGTCAAATCGTTTGGCTTCATCAAGAGTGATCATGATTCTTGTTTATACAAGAAGTTTAGTGGGATCAAAGTAAACTTTATGATCTTATATGTGGATGATATATTACAGATTGGAAATGATGTCCAGATGTTGCAAGAAACCAAGAAATCATTGGAAAAGAGTTTTTCGATGAAGGACTTGGGTGAGGCAACTTACATTCTAGGAATCAAGATCTATAGAGATAGATCAAGGTAGCTCATTGGATTGAGTCAGAGTACATATTGGGACAAAGTTTCGAAAAAATTCAATATGGAGTCGTCTAAGAAGGGATTCTTACCGATGTCCCATGGTGTAAAACTTAACAAGACTCGGTGTCCTTCGACGAATGATGAGTGAAGTCGGATGAGTGTGATTTTGTATGCTTGAGCAGTCGGATCCATCATGCATGTTATGATTTATACAAAGCCGGATGCTTCCTATGCTCTAAGTGTTGTGAGCAGATACCAGGCTGACCCTGGATAAATCCATTGGATAGCGGCTAAAAATATCCTTAAGTACTTGGGAAGGACTAAGGATATGTTCCTAGTTTATGGAGGTGAGGATGAACTCAGTGTAAAGGGTTACACGGATCCAAATTATCTTACTAACTCATATGATTCTCGTTTGTAATCTGGATACGTGTTTGTGATAAACGGAGGGGCTGTGAGCTGGAAGAGTATATGTGTAATTAGGTGGATTCTCTCAGACTTTATTCATAAGGTGATCGAGAGATCATACAAAGTGTCAACAAGATGATCTCGATGGGTTTATAATGACACGCGATGAGAGAGATGAATCTATAGTTCTATGACTAAGGCTAATGACAAAGACGCAGACGATTATGGTGTGTCCTCTTCAGGTGAATGTCCTTGAGTACTTATAGGTGTCGATGATGGCAAAGTATCCCTTAGTCACGTTAGGTATTCATCTTGTCTTGCACGTAATCTTGATCTTTGTCTCCCTTGTATGCGTGTCTGGTCTTCGGAATCTCCAGAGAACCGTCTTGCAGCCCCACAGGTCAGGTCGGTTGGGGTTAGGTCGGTTGAAAGATTCTAGATGTAGGCCTTCAGGTCTTTATTCATAGAGGTAGGCGTGGGCAGGAATCATGGATTAATGCCATGTGAGGTACATGCCTAAATCCACCCATCACTAACAAATATCAACTTGAGATATAAATAGACAAGATCATAAACAACATGCTTGTTTATTTCAACAAGCATAATAGAGAGCTCACCGAGACAATTTACACATTTGAATCTATCATCCGTTCTCACATCATTGATAAAGGTATCAAGTTGGTATTTAAGTCTTATATAATCCAATCTTGATATGTCATTGGGATAGAATTAGACATGTTTCGTTACCTTTTGAGCATCATAAGAAACAAATGAATTCAATAGATTCATAGCCGACATGCAAATAAGCAAGGGTACCAGACTTCACAAGAATATGCAATATTTGCTTCATGATTCTAGAAAAGAGACACAATATAACTAGACCCCTCCTAATCGATCGCCTCCCTCAGTGTCTAGCTATAGGTGCTAGTATACTATGTGCTATAATAGCTAGAGACAAACATGCGATTATTTAGCCCACGGTTAGTTTATTCAAATGTTGTCTAATGAACAAAGCCCAATAGACCATATGTCTATCGAGTGGCCTTGTTTTTCAGGATCAAAACTTCAGAAGTCGCTCGATCTGCATCTAGCCATACAATTTCTGTCGATGGGAATTGGTAGATCGATCTACGGCCAATGAACTGTACATCCTGTTGCTACCTGCTAGGGCACTGCTTGCCATCAGTCGCCGCTCTCCGCCTCGATACACCACAACAGGAGAATAGAGAAAAATACGGCCTAGCGCAAACCACTTCGGCGCTGCACCACTACCAGTGTGTAATCTGCGATTCTATATGTCTATACCTAAGGTACGGTGTGAACGAACATTACAATTTTTGTGAAGATGAATATTACAATTCAATTCATGCATGCTACTAGCTAGTTTCGTTTTGGTTAGATTGAGTAGGAATATATATCAATTTGTACACTACCATAGAGTTGAAAGACAAATGCAAGAGAAGAATTAGAAGTAAATTTTAATTTTTGCAATTGTGCTTTAGAAAATGAAGAGGAAGATATAGAATAGACTAAACACAAATGATTTATCACATCGTCATTCTATATTGATCCTATATGTATTTATCACCGCGTCGAAAAAATATTCTCAATACCCTTATGTGGTTGTCGTCCTCCTCGCCCCCATGGTCAAATCCTGGCTCCACCCCTGCTCGTATCCTATGCACCTGTTTATTTTGTGAAACCTCTGCACCCAACATAAAAAGTAGCTAAGAAAAGTCTGAAAATAATCTACCATGTAGGTACAACATGTATCTGCAATGCCACACAAGTTTAATCAAAATTTGGAACAATTCTCAAAAAACAAAAGCAACAAGTTTAGCTCTTCTAAGGGTTAGTGACCTCAATTCACGGCCCAAACTGAAATAAATATTCTTCGTAGTAGTATTTGCCTTTTAGTTCAGTGTGTAATGTTTGACATTGAATTTTTGTGGCATCGTATATATATGTTGTATCTACATGGTAAAATATTTTCAGATTTTTCTACAACTTTTTAACATGTATTTGTACTCTGTTTCACCAAATAAAAGGGTGCATAGGATACGTTCTCCTCCCCTCATTACGCGGTTTTCCACCTGTACCTTCGGTGGGATGTATTTATATTCATTTAAGAGCATTTTACAAATAGGAGCATAAAAGGAGTCACGCTAGATACAGATAGAATATCCCATTTTGGACATTCTGAACCGGATCTTAAACACTGAACAACTAATAAAGTAGTTAGAATATGAACGCTAAACTATCCTAGCAATGGGCTTTGAAATTTTTGCACCTATTGATGTGGGAAATGTTGTTATACTGAAAAGAAGGAGAGACTCATATTGTTGTGAGTTGTAGCTTGATATCCTAATGTCTTTGAGCTACAAATACCGCTGTCATTGTAGCTGCTAAAGTCAATATTGAGCAATCGTTGTAGAAGTGAGAGTCTTGCACCATTACTAGATTCGCTAGCATTGTTGCTAGAAGTAGACCATAAGTCTCAGCATGTAGTGGAGAAGTTGTTGGAGGTGAAAGCGCCGCGACAAGCAACTGACGGAGATGTTGGTTGTCTTGGAAGTGAATGATTATTTCTAACCATGAACGGCTTGTTGCTGAATCTTATTACTTCTCCCATGCAGCATCACTGGAGAAGGAATTACCTACAGGAAAGTAAGATTCATTAACCCGAGAAATCAGTGGTGGTGGTTGCCTGCTATTTAGAGACTGCTCTTTGTTGTAATGATCATTAGAGTTGTAGACCTATATTTTGGTTGCCTTGATAATGGCACCAGCTGCTGCAAACGTATGTGAAGGCCTGCTTGTTTTCGTACAAAACAGAGTATCGTTTCGAGCTTTCCATAACACCACGGGAAAGTATAAAAAAATGAAACAGTGCTAGGAGGAACTAGACACTTTTTTGATATATTAGAAACGGGTCGGCGTGAAAATTCCTGAAATTCGTCCCTGACAGGGATCAAACTCCGGTCGCTGGGATGCAACAACTATGACCCAACAACTAGGCTATTGCCCGATTCTCACAACCACGAGAAAGTATAGAGTATCTGTCTTTATTTGAGAATGCCCAGGGTGCAAATAAAGCATATATATCATATTAGGAATTGTGCCATGATGTGCAGCTAGGATTTTAGTTTTAACAAGGAAAACAAAACAAGGCTGCTCTAGAAAATGGGCATAGAAAAAGTAATTGCATTTAATCTTCCTAGTTACTATTGAAGTGTATAAGTGGATTGCCTACCTCTTTCCATCAGATCAGTATTTTGGAATAGTTGGTTAGAGCATGAAGCTTGACATGGTATCAGAGCCAAGGTCTTGAGTTTGAGTCCTGTGTGGCGCAATTTTTCCTAAAAATTGTTGGTGCCCCCTCCGTCCATGTATTAGCCTCTTGAGCTATACCTCTGAGTTTACACGTGTTGACTTGTCTTCCCATCACACGTGAGGAGGGGTGTTGAAGTGTATACGTGGATTGCCTACCTCTTTCCATCAAATCAATCTTTTGGAATAGTTGGTTAGAGCATGAAGCTTGACAGTTACCACATCTAGAGCAACTGTTCTTGTTATGTTTAGAATATCCACTTTCCCTTTTACCTGTGGGGAGAGTTTTTCTAAGGAGCCTACAAGTGATGGTCTGAATTCTCGACGCCATTTCTTTATCTTCCCAAACCTGATTAAGAAGAGAGATGATCTTCGTGTTGACACGATACTTCTATAATGTTATCTCATTGTAACTGTTAGGCCTAGTCCTAGGAGGTTTCCTGATCGATAGGATCGACTCCTCAATGTGTGGCAGGAGTCCTGCCCACGATATCCTTCCTTCTTTATGTAATCGCTACCTTTGGTAATACAATCGAGCATTGAACGCAATTCTGATTGGTATCAGAGCCCAGGCTCAAACTCCTCCACCCCATGGCCGACCAACACTCTTCTTCCTCCGCTTCGGCAACTATGGTGGCCATAGCCTCCTTCTCCTCCCCTCTAGACACCGATCCCCACACCCCTCTCAACCAACGCCCACCTTTCAGACCACAGATCCTCCCACCCCTTCTCATGGTGATGGCCGCGACCTCTTCGGCCACGACAATCTCGAATCCCAACCTAACCTTCCTACCTCAGCTTCGCTCCTCCTCCCCACCCATGTCCCGGCACCTTCCCTTCCTGCTGCTCCCTCTCTCAACATCCGATCCGTCCACATCAGTGACCACATCAACTTCAAGGTTCAAACTTCTGGCCAAAACCTCGCCCGGTGGCGTCAAATCAAGCCTTTCCTCCTTACCATGTATAATGCCTTGATCACGTCACGGAGGGCGCGGCTCCGGTGAACCCCGACAACGCGTGGTGGGACGACGACATTCACATCTCACTTTGGTTTATGGCCACACTAGCGGATGATCTTCTCTGCCTGGTCCAAGGCATCGACGGTCGTGCCTACACCACGCGGACTCGCCTCCACAATTTCGTCTTCGTGAACTGCTCATCAAGGTATGCCTATCTCAAAGGCGTAAATCCATCCGCCGTGGGGACATGGCGGTCTCCACCTATGCCAGCCGCCTCCTATCCGTCGCCGACGACCTGGCCAAAATCGGCTACCCCGTGGCCGACAATGATCTCACCTTGTAGCTCCTCGTGGGCCTCGGCAAGAAATTCCGCCTCCAGTCCGCCATCATCCAGAACAACGACCCCCTCCCGTCCTTTGTTGACGCCTGCTCCAAGCTCATGCTCGCCGAGATGTCCATCGCGAGTGAAGATCAGGATGAGGACGCGCGGGCCATGGTGGTCCATTTGCAGGGCGCGGCCAACTGGTGTGCAGCCTAGTGGCGGAGGCCACCTCGCCTGGCGGTCGCCCCGCACCTCCGGGCGGCACTGGCGACTCGTAAGCCCAGTTATAGGGAAGAACCCCATCCCGGTTTCCAACCGGGTGGTGGTCGCGGATCCGGACAGGTGGCGGCCCCTCCAATCTTGGCTCGATCGGCCGTGGGGCGGCTCCTACCACGGGCAGGTGGCTCCTCCCGATAGCCTGGATGGGCTACTTTGCTCCTATAGGTGCGCCCTTCCAAAATCGCGCTTCGTGGGTTACCCCGAATGCCTCCGGCGTGCTTGGGCTGCGACCGAGCACACACGCACATGCGTACCCCCTGCACCACAGTGCATCTCGATGACTCAAGTGCACAAATCGTTTGTAGCTAGTTTGAAGTTGGATATCGATCCCAGGGATCCCAAAGGTAAGTGTTTATTGGTGAAGTCTACATCACACCGAAGTTGTCACAGTCTTGAGTGAATTGACTACAAGTGTTGAAATAAGAATGGAATTTTGATTAAATGTGATAGATTTAAATAGAACTAAAATGTAAACTTCAAATATAAAGCATAAAAGTAAAGAATGGCTTTGCTTGTTTGTTGTCTATAGATGGCGAAAGAAGGCGGCAGGAGATTCAGTTCATGGTGATAGTGACTGTGCCAGGTGGACGAGTGGTAAATGTAACAATTATAATTTTATAGATATATGTGTAGGCGAGCAACCCATAATTAGCCGGAACTCCTCTTGGTAGATTTCATCCCAACTTCAATAATCCTACTAGCCTGCTACCAAAACTATGGTCAGACACTAGACGATTAAGACCCTTCAGGTCGCTTAGCGATTAAGCTCCTTGGATTGTACTAATGCAATAAGCAATTGGTTACTCGTTATCCTCGAGTTAACTAGCTTTCCGTTGATATCCCCGTTCACCCGAGGGTCGCCGGTACACTAGCGTACAAGATCTTATCTATGTAGAACAAGGTATCATGTTGTCTGGGCCCTTAATTGGACAACAAGCATTATGCATCCCGCAGATAGTCAAGCAGACATATTATAGTATTTGGAATCAATCACAAATTAATGGAAAATATATGAAGGCACGTCACATCTCACCAATCCCCTACATCTCCCACGCCCAAGGGAATTACTCACACATGAGAGAAGAATGGATCATCAATATAACTGAATAAAGGGAATTCGTCTTGGTATTACCGTGGAGATCCACAATAAGAATAGAAAAATATACAACACAATTCAAGATGGGAAGAAACAATCTCAAACCCTAGTCTTGCAAGGTGGAGATCCCTCTCTCTCAAGTACAAGTTGTGGCTATGGGGGTGTATTGGCTAGGAGGTCAAATATCGTGGAGCGAGATGAAGAACGTCTTCTCCGTCTTCTGTGGATCCCTTCTTTCTCCCTTCTGGATGGTGTGGCGGCTGCTGTGTTGCGTTTTTGTCCCCCGTCCCTTCATGAAAGTTGTCCCTTTTAACAAGACAGAGGCGGCGGCAACTATACGGCCGGAAAAATATTACCGCCGTATAGTGGCTCGTTAAAGCTTCTGTGAGCTCCTCTCGCAAGCTTTCAAAGTGGAATTGCTTGTTTTCTCCAGAATATTGTATTTCTCTAGTTAAATCCTTATGTTGACATTCAGAACCTGAAACACACATTAAAAACCAAGTTTTCTTCGATACCGAAGTATTAGCGTTAGGTAAAACCAGAAAATGATCAAATCCGGGAGAAAACCATCAATAAAAGTCATCAAAAATGTGTCGAATCTCATAGCTATCAACTCCCCCAAGCTTGTATGTTGCTCGCCCTCGAGTGACAAGGAAATAAGGAAGAATAGAAGAGATTCGAGACAGAAATTAAAGGAACTCACAAGTTTGAATTGGTGTCAAATTCTTTTCTTCACAATCCCAGCAATCTTAAATATGATCATACAAGTATTCACAAGATTGCACTGAGCCCACTTCCTAACCACGTATACCTTGTTAGCAAATAAATCATATGCCCAAGCAAGTGTCAAAAGTTTAGCTAGGAAGGTGAGACAAATTCTTTTGGTGCCTCTCTTTATTGAGAGATGAAAACCTTTTGTTCTTGTTCATTTAACTAATTAAGAGTACTCAAGTAGGCATCAAAATATTAAATTTAAGAATAACTCATCTACTCCCATGTCAAAATTTCAAGGCTCTAAAAGCACCTTTTTCTTTCTTTTGTCTTTCAAAAACTTCAGCTCTTTCATAGAGAAATCATGCCACTATTTTTAACATGTTAATTGGGGTTGTGTTGTGCACTCGTGACCATGCCAATAAATGATGTTGAGCAATAATGGACCAGAGGAGTACTACAACTTCACTTGGGCGTGAAACCATGAGGAGACTAAATTTTTACCGTCATAGCATTGTTGCTACATACGTTTACATAACTCAATAGCGAAATCAAGTGGTTTCCCACATTTAGATCGTTAAGCTGGCTAGCGGAGTTAATAGTTCCCCATAGACGCAGCGAGTTGTAATGACAGCGTAAAGCAATATCTTACGGTAATTATTAGAAAAGTAGTGGCATAATTTCTCTGCTTGAAGCATCCATTTAATCAAACAATTTCAACCAAGGTACTATCGAGTCTATTTATATTAAGCTCGAATGGGATGGAGTAGTTCTAAAATCAAATTCTTTGAGCTAAACATGGACTCAAGTCATCTTTCAGATGCTTCTTCTTGTTGTAAAAATATGGGAAGTATTTTTAACCAAGTTCATTGCTCATTGTTTCAAAGCTAAAAAGGAGACACTAGCAAAGGAATAGAATTTGTAGGATAACAAGCTAAGTGGGGAGTGACTCTAGTGCAAGAGAGTAAATAATTGTAGGATCAATTTAAGGTTGCAAAGAGTGTGATGAAAGGAATGTGATACCTTCTCTTGCTCTCTTCGTTCTTGCATTTGAGTTAACCCTCTCCTATATTTCCATAATGCCAAGTCACCTGAAATTAAGCAATCTCTGAGAGAAACAAAAAGCGAACTTGCAAATGAAATTACAACTATTTTTTTTGTATTTTGGTTTAAGAATGAAAACTGAAAATAAACATGCAATTTTGAAGAAATAAATCAAAAGAAGAAATAAAACATGAATGCAAAGTTTGGAGGTTTTCAAACCTCCCCCAATCTTAGGCTATTGCCCGGCTCAGGTGTTGCCATCATTTGGCGGCTGGCGCGAATACTGCTGATAGAAGTCGGGGAAGTGGGTCATGAGGTGACTGAAGTTGTGAGTCAAAGCATTCACATCTTCATTCACATCTGAAGAGTGGTCGATCTCCCCAACCCTTTGGTTGAGCTACTAGAACTCCTAATAGGGGCGTAGCCATACCCCTCTTTGTGGCTAGTTGGGCCACAGTTCCCAGGCTCCTCGGCTCTGCTGTTGTTGTCCTTCCCAAGCGGGGTTGTATCCTTGCTCTCCTCCCCTGCTCTGCTCTGCTATCCTGCTGCCCTTCATCTTCCTCCTCCTCGGGCTGGTGCTCGGCCAAGATCTCCGTCACTTGGTCCTTGATGAGGATCCAAGTGTCCTTCTCCATAATCGAGAAGGCTTGGGGACATGTCAATTGAACCTGCTCAACCTATGTGTCATCAAGATAACCGAATTGATATGCTCGGAGCCTCCGGTTAGCATGGTAAACACCAAGGAAGCTACAAGCAGTCAAATACTTGACATCCATAAGTTTGGAGCCGTCAATAGGTTCCATAATAGGTAGTACAACGTTCAATGCATGGCAAGGTGGGTTACCAATCCACCAATATGAATATCACCTTTGGTCTTGTTGCTTTGGTGGTGGAAGTGTTGGATGAGTAGAGCTGCAGGATAGGGGCTTTGCGTTGCAGTGGGGAAGAGAGCCTTGGTGATCATCGCCATGTCCGCATTGGCCATGGAACCAGTATCACCCCTTCCCAACATGGTGTTGGCGAGGAACAAAGCAAAGTAGCGAATGGTTGGGTTCTGAATGGTGGACATCTTCTTCTGATAGAAGCGACTGCCACCATTAATATAAATAACCTCCCAAGTCTCTCCACTTGTGGCGCCGTAGAGGTTAGTAATATTGGGCTCCCCAACACGAGGGAGGCTAAAAGCATCGCAATTGTTTGAAATTTATTTCATAGTCTTTGTCAGTTCATGGTGAAGTTTATCATGCACATGTTACCTTTCTCCTTATGGTCGTCATAGAAGGAGGCAAGGAACTGATGGGTGAGTTCAGCGTAAGTGCCGTGGCTTGCGAAGCTAATCACCGCCAACTGATGACCCACAAGTATAGGGGTGTATCCACGGTATTTTCGAGGAAGTGAAACCTAATTTATTGATTCGACAAGGGAGCCAAAGAATATTTATAAACCTTAACAATTGAGTTGTCAATTCAGCTGCACTGAAACAATCTTGCTCACGATGGTTTATCGAGCAACAATTTTGTAGTAGCAATAGCAAAGTGATGGCGGTAGTAACAATAGCGGTAAATAGTAGGATTAAAAGCGCGGTAGGCATAGGGTGGATGAATGGTGTTGCATGGACAAGACAATTCATATAGCAATCAAGACATAGAACATTTTCGGATAAATAAGATAAAGCATCCAAGTACTAAATAATCATAGGCATGTGTTCCATATATAGTCATACATGCTCATAATGAGAACTTGCACAACATCTTTTGTCTTGCTGCCCCATTTGCAGCGGGGCCTCAAGGGAACTACTGGCAATTAAGGCGCTCCTTTTAATAGAGCACCAGAGCAAAGCATTAACACTCTGTGAACACATGTGATCCTCACATCAAAGCCATTCCCTCCGGTTATCCCAATTGCTGTCACTTCGGGGCCTTTGGTTCCAGACAACAATGTGTGTATACAACTTGCAGGTAAGACCATAAACAATACTATCATCATGACTCAATCACATGTTCAGATCTGAAATCATGGCATCGGGCCCTAGTGACAAGCATTAAGCATAACAAGTTGCAACAAAGTCAAAAGCACTAATAATAGATACTAGGCACCATGCCCTAACAATTGATGCCATTACATGACTGATCTCATCCAATCCCTACCATTCCCATAGCCTATAGCGGGGTATTACTCACTCATAGATGGGGGAATCATGGATGGTTGATGGAGAAGTGATGGTGATGATGATGGCGATGATCTCCTCAATTCCTGTCCCGTGAGGTACCGAACAGTTTACGGTTCTGATTCTGGAATCGGTGGTGGCGGCGTGGCGAACTCTCTCTAGAAAACATCGAACCCCCTTGGTTTTAGGTCAAGAGGCATCTTATAGGCAAGAGGGAGGCCGAGGGGGTGACCGAGGCAGCCACACGGCCCCCTGGCGTGGCTATGCCCGGCCCGCGCGACCAGGTGGTGTGGGCCCCTCGTGGCCCTCCTCCGTCTTGTCTTCTGGCTCTGTGAGTCTTCTGGTGAAATAGGATTGTGGGCATATTTTCCGGATTTTTCACGATAGTTGATTTACGCACAAAAACTAGACACCAAGGTAATTCGCTGGCAACTTGACATCAATCCGTGTTAGTTGTATCCAAATCACACAAGTTTAGAGGAGAAACAATAGCAAAGTGTTGGGGAAAGTAGATCGTTTTGGGCGTAACAACTCCCCAAGCTTAGCTTATTGCTTGTCCTCGAGCAATTCAGTGAAAGCCAGGTGCGATAAAAGAAACTTTCACGAACACATTTGCTTCCTAAGATGTATATCTTCTCAGCATATGATCACGTACTTAGACAATTCATAATCAGGAGTATGAAAATAATGGTGGGTGCACGGCATACAAAACAAAAAAAATCCTCGGATGAGAACTATACACCAAG